>CM034543.1:9355199-9462112 GCA_020002185.1 Paraescarpia echinospica
TTATATAATCTTTCTATTAACATTTTGACAAAAATATAGGGGGAGATGTCAAGGAAAATGGAAAAAAATGCATTTTTCCCCACAATATTTGTTTACTTTAGTTTTGGTAATGTTTTAGTGATATAGATGATTAATTTGTTACTTTCTTATGAAACTATATGCAATCTGCTACATTTCTGTCATTTTAGATATATTATGTATAGCTTCTGTTTGTTGTAGGCACATCAAAACATAAACGTACCCCATCTGGTATCTACAAACGGGAACAGTGCCATACCTACTTCATTTCCCTCTTACGGCAAAACAGCTAGGCAGATTTGCATGAAATGTTGTGTGAATACGTAAACGTGTATGTGTTATGCAGGTGTGATGTCAGACACAGAATAAATAACATATGAATACGATTTATTAACCTAATAACTACATCAGAAACCATGCCAACCGTTAGCCTATAAATATTATGTATAAACTTCCGCCTTCGAATATATAAACTCAATAAAAAATATGTAAATCAGGTTATGGCAATTACGCATTGCTATGTACATAATCCTTTTCCAAACGTGCGGCTATAAAACATAGCCCAATAATACTTTTAAATGTGACGCCGCAATAATAAATTGTAACCGCCCTTTGCATTGCCATCTGCTTCCGTCCGGCTGTTACATTACGCAACCAGCCGCAATGTCTAGTTAACTAAAATACATTCCAAGAAATATTGTATGTAAAACACATAGAGAATGCCTCGAATTATTTTTGAGGCGGAAGTAATAATGGTATTTCGAACTGACAATCTAACGATGTTACTGTTCTATCATCTCTACATACATTTCTTCGGTTCTTACTCTGTGCAAGTGAGGGCGGTTCTGCTCGCGTTAACAGATTGGCATGGTCAATAACCCAGTGTGTTATAGTTTGTTGGTGCTGTGAAGACATCTTAGCACGTCCTACTTCTGTGAATTGTCAAAACTTTCACATGTAAGATTGAGGTAATCAAAATCCAGAATCATCTCGAGCATGGGTGCATGCGCTTATTTGGCTCTGAAAGAAATTGACACAGCGCTGCGCATTGATAAACTATCAAGTGTTGATAGCGATTATGTTCTCCTTCCGTCCAATGTACCTCATTTTATCCCAACTGTGTTGGCATACGATAATATCACTAGGCAAGATGAATCGCTGACTGGGAAGGAACATCACATCGGGTCAACGGCATCATTCTCCAACCAAAGTTGTTAAAGTTCAAGCAGAATCAGACAACTTTTATTGGGGCTAAAACAGAAAAGATTCGATAAATTCAGCTGTACGAGAAATTACATCCAGTGTACAGCTTTGGGAAAAGAGAAGGTCCATCTAAGTCAAACCACCTAATTTATCTGGACATCTTGCAGATGCAGTATCAACAGCACATCGGAGTATGTATAAGACAAAATGTTACGCAACACCTTTTACGAATATTACAGAAGAAATTGTCAACAATGATACACGAACGGGGGGAACATGCGAGGCACCAGGGAATCATTTGTTCAATGCATGCCAAGTGAATATTCGAGTTGCCCTCCCTGTCACTTCACAACAGTCCAAGCAGGATGTTCACCATGTCGATGTGCGTCATACAGAACCATGCCAGATATCCACGATGTTGACGCAGAACATCCAGACAGGCCACGAACAAGTCCGGGATCTTTATACATGAAACACCGATCGGTTTCATGACAGGTTTTCGTATGAATACTTTACAATATGTGAGAGGAATTGTTAAACTTCACACAGTCGTCAGGATGATCCAACTCCACCCATTCCTATCCAAGGAATCCTTTTCAAGCAAGCTACATCAATGCTTCATATGCACGCATGTGAAAACCAACGGTGCGGTTGTATTGTTTGCTAGCAAAACCTTGTTGACACAACCCTCGGTAATAACGTCAGATTCTTCCCGCATCTCCGTACATTTTCCCCACGCTGGACATAAAGTTGCATATGGTGTGGAAATGTCCCATCATGAGAACAATTCTCCGGTCTGGTTGGGATGCCTCCATGCTATTTTAGTTGCCTTTACAAAGAGCAAAACTATGCAACCTTTTCAAACTGAAGGAGGACATTATGTACAAGGCGTTGCGTAACATATCTTGGACAGTGGACAGTGTTGTATTGTGCAAGTAGCCCACAACATGTTCCACCTCAACGTGGTATCATGAGATTATGTTGAATGCCGTCCAAGAGCTGATCTTCTGATCGGACGGTTACAGCAAACGATTCAACACCCACACGTACTTACTCCGTTGTGCTGTTGATGATGTATCTGCATGAGGTCCAGATAAACTAGCTGGTTAGATTGTAGGTGGGCTTTCTCATTTCTCAACGCTGTACACTGGAAACAACTTCTCGGATTGTTAGTTTGATCGCTTCTTCTCAGTTTTAGCAACATTAAAAGTTGTCAGCAGTGATAACATCCTGGGTTATTGACCATGCCAACATGTTAACGCGAACAGAACCGCCCTCACTTGCTCCGAGGAAGACCCGAACAAAATGTATGTAGAGATGGCAGAACAGCAACATAATTAGTTTGTCAGTTCAAAATATCATTACATCTGCCTCAAAGTAATTCTAGGCATTCTCTCAGTATTTGACATATGAGACCTTTGGATATATTTTAGTTAACACAAAGTTACGCTTAATTACCTAGTGTAACAGCTGGACGTAAGCACATGCTAAAGCAAAGAGCGGTTAAAAATAACGGGATGCCTTAGTAGTTTACTGTAATAATATTTACCAAATGTTAGTTAATATAAAAACCATAACGCGCTTGCAGTTAGGTGTCTATTCGTTGCGTGTTGTGGGAATTGTGAAGTTCACGTCTGTCGATAGGCCCTACTCTTGATAGTGTAGAATTGTCAAATAATAATCGTATTGCCATGCTAGGGTAAACATAAGCATACTGTGCCAGAGTCTACTTCATGACGTAATGTCCACCACGCAGGGACCATTTTCTCGAAGTATTTGCCGCGTGCGCGTGGTTCGTACGAATGTGAAGTATTATGCGCAGCATTACGTTTTACGTTCCACACAACTATATTAGCCCATAAAAGGTGAGATTCCTTTTGACAAATATATAGTTCTTACGTCATATTCTACGGGTCGTAAATTAATCCCAGACAGTTTGGTGCTCGAGGTTCAAGCCGTCTAAGAAGAAAAAGTTAACCTACCCACATACGCAAACTCGATTATAAGTAAATTACTGCAGCATCGCCATTAAAGGTATTATTGGGCCATGTTCTAGGGTCACACGTTTGGAAACAGATTATGTGCATAGCAATACGTTATTGAGTTTATATATTCGAAGGTTGACGTTTATACATAACATGTATAGGCTAATTGTTGACATGGTTTATAAAATAGTTATTAGGTTAATAAATCGTATTTATAACTTATTTATTTTGTTTCTGACATAACAAGTGCGTAACACATATACGTTTACGCATTCACGCAACATTTAATGCAAATCAGCCAAGCCGTTTTGCTTAAAAGAGGGAAATGAAGTCGGTATGGTACTGTTCCCGTTTGTATATACCAGATATGGGTACGTTTATGTTTTGATGTGCTTACAACATACAGAAGCAGTACATAAGATATCTAAAATGACAGAAATGTAGCAAATTGCTTATAGTTTCACAAGAAAGTAATAAATGAATCACATATATCATTAAAACATTATCAAAACTGAACTAAAAACAATATTGTGGGAACATGTTTTTTTGCATTTTCCTTGATATCTCCCCCTATATTTTTGCCAATAATGATAGTAGAAAGATTATGTAAGCAGGCCCGTAGCCACGTGAACCCCCCCTTTTTGTGATCTCCCCTTTCTCCAAAATGTGAACCCACCCTCAAAATCGCATCTTTAAAATGTGAACCACTAATTGTATTCCATGTTTCTCAAAAGCGTTAAACCCCCTCCTAAAAGCTGCTGGATATCGTTCAAGCATTACGAGGAATGCCAAGAAAGCCTGATTTTTTTATATGTTAAAGGGAGAACCCTGATCTATTAAGTGATCATCACTGAATGTATGGGAGCCTGGCTGAGAGGTCTATCCCCAATGTAATGTGTGAAAAGGGCAGTCACTAGAGTAATGTGTGTCAAAGGACCTTTGCAACCAATTAGCCATGCAGAAGGACTTCACACTATCCCATGGTATCCAGTTATGTAAACGCATGGGGTATCAAATACACAAGAAGCCAGTGTTACACCAAACGTAAAATTATGTGTCCTAACTGTAGTTACTCAGAGGTGACAGATGCAGACAAAATACTGGTCAATGAACGCATGAATGACGATGATTTAACAATTATGAGCACATAAATTAAGCCATACAAAATAATTCATTAAACATTCATTATCTTTAAACGAGAGGTCAGGTTTTTTTTTTTTAGTATGCCAATTAAGGTAATTACCGACTGTCAAAGAAGCTATTCTCAACAATCAACAACTTAAGATGTGTAGCGAGTGTATTTCTTTCAAACTGCAAACCCAGTAGACAAACTCATCTGGCTTAACACAAAGCACCATTTTCAAATATTGCGCTGGAACGCGAATTTCAAAGAAGAATTGTATTTAACCAATACACAATAAAGTTTAGCTTCGCCTATTTTAAAATGCGCGTGCTGATGAGAAATTGTGTAATTGTGTGGCTGTAGTATATGATTGCCGAAATACTGTGGTTGCTAGTTGCATGTTTGTAGATCTCAGAAAGGGGAGCCTTATCGCTTATGAGGAGACAATAATGTGTGAAGGGCCTTTATTATCAATTATTATGTCCATGTTGTGTTCCATATAGTTGCAAAATACAGTTTGTGTTTCCTGGAGTCGGTGTGGTGTACATGATGTGATACTTGACTGTTTGACACTTAGAATTTAATTCAAGTTCCACAAGAGGACAATATTTTTTCTAATCTATCTTCTATTTACCGGGCATATTTTATAAAGGTTTGTTAATTTACTAACTTAAATATGTTTATAATAAATTATGGAATTTTGCACATCCAATCATATAAATATAATGTATTAATTGAGTGAAAACCAGATTGTAAATATCACACTTTAACTGTTTATTCTGAAACATAACTTGAACACACGCACTCCTCGGTCCCTCGTTTATTATATTAATATGAACATATTCAAAACAATTGCACACACGGCGAAGGGTTTCGAATAAATAATTCAGTTATATTAACAATATACTATCACTGCGTTTTTGGCTTTTATGAATACAATTGGGTATAAATTAGGCTTAATCAGGTAACAAAATGGGACCCATCTCCACAGACCTCATACGAATCCCACTTTGGGTGAAAACGCCCCCCAAAACAACTTCGTTATGGGCCTGCTGGGGATGCTAATGTGGTATTTGTATATAAGATGAAAGGATATAAGACGAAACCACATGGTCCACCAATCTCACACCCACTTCATTGTTCTTCCAGTTAGAAATGTAACCTTCTGCATCATGAGCCCCAACGTGAACATGTGGGACCCTATGCATAGTGAACAAATATAACCCCACATGAACTTGAGGTGCCCCCTGGAGTCTGAATTGATAAAATGTAAACCACCCATGGTGAAAAGTTGGCTACGGGCCTGATATAAGTATTGCCGTACTCGGACTTTATTATGAATAACTTTTATTATTACAACTTTAAGATCCAATCAGTAGATTTGGCTGTAGGACATGAGTTTTGAATAGCTTGACTTCCGCTTAAAAATGGCAACCATGTTTAAAGATGGCGTCCAAAAAAATAATTAGCTACGCTTCTGAAATGTCCATCATTCATTTTCGGACACCTCAGATATTGGAGTAACTGAAAATCATAGTAGGAATTAGTCCCTCAATTTGAGAATCAACTTCAAAATTTGCAGCCTTGGCTCATGGACTATTATGCAGTGGGCGTACCCAGCAAATCCTTATGTATTATTATATATGACCCCTTCGAAGAACTTCTGCCCCATTGCATTTTACTATTTCAAAGTGGACGCTGACGTATTGGTTCAAACTTGTGGTGGTTGATTTTGTCATGACAATGCCATTGTTATTCTAAGTGAACTTACACAATTTCACACAGTTTCAAACCAAAAACGAGGGTTGTGCTACTTCTTATGAAATATTCTATACGAACACTACCCACACCTATTGTAAGCAGTTGAAATCGAGAGACACCTTGACAAAAACTAATTGACTTTATATCAATCACTAATAATTATTTATGTAAAGTTATGGAGATTTTGCACAGCTGTACTTCAATTGATAATCACGTGATGTCACTGTTTGAATTAAAATAACACCAAAACATTCTGCAATTGAATTTGAAAGACTTCTTGCAAATATAAGGAGTTTTTCAAATGAAATATACAATTGAAAAACCATATGTATTATATATATATATATATATATATATATATTATGCATACATACATATACGTTGCAGCATGCAGGGGAGACATGCTATTAGGTTTAAACTATATAACATCGGAGTTTCCTAAAAAGATTAACCGAATGCACTGGTACCTGAGGAAGAATTCGGTGGCTTTCATTATAACAACTCTCGTGTCACTGTTTCCTCCTATCCCCATTCCCTGCTTCCACGCAGCTATGACGCTAACGGCGTCCTCGCGGGAGCACCATCTTCCCCCCTGGGCAGTGGCGCCACCTAACACCGCTAGGAGGAACGTCAGCCAGTGCATTGTCTGCAACAGAAAAGAAAGGTGGAATGACATTTTTCAGAACTATACATTATTATTATTATTATTGGCACAAGTGTCAAGCGCAGTGAATGTATATTGCCACTTTAACCTTGTGTTGCCTTTCACCTCAGTTGTGCCGCTGCGGCAGAAGAATCCACAGTTGTTGTGCTGTCACTACGTTCCAGAGTAACGTTTAAAATTCAGTTATGATTCATACGTATATTCATCCATTTCCTACCAGACTAGTGAACATGTCTTAACCCTTTATTGGATGAATTATTTCAACTTTTTTCTTTCTTTCTCCAAAATTGTGGCCTTTTCGCAATTGAAAGTGCTTTTTCGAGACGTAGCCCCTAGTGGAAATTCAATGAAATTGACCTTATGTTGTGACTATTTGTCTCTGTTGAAGCATTTATAGGATTTTGCGACGATATTCTCTATCGAAGCATATATAGGACTGCAACATCATTTTATAATAATATTTTTGATTTTCGCATCACCTAAAATTTATCTTAACATAAATTTATACAATTATTTCCGTATTACTAACATTTTATTCAATTTTTTTAATACATTTATAATTTAAATAAATTGCTTCAACCGAATGACGATGATACCTGTCTCGTATGTATGTTTTTATTTATGATCGTAAGTTATGTACTATTGTATTATAAATATGTTTGTGTTTGTATTTTATGTATTCGTGTTATGTACAGTTCTGCAAACAGTAACGGATATGGCCGCTACATAAATTCATATTATATTTAACAAACATGATTGACATACATGGCAATCAATGGCCACATATTGTAGGCCTATTTTGTGCTGTTGTAGACTCAATCAACTGCTGCATTATATATCTAAATGACATGTACATTTCGGTGAACTGTATTGCTAAATGGTAGTGGTACAGCGTGTAAATCGCTTCGAGCAGTCCTATGGACTGGATATTGCGCTATATAAGAACTTAGTTTTACTTTTTTACTTTATTGCGACAGTCGACGTAACGTTGGTGTACAGTACATAGTAAAAATTAGCATCGAGAGTAACTGTCGATGCTAATGTTAACTGTCGATAGTAACGATAGTTGGCAAACATGTCAGTTCGCCTACGTGCACCACATAACAATATCCATAAACAAGCTTTCTTCATTGTAATTTTGTAATTTTACTTATTAACCGAACATAATTAGCAACATCAATCGGCCAATTTGAAAACTTCATGAACGGATTCGGCATATTGCGAATCAACCGCTACAGAGGTCACTGTGCCACCATAAAATTGTGGATTTTGACAGTTTTTCTAGGTATTCGCTAGTCCATAACGCTACTGTGATACCATTACAATAGCTTGACAGTAGCGCAATAGTACAGTTTTGGCCCCGCGGATGTGGAACAATCCGTTAGAATTAAAGAAAGTCACAGCGCTATTCATATTCAAGCGACTTTTAAAACCCACCTCTTCCGTGTAGCATTCCATGTTTAGTTTAGTATGTGATCTCGTACATGACATAGTGTTGTTAAATAGTTTATTATTATTTATCTAACTTATTTATGTCTTATAATGCACATATTACGTCACGTTTTAATTAATGTTACATCCTTTTACCACATATCTTATTGCGTAGCATTATACATCACGGTTTTAGCAATTTATTTTATTTATTTATTTTTATTATCATTTATTTAACTAGCTAGTTTCAACATTCATGTATTAATCTATTATATCGCCTCTGATTGGACTTTTGTCTAAATTTATGGCGTTCTACAAGTTGACTCATTATTATTATTATTATATTGCAGAAGAATTAGGGGAGGCTTGGGAGAGTTGGGCCACAGGGAGAGTTGGGCCACCCCCAATTTCATGGAAGTTGCAAGTTGTTCTGGAAAGGTGCTGCCATCTATTTGAAGTACAAGACATTATCTTTTTATTGATATAAGGGGCTTGACAAGTTCAGGCTTGCTGTCCATGTTTTTAACAGAAATACATTTTATGCACAAAATAGTAAACATTGGACACTAAGATAAGCAATTTTATATATCTTCAATACTATATAGTACACTGTTCTTGGGTGTTCTGCAAGATAGCTGTGACAGTCCTCTCCCATCAAGGCATTTGCGAAATCCATGTGGTCAATGCCTGTGCTAAGATTTAGATTGAAATAAAAAATGGCGGGTATGGGGAGAGTTGGGACACTCAGGGATGGGAGGGTTGGGCCATGGCCCAACTCTCCTATCACTTACATTTAGTGAATAATCTTTTCTCTAAAGCCTATTACTTCGAGTACGTATACTTTAGTGCATGAGGCAGAGGGGACTATAGGATATAGGGCTACCTTGTGCTGTGATAGTGTTCCGAGCCGCCGCAGGGGGCGAGGAATACTATCACAGCACAAGGTGGGCCTATATCTGATGTCACCGAGGCTGAATGCACCAGCCGACATAGACCATGATGGTAAACTTATTAATTTTATATGTAAATCTTAATATAAATATATCAATATATTTATAAATGTATTAATTAAATTTAATTAATTGATTTATAAAGTAAATATTTTATATTTTATATCATTAGTTGTTAGTGGGCAGCAGAATTACTGTAGGTCTGGTTGGTAACTGCAGACTGCATCTTTCGAAATATTAATCTAAGTTTGTCTTAGTGATGTCATAATTTTTCCAGATGCCACGAAAATACCAAAGAAGATCAAATCGAGGTGCACCAGAAGATGTTCTACAGAGAGCAATGGAACAAGTCAGGGGAGGATGTAGCATCCGTGCAGCTGCTAAGGACTTTGATATAGCAAGAATGACTCTCAAGAGATACATCAACAAGCATGATGGAGAAAATGGACAAAATGATGAACGAAATAAGGTGTTTGGCTACGGAAACTGTCGACTGAAAAACATGATTCTTTCTCCAGAGATGGAAACTGACTTGGCAACACATATTAAAACTTTGGCTGAACAATTTCATGGTATGACTAGAAACAAATGTCGTGCATTGATTGTGGAATATGCTTTGAAAAACAATGTGACTGTGCCTAATTCATGGAAAGAAAATGGAATGACTGGTGAACACTTTTGGATATCATTTAAAGAAAGAAACCGTCTTGCAATCCGAACACCAGAGGCAACATCTCTTGCTAGGGCTAGTGCCTTCAACCGGTATACGGTGGTCAAATTCTATGACAACCTCGGAAGCATTATGGACCTGCACAAGTTTGAATGTCATGCTACCTATAACGTTGATGAGACGGGATGCACGACGGTTTCGGCACCCGAAAACATTGTAGCTGGAAAATGAGTGAAGCAAGTGGGGTCAATCACATCTGCTGAAAGGGGGCAACTTGTCACTGCAGTGTATGGCATCAATGCAGTTGGTAGTGTCGTTCCACCTATGCTAATATTCCCACGGAAAAACGTCCGTGAGCATTTCACCAAAGGTGGCCCCCCAGGGTGAATTGGGGGTGCAAATTCAAGTGGTTGGGTCAACGAGGACTTATTCCTGGACTACCTGAACCATTTCATTCGCCACACGCGATGCAGCAAGGAAAATAAAGTTCTTCTTATCTTAGATAACCATGAGGCCCACATTTCTTTGGCTGCCATTGACTTGGCTAAAGAAAATGGTGTAGTGTTACTGACAATGCCACCACATACCAGTCATAGGCTTCAACCTCTCGATGTGTGCTGTTTCAAACCTTTCAAGACGGCATATGCTCAAGCTATGGAAAACTGGATGCGATCAAATCATGGCAAAACAATTACGATATATGAAATACCTGAATTTGTTGCCCATGCTCAGTCGCATGGCCTCACTGCAAAAAACATTTTGTCAGCATTTCAAAGTACCGGCATTTCCCCTTACAACCGGGATTTGTTCGACGAAACAGACTTTTCGCCAGCCACAGTTACTGAGCGAGATCTTCCAGAGGAGTTGGAGAGAAATGATCAAATTCCTGCTGAACAACTACCAGCTCCCCAGCCAGAACCCAGTTCTACTGCAACACCGGTTCCCCAGCCAGAACCGAGTTCTACTGCAACACCAGCTCCGGCTCAGCCAGGGCCGAGTAACCATTATGTATCGCCTGCTGATATTGTTCCGCTTCCAAAAGCTGGTCCACGAAAGGTTACCGACAGAGGTCGTAAGAGAGGGGATACAAAGATTCTAACCGATACTCCAGTACGTAATAGCATAGCAGACGCACTAGCTGCTAGGCACACTAAAAAACGAAAGTCAAATCAACCAGTCAAACATAGAGCTAAAAAGTCCTTATTCAAAACCCGAGCAAGGAAATCTCCCACTCCATCATCTTCATCAGAAAGTGATACCGAAGTTGTGCCATTCATGGAAAGTGGTGAAAGTGATGCTGATGAGCCAGATTACCAAGTCATTGAAAGTGATTTTGCAGTTGTAAAATTTTTGTTGGCCAAATCACGCATTGTCCATTATATAGCGCGGGTTGACGTTATTGATGGAGACGAGTGTTAAGGTGTTTTTCTTCGACGAGAATTCAGTCATCATCAGACAATATCTACATTCATGATTAATGATAAAGATGAAGCATCATTCCCTAAGAAGGACATCATCAAGAAGCTACCTGAGCCTCAACAGTTTGGTGGCACAGCTCGTCGACCAGGAAAATTTACATTTCCTTGTGACTTCACACGATGGGATTTCCACTCGTCTCTTTATTAGGCATCATCGAACCTATCACGTATTGTGCATCACATAGCACAGGTTGACATTGTTGATTGGGACGAGTGTGAAAGTGTGCCTCAATATCACAGTCATTTTAAAATGTGTTAAAACACGGCATAATTCCATTTTAGGATTTGATATAGGGGCCTATGACCAAATAATCAGTGACATCATTAAAAAAGTTAGAACTGGAATATTTTGCTGATCAAGGTTGACTTTTTCTAGTGGAGTGCTACTGGACCATGTTCTTAATATCTATTAATGGTTATTTTAAGTTTCGAATTAAATTGTTCACATTTTCCTTCACTGGGTAGTTGTTACATGTCTGTCCCAAGTCTCCGATTTTGTGGCCCAGCTGTCCTCAGCTATGGCCCAAGTCTCCCTGGATATGGCCCAACTCTCACCACTCCCAGGGAGAGTTGGGCCGGAATGACACCTTTCAACAATCACCTCCTCTTTCTACATGTGTGCCTGCATTTTGAATCAGCTGACACAGATTGTATACTATGGTCTGTACATATCACAACCGCAGGAAATGGTACTATGCCATGAATAGAGAGAGCACAATATGTCAAAATATAAAAAATGGCCCAACTCTCCCAAGCCTCCCCTACAGCTGTCAAAATGCTATCGCAATAGTAAGGGTATTCCCAGGAGTTGCACTATAGCAACAGTAAACCTTGTTTCAAAAATTGCCCTTACTAACTGGCTAAAGGATAATACAAATGTGCTGGCGGCATAAATAAAGAATTTATAAAATAAATATATTAAAAAATCTAATAATAGTACAAGTAGCCTAGTACTAGATAACACGGCGTGTTTCAGTGTTATAGTCTGCATGACAAACATAATGGAAATGTACTCACTAGAGTATGTGTCCAAGTGTGGAACAAACGCCTCATCAGTATTACATGTGCGTTCGAGACGACCGACCATGTGCTTTTATTCGATATCTTGCCTCGACAACGTGACGATAAGCAACTACGTCCTCGACGTTCGTATCTCAACGACCTTCGCCTATGATGTGGTATTAACGCACGCCACATCACAACGACAGGCGAATCGAGCACAATACAATATACATCCGTCCGCTTGTGAGAAATGCGGAGAACCATATATATATATGGATAAGGAAGTCTTCATGAAAAAGAGAAAACAACATAAACAGCGGCGACAAACTACATGTCGCTAAAAAAATCCGCAGATATTGACACACTTTGCATCCATTAATTGATTAAATTATTCACAGGCACACGAGCACGCACGTCTGTCTGTCTGTCTGTCTGTCTGTCTGTCTGTCTGTCTGTGTCCCTCCCTCTCATTCTATCTATCTCTCTCTCTCTCTTTCTCTCTCTCTCTCTCTCTCTCTCTCTCTCTCTCTCTCTCGAATAGGTCACTATATAGGACGCTACCAAGAATCGGTCCATATATACGACACCTCCGCAACGTGGCATAGTCAGCCTGCCTTCAGTTGTTTACATATGTCGCATTGGAAACCGAATATTTGCGTGTGTGTGTGTGTGTGTGTGTGTGTGTGTGTGTGTGTGTGTGTGTGTGTGTGTGTGTGTGTGTGTGTGTGTGCACATACAACCACGAATAGTTCATTATATAGGACGTCACAAAGAAGTGGTCCATATATACGACGCCTCCGCAACGTGTCAGCCTGAGTTGCTTCGGATGAGGAAACCGAATATATATATATATATATATATACACATGTTTATATATGTATGTATATATATATATAATTTATATATATATATATATATATATATGAAGCTGTAATAATGTGTCCACTGCTTCACATTTATTCCTCATTGTCAATATGTCGCCGTCGCTAAAGTCCACCCATGGACACATTATTACAGCTTCATGCTACGTGTTAAAAGTATGGTCGGACGTATGTATGTATGTATGTATGTATGTATGTATGTATGTATGTATGTATGTATGTATGTATGTATGCATGTATGCATGCATGCATGTATGTATATATGTATGTATGTACGTACGTACGTACGTATAAGTGTATATATGTCTTTGTATCTATGCATGTATTAACGTATGTATCTCAATATTGATTTACGTGTCTACTTATGCGTCTATGGTTGGTAGCACGCGTGAGTTTTCCATTCGTCCAGGCTTGGTTACAGAAAGCGATGCTTTCCCACGGTTAGCCAGTTCAATTTGGGGATTTTGTCGACACATACGTCGTCCGGGTTTTATAGGAGATCAAAATCCAAATGACACCGTTTAGTCTTTGTCACTGTGTTTCCTTTGGGCTGTACATGTTTTCCTACCCTAAACAAGTAAATATTTGTTCATGTGGATAATACATATAAATAGCATACATCCGTTTGTTACATTTCTATCACGATATCATGACCGTTCGGTCCTACTACAGCGTAAAGCAGATACAGTACTTTTATTGTGATATCAACATACTGACAACTTAGCACACTGGTCAAATCTTAAAGGCATTTCCCATAAAGTCCTTCGTGTAGTTTTATGTTGCCCATATCCATTAAATTTAATTCAAAAATTCGTCTGAAACTATAACTATTATTGTCATCTTCCTTTTCCAAAAATTGGCCTATCCATTTTTTTGTGGTTAGCAAGTCATTCATGTATTTATTCTGACAGTTTTAACAGCTATTTCTTAGTAACCGTTTGTGCCCAGAATGTTCGCATCATTGCTTGACAGTACTTCATGTGGTTGCGTTATCGTGTTTGAGATATGTTTTGTTATAGCACGACGCATTGTGTGTGTGTGTGTGTGTGTGTGTGTGTGTGTGTGTGTGTGTGTGTGTGTGTGTGTGTGAGTGTGTACGTGCATTCGTACTTGCGTGTGTCCGTGTGCGCGTTCGAGTGCGTGTTCAATCAAGTATGTGTGCGTGTGCGCATGCGTGCTTCGTTTAGTGTGACGCGGGGGACACACGTGTGCGCATCATATAATCGACTACAATTTAAGCAAAATGTCGATGTGTAGGAATCTTCCGTAGCAAAGACGTGCGCTGCTGCTGCAGAACCATACGTATGAGCGTCCACGATTACGTTTTTGCGACGTTGTCACATGATACAGTCCAACCTTTGCGACGTCGGCGACTCAGCTTAGTAAGCATTACCAGCTGTCACACGCGCGCATTCATATGTTTACAAGGGGCCGCGGCCATAATCAATAATAATGTAAAAGAAGACTGACATGGCTTCTGTAGTTTTTCGATGTATCTGTCTAAATTTTGTCACACGAGAAAAACGCATTCTTTGTTGCATCGTGTGCGTCAAGACGACGACATGGCTCATAGTTGTTAGGTGATTAATGTAGTAATAAGTATGCTAAAGAATTCCGTCCTCTTTTAAATAATATAAACACGTAGCAAATTAATTTGCATATTATAGATCATGGCTTGCTACAGTTTGTGGATGTGCGTGTGTGTGCGCGCGGGTGCGTGCGTGCATGCATGCGTGTGTGCGTGCATGCGTATTTGTGCATGTGTAGAGACATTTACGTTGTGAATGGAACCATTATACTTTTACAACATTTAGTAGGACGCGGAGGATGCATACGCATATCAAAATCGACCACACGTTAAGCACGACGTCAGTGTATTGGAATCTTCCGTAGCAACGACGTGCGATCGTCCTCAATTACGTTCTTGCGACAAACAAAGTCCAACTTTTGCGACGTTGCGTCGACGTCGGCGACTCAGCCGGATACCCACTACCAGCTGTCACACGCGCGAACACGTAAAGCTCTTGCGATAGTCCTCAATTACCTTCTTGCGACGTTGTCACAAAACAAAGTCCAACGTTTGCGACGTTGTATCAACTTCTGCGACGCACTACCAGCGAACACGCGCGAACACGTAATGCAATTCCAGCCATAATCACGCATACGACTCTAGACGATTGAACGCTCGCTCACCAAAACATGTACACAACCAACCAACCATCCAACCATCCAACCAAACAACCAACAAATAAAAACACCCACTAACTCACTCACTCATTTACTTACTCTCTAAATTACACTCACAAACTCACTAACTCACACCCACCCAAACACCCACCCACACACCACACACAGAAACACAGAAACACAAAACAAATTATTTGGATCCAGGAGATATGGCGGCGCACGCCTCTCGTTGTTTGAAAACGGCTGAGACTACTGCTCCACCAGGATATAAAATAATCCAGTAGGCCCTGCTGGCTGAACGGCATAAAAGCTTAATCCGGGTCTATGTGTCGGCTAATGAATGGAGAGTTTCATTCTCTTTGGACTGGAAACTAAAACAGAGTTTATTGTTGACGTGACAAAGAAAATAATTATATCCTGTTTACTAGAATTGGAACCTCATGTTGGTCGGCAAATTTCCACCGAAGCATTTACACGCTTCACAATAAGGAGGAAGGTTTTGAGGGATTATGTGTATGTTTGATTAAAGTGTTCATGTCGCAATGTTTGTGCTGCATCTCGTCATTAGTGTATGCAGATTGTGCAAGCTACATAATCCAGATAACCAACTGATGAAATCATGGGTATGATATAGCAAATTCAAGAAAGTTTTAAGCTCCGCGACATGTCCAAGTGAAGTATACTGTTATCTGTGATCGCTGGTCAATTAATGTAAAATAGCTAAACGACAATAAAATATGTGAAATTAGGTAAGCATAATACATATTATATGTATACGGTGAAACTGATGACTCAGGTCAAACAATGAAACAGTATTGCCCACCTGACAAACATATTAGTGTTTTTATCAGGTTCTTTCCAAGCGGCAATTGGATACCGCGCTATGTAGGAACTTACATTTTTTTTTTGCGGGTGGTCCAAGTGAAGTATACTATTATATGTTCTTGTATTTCTCAGCATATTTCGTGTGTCACCCTGATTACTTGTCGCAACCACGTTTACTCGGTGATCATTCTGTTCCACGTCTTGCTCTCCGTTCATACCTTTTCCTTATCAAACAGTTGCCCCATACTTCCATCTGCATTTTGGATGTCCCATTCTCCATGTTCCAGGACATATATCGTATAGCAGCGTAATTTATTACAAACGTCTTGCGTCAATGTATAAAGAATCTAATGAAATAATATTTCAATATTTAACAAGATTTAACAAGATTGCCACCCAGAGAATTAACTCTAGGTGGCAGGTAGACAAGGAAGCCTTTTGGCTTATCGAAAGTCCGACCCCTTTATTTATGTGTACCCCGCCCTTCTGAGGTATGTGTCGATTTGATTTTAAAACGTATTCACGCTACTAGCACCCACACAATCAGCAGATAATCTGTTCCATTAATTTACAGTCCTTTGTGAAAAAGAGAACTTTCTTATATCTAATTTAAACTGCTCCCTTGCTAATGTAACTTCATGTCCTCTAGTCCTTCTATCTTTCTTAACTGAAACAAAATATTTCTATCAATATTGTTATAACCATTCATTATTTTAAACACTTCTATCTGATCTCCTCTCAATCTCCTGGTCTCTAGTGTTGTTAAGCCGCATTTTTAGGCGTATTTCGTAACTAAGATCCCTCAGTTTTTGTATCATTTTAGTTGCTCTCCTCTGTACTCTTTCTAGCATATCTATGTACTTCCTGCGATATGGCCTCCACGCTTGAATACAATATTTTAAATGAGGCCTAACTATTGTTTTGTACAGCGGTATTATTAGTTCTTTTTCCTTATCCAGTATGTTTCGCCTAATTAACCCAAGGATTTGATTCCCCTTTGAAGCTGCAATTCCGCACTGCTCTGAAACCTTCATATCAGCACTAATGGTTAACCCTAAGTCCTTTTCGTTTACAGTAGTACTTAGTACAGTATCCCCCATTGTATATTCTACCCTTTCGTTCCCATGTCCTGCGTAGAGGCATTTACATTTCCCAAAATTGAACAGCATTTGCCATTTTTCAGACCATTTTATCAACTTGTCAAGATCATCTTGTAAATGTTGTCTATCTCCATCACTTTTAATCCTTCTAAACACCTTTGTATCATCCGCAAATTTCAACACCTTCCATGTTATTTCATCGTCCAAATCGTTGATATATATAAAAAAATAATATCGGTCCTAGTACTGATCCCTGAGGTACCCCACTCAATACCGATTTCCAGTTTGAAGCCTCCATCAACTACTACACGTTGTCTTCTGTCAATCAGCCATTTTTCTATCCAGTTTATTATACCATTTCTTATGCCATGGACATTTAGTTTAAGTAGTAATCTTTGATGTGGTACTTAGTCGAAAGCTTTTTGAAAATCTAAGTAGACGATATCTACTGGTGATCGCTCATCTACCCACTTAGTGATGTCTTCCAAAAAACATAATATATTTGTTGAGCATGACCTCGCTTTTAAAAACCCATGTTGAGATGGGTTTATCAAGATATGTTTAACCAAAAAAATCCACCATGTGATCTTTCATTAGTCTTTGTAATAATTTGCAAATCACTGATGTTAAACTCACTGGTCTATATTTCTCTGACTTGTTTCTCGAACCTTTTTTAAATAACGGTAAAATGTTTCCCTCTTTCCATTCTAAAGGAACCACTCTCTCTTCTAATGACAAATTGAAAACTGTTGCAAGCGCTACGCTAATTTGTTCTACAATTTCCAATAGTAGTTTGGGCGGAATCCCATCCACTCCAGGTGATTTATTATCCTTCATAGCCCTTATTTTCTTAGCTACCATTTCCGGGGTTACAATTAATTGTCCTAAATAGTCTGAATATGCCTCCTTGAACTTAGCCTCTGGTACTGGCAGTGAACTAATATCTTCAATGGTAAACACTGAATTAAAGTACTCATTCAGGTCTTCTGCCATTAAGAATCCCTCTGATACTATATTTCCAGCACTATCTTCTAGAGGACCGACCTTATCTTGAACTTTCTGTTTGCTTCGAACATACGCATAAAAATTCTTGCTGTCATGTTTTATATTACTAGCTAATTGTTGTTCATAGCTTCTCTTTGAATTTCTAATTTCAGCTGTAGCTTGGTTAAGTGCTTCTTTATAACTGTTGTAGTCTTCGTCATTTCCAGGACATCTATATGACTTCCACATCGTTTGTTTATACTTAATTTTGCTAATGGCTTCCTTCCATAAGTGTTTCTTTTTGGACCGTTTCCCTTATTATTTGAAGGGTACAAATTCATCGACTACGCGCTTAATTTCACTCTTTAATATATTCCAGCATTCTGTTGCTCTCTTTTTTTTTTCAGTGCGTTATTCCAGTCTATCTTTACTAAATATTTCCTCATGTCCTTATGCCTTCCTTTGTGGAAATGTCTCCTATACTGCTTTTTACTATTCCTTTCTGGTTTTACTCTGATGGTAAAATGTATCTGGTTGTGATCATTACTCCCCAGTGGCTCACACATCTTGACATTGTCAACTAATTCATTCTGTGAGGACAAAGCTATGTCTAACACATTCTCGCCCCTGGTTGGTTCTAGCACATATTGAACTAAAACTAAACACTTGTGGTCCTCACTCCCAATACTCTGTACAGATATATATCATTATATATACCCGTGGTTAAATTCCCCCATAATAATACAGTCCCGTTTGCTTACTTCCCTTATAGCGTTTTGTATTTTTTCATTCTCTCCTATGCTTATGTTTGGACTTCGATAAACTAACCCAACTGAGTTTCCTGTAACTATGTTACACCAAACAGCTTCTTCGCAATCTGCTTCTCTTTCTAATTTTATTTCATAAGCCTGGATAGATTCTTTAATATATAAAATAATTCCACCTCCATTCCTTCCTATTCTATCTTTCCTAAACATTACATATCCTGTCAGTCCCAATTCGGCATCTGATATATCGGTGGTGGTCCATGAATCGGTTATTCCTATTATGTGAGGGTCAATATCTTCTACCATAATGTTTAGTTCATTTCTTTTGTTTACTATACTCCTTGCGTTTAAACAAACACATTCATATTTAGCTTCAGAAGAGTTTTCCAGACTGTTCGTTGCTGATTTATTTGTGCTGTCTTTATCTATGTCTCCAGTTTCAGGCTTTTCTGTGAGACTCCCCTTGCGAATCTAGTGTAAATAGATGCAACCAGTCCCACAGTCAACAGATCGCAGCAGGTTCTCTGAGAAAACTGCTGCCAGCATTCCATTAAGATGGAGGCCATCTCTCATGTACATATCTTCCCTCCCAACAAAGTATCCCCATAAATCTGTGAATCCCACCCCCTCTTCGTCACACATCTGCTCAACTATTGCGTTGATCGCCATCCTCTTGCAGTTTATATACGTTGCCCCCCTTCCTCCCATTACTGGCAAGATTCCTGTCAGAATTATCTGTTCAACTCTTGTCTTCTTTAGCTTCCCCACTAACTGCCTATACTGCTGTACTATCCCAGTTATTCCCTCTCTGTCTGCATTGTTTGTTCCTACATGTACCAGTATAGACCCTCCCTTGCCATGTCCCAATACCTTCTCTACCCTGTCAGTCACATGTTCAATCCTAGACCCCGGTAGACAAACAACGACGTCCTTCCCCTCGCTCAGTGTCTTGCCCGTATTTCTCATAATGGAGTCGCCCATAAACACCCTCTATTTCCTCATTGCCTCCTCAATCACTGCCTTAGAGTAGCTTCTTCTTCGGTTTGCATCTGTCTGGTTGTTGTCTTTTCCCCTTGTCGTCTTCTATCTTGTCACATTCTCTTCCGATCCATCATTCTTTCCTGTCGCTTTTTCTCTTGTCACCTTTCCTCCTGTCAGCGTCCCTTTTATCGACTTGTCTTCTATCACATTTGCTCTCACTTCCTTTTGTTCCTTCATCTTTCCTCCCGTCTCATTTTCTTCTCTCCTCTCCCGTCCCATCTTCCCTCCCTCCTTCTCTACGGTCACTTTCTTCCCTGTCCCCTTCACGCCTTTTCTGTCGTCG
The DNA here is from genome assembly GCA_020002185.1 of Paraescarpia echinospica. Lineage (NCBI taxonomy): Eukaryota > Metazoa > Annelida > Polychaeta > Sabellida > Siboglinidae > Paraescarpia > Paraescarpia echinospica. The sequence goes on from CM034543.1 coordinate 9,375,553, forward strand.
ATTTTCCAATGTCTTCCCCTCCAATCACCTTCCCTACTCTCAATCTCGTTTCCTCAGTTTTATTGTCACTGCTATTCTCCTTCAGTCTAGCAGTGTTCTCACCTCTCTCCCTGTCGTCTCTCTCCATTTGATCTGTTTCCTTGCTAATTCCCATCACAATATCTGTCAACCTAACTATCTCCTTCTGCAGACACTCCACCTTCCAACACCCAATGCACTGAAAGGTGAATCCTTCCTCCACGGTTTCTGCCCATGACTTCCCACAGCCGGACAATGCAAAATCTACCCAGCTGTGGCAGTGATCGCACAGTAAGTGTCGCTTTGCCTTGACTTGCCGCTTGCAAGGCGCCATATCCCTATCAGAATTTAGTTAATAACTTAACTAACTTAGTCTTTACAAAGACTGTTTCAGCACGCTTTATGTTACAGATTTCAATTATACAGCCGACTATTTATTCTATCACGAACGCTAACATTACCGGTAGTGACCTAATTTAAATACAATCAATTTCGTTACGTTAGGCTGCTTTATTTATTTATTTAGGTTACGCCGCCCGACTTTCGCCCTTGCTTAAGTTTAACAATAATGCTACCTATTCAAAATATCGAGCAAGTACTGGCTTACAAAGATATTATCTTATATAAGTAGTTTGATGGTTGTTACTTTATCTCCTATATATTCTACCACATAATCAGGTTTGTTAAATCTTGTTTACAACTTATCGAAGGCTACGTTACCCTATTATCACTCACTATACAAAGGTGTTCTAAAATACTTTAACTAACTAACTTTAAGCACAACTGCCACTCAATCAGTACTTATCAATCAATAGTTCCACTTGTTTGTCAACGTTTCTGCACCACCAATTTCTACGATCTATCTCCGCCAAATATAGCCTCGAACCTCGAAAGAAATGGTGCATGACACAATCAGACAGTGGCAGTATCGAATAGCAACGCCGATCAGGTAGTGTCCCACTGTAGTTTATAATTATTCTTGAGTGTCATAGCAAAACAGTTACATTCCAATAAGAAATTACCGAGTTCGCGTTAGAAATTAACCTTTTAAATTAATAAATATATATGGAAATAAAATTTCATGGAGTGGAGGCAAACGTAGGAAGGGGTACCCACATTGAATATTCAACAATTAGCAAATGCGAATCATTTGATATAGCTGCTTAAACAAAGCTGACAGTTTCATAAAAAAACACATCCTCAGGCAGACCGTATTTCCACCAATAGCGTCTGAGCCTAGCGAAGACGGATGATTTCAGTAACAACTGTCAGGCTCTTCGCACCTCAATGAAGACGAGCTGTGATCGCTTTAACTACAGGTGTCATGCAGTCTGTCCACGCGTCGACATTGAAATTGTCAACCACCATGGGAACACTCGTCCTATCCCGTTAAGCATCATCTGCAACTAGAAGACGCCAATTGTTATTTCGACGAGACCATTCTGTGCTGCCACCTGTTGTATTAATTAATTGAACCATCGCCTGGGTTTCTACTCAAATGTAGCAGGGCAATAATTTGTACGTGTTTCCGCTCTGGTCCAACGACGCACTAACGATGGGTCATTGTATATGTATTTCCTGCGAGGTTCTCGCCTCATTCTATGTCATTCGAGTGTTCTTACCTGTCTTGTCCATGGAATGCCAGCGAAGATTGTGAGTGCTGTTGAAGCACAATATAAAGACAGGACTGTCAACATTTGTTATATCACCTGACCGAATTCGTTGCCATTAAAGCCGTTGGATGACGCATTAGCTTCGTATATATTTATATATATATTTATATATCTATTTGGATATTTAGGCGACCTAATCCAGTCCCGTCTACGATGTACAATTGTTAAAAGCAACTTAACTGACCTATCCATCTCGTGACCTGTTCCCTAGTAAAATGTACGTCAAGCCATCAAAAATGGATGCCTCATACGTAGAGCTTTCGAACATCTCGTCGCATATTTTATTGAGATTGTGGCCCCAAATGTAGATGTCATGCCGCCACAATAATGTAATTCACATAGATTACCTTTATTAACTTTATTGACTAAGACAAATCGTAACAGAGGTCACGTGCGTAATTTTGGTTGTGACGAGGTGATTCATCAACATACTAGGTTCATCGATTGACCTATCCACCACGTGACCTGTTGCCTAACAAAAGGATCGCTGTCGAACACGCGGAGCGTTCAGACATCACGTTGTACAGGTGTATATGTTGTTAAAAATATGCCTCCAAACGTGTTTTCTTTATGATAAAACCATAAAGCAACTGTATGCGCGATTCGAGGAGATTTGATAGTACGTAATAATACTGGAATTCACATCGTTACAGTTGCCATCACTGTCATCAATTGTCGGATTTGCAATATCGCGGTTTGCCCACGTCACAATCAAAACTATGCGCGAGACAGCCGTAAAGATTTGCCTTTGCCAGCAATGTGGACGGTTACATATAATATGAATACCTTTACTATTCATGCGTATGTTATAATATAAATCAAAGATTCCCGCACCCAGCAGACATACACAAACGGTTATATGATATTTTTGTCATAACGGCGTCGCGATTAATTTTTTTTGGGCGTTCAATTTTATCCGGTTGACGTTTCTGCGCAACAACGAATCTACTGGACAATTCTTAGCACCAGCTACTACTGTCATGCTTACATTTATCCGGGTTTACATTTTATCCGGATGATGTTTTGCATGCTGTTTGGTACCAGTAGATCAGGTGGTGATAATTACATAATATCCGGCCGTTAAATATGTTCCGTTTGTTGTAAAAGCACGCGCATTAGTGTGAGTGAGAGAGAGAGAGAGAGAGAGAGAGAGAGAGTGTGTGTGTGTGTGTGTGTGTGTGTGTGTGTGTGTGTGTGTGTGTGTGTGTGTGTGTGTGTGTGTGTATGTGTGTGTGTAGCATGCAAAGCCGCAATTGTCGACACCAAAAGAGGTCAGCAGGGACGTGTTTGCGATCAAAATATTGCAATCATCATAGCAGCTTCTCCTCGTGTGTTGCACCTTTCGCGGGTGTAGGCAAGTTACATCAATTCGAGCAATTGGGGATGTTATTCCATTTAATGTTTGACTGCGATAAACAATGTTTGTTGATGTCCCATCTACACTGCTCCCCCATTAACGTCACTGTGTGTCCTTTTATCCGTTTATATTGCTTAAGTGAGAAAACTACGTCTATTTGGTTGCATCTTATCCTCAATGTCTGCACAGTTGATACAATTCTACTCACGACAGAAATAGTCCGTGTCCGTGCGTATGCCTCAGTGTTGCGGTATCACTGTAGTGATGGGTTAGTGGATATAATCCCGATGTCTTGTTCACTTAATGCTGACCGATTATATATTCCACGTCACGTGACCATCATGTCGACCGAAGTCGAGCTGGGCCCACGTATACACTGACAGGACGACACAAAAATCATCTTTAATGACTTCACTCAGGGTGAACCAATAGCGTCCGTTAAACTTACCATCTGCAGCGTGTTCTAGCAACATAAACATACATCAATGATGACACTAAGGGCAATGAACTCCCTCCAAACACTGAACTTCGACATCTTATCTTGATGTTCTGGTAACGAATATTGTTGATACAAGAGAATAGACTGCATGATTGCTCGTGTAACAAACAAAACAATCTGCCCATGTTATTCCGAAGGGTAGGTGCACGTTAAAATACACATTTGTTTACCTCGAACGTTGTTGTGTCTCAGTCAATATATAGGAACCTACTATGCAAAGAAAAACTACGTTAGTGTTCCCACTGGAAATGGAACTGGAACATCTTTATTCGACACATAGTAAATAAGCAAATACAAAATATGTAACAACTATGTCAAAAAGAAGACATTTCTGTCAGGAGACTCTCACTAAGGCATTATAAATATTCCGTTGATGTGAGAGCCACCCACCCACTTGTAATTATAACTAAACATTCCTACAACTCCCAACGTGATATAAAGATATGCAAGTACTTAAAGATCAAAATACAGTACGGGATGTACGTTGTTGGGATTAGTGCCTACATAGCAGTTTGCTTCCATGCAAGTATCTTTGTAAAGTGCTTATAAGTATTGTTTAGTGTATGTATAGAAACCATAGAGGCTATGTGTGCATATTTTATCCAACATGCAGGGTGGAATTTTCTAAGTCAAGTTGGTAGGTAATATCTAATACATTTTCTGGCTCTCGATGTGTGACTATATGGGATGATAATTTGATGATTTTGCCTTGTGGGATAATCACGATATGCAGCGTTTTGTAAAAAAATTGAGAACGCATTTATGTACAAATTTATGAAAGAACGTCAAACATTGTCGAGTAAAGATATCTTCCAGTTTTAATAGATTTAGAGATTTCATTATAGGTTCGGTGTGCGAGTTACATTTACTGCGGGAAATTATTCGGATGGCCCTTTTCTGCAATTTAGAAAGTATATTTCAGGCACTAATCTCCGCCAGTTTTTGCATGTATGGGACGAAACATTTGTGTGCGATCTACCTGGCCTTCTGGAGTTTCATTGATTTATATTGTTTTGAAATTCGTCGGGGGCTGTAGGGATATCGGTCACATACGTATGAAAGCCTTTTTTCCCGGGAAACGCCGGATAACTCGGCTAGCGAGCGATAATTAGCATTGCTTGAGACAGTGCAGAAATGGTTAGTACTTTTTGGTAGCATTTCTTTGAGCGATATCGATATTCTTGACAATGAATCACACAAAGAAAAAGAAAATTGTTGATACCGTTTGCAGGTTGTTTTACGACAGGTTGTCTGCTCTCTTCAGCCTGTTCTTGGCCTAGTTTGTAGAAGAAGACAGCGTCGCCATTTTGCTTAGACATTGTTTTACATGGCGTCTAAATAGTATGATTGATGTTTTGTTGATGTGGTTCAGGTTAGAACAAGACATGTTCTCTTTACGAGCACATACAAAACTGCAAATCTTACCTTCCTAAAAGCGCCTTGGCCCGCAGAATAATTACCACACAAAATGTGGCCCACACCGGTCGGTGTATGTCACTGTATTTTATTTTGGGTAAAGAGGCCAATTGATTTTCCGTTTTCAATTGTAATTTTCCCTACAGTCTGACCGCTAGACAAAATAGACGTGCCGGAGAGAATATCCAATGTTTTTCGAGGTTTCTTCTGATTGGTTTGCGCCTGCATGGCTGCACCAGTACATGCTGTTTATATATTGCGGATTATACAAGTTTCTGCCAATTCACAAGACTAACATTTGTATACATATCTTTTATGGATGCACAAGGAGGATATTAGACTACGTGGTTTTAGCAAGTGTGTGTGACATTTTAATATTTTTACGGACTTACATTTTACTTTTGTGATTGCACCTGTGTGACAGTGACAAGCTGGTGATCGGTCACGTGTAACCCAGACAAAGAGAACATTGTCAACTTGCCAAGCATGACCCAGGAATACTTGCATTGGCTATGGACCAGCAGACACATTCGTCTCAACCATGCTGCGTGGAGATCTGCCTGTGATGCGGGGGTGGCACTCCATCGACCCACCCCTCGTGGTTGCCGGGGGGCACCCACAAACAACGACCCATACGTGTACGTCTTTCAGTGCGGCCAACTATACCAGCCAAGCCTACTGACACCAGGCATGGGACATTTACCAGACAGGACATTAAGACTCTCATTCCTATTCCATTAGACAAGACTAATCCGGTTACCAGGATTGCTGTATCCGCCATGTCACCTTCCAGTAACACGGGTGCGGTCAGCCATGTCGCGGTACCGGTCACATTGGGCATTGTTAACGCTCGTTCAATTCACGACAAGACTGACGTATTCACTATTAGTAGCCATCACAGAGACGTGGCTAAGCACTGGAAAAAAGACAATAAAACTATAAAAGACCTGACGCCCGCCGGATATAAGTTTGTGCATCTTCCTCAGAAAAATCGCCGCGGTGGTGGTATCGGCCTTGTTTACCGATCGAGTTTCAAAGTGGTTGTTAACCGACGTGATGATATGAAATCTTTCGAGTAGCTTATTAATGTTCTGCATATATAAATAAATATATATATATACGTATATATGTATATAATGATGTATTCTAATCGCCTCCGAATGGATTTATCTAGATTCATTGCGCTATATAAGTGTTCCTGTTATTACGCATTATTATTATTATTTCTGTAGCTAGAACGTATGGTCCTATGGCTACTTATTTTTATTTTAGGGATGTGACGCTTCGCCTATGCCAATATAAATCAAACTCTTATTCCACGTAGTGATGTATACCGTACGTCCAGCTTTGCAACACGTGTTCGGTATCCATTTTGGATGGTCTGAGGGAGGTTTTGCTTAACAACTGGTCATTTGATTGGTAGGTCAATTCTACCGATCAGGCGCAGCACATCGTAGGCCGTAGAATGGTAAGTAGAGTCCAGGCAGTCCACATCTGTGTTACTTTTTTCACAATAACGTACTTTTTGTTGGTCATAGTAGCAGCCGATATTCTTGGTAGTATGTGCTGAATGTAATGCAAGTCCAAGGAGGTCTAACATATTACAGGCATAAACACGTAGATTGTGAAGTGTTCAGCAATAAAACACGACATCGCCGACTATCATTATGTATGTGCGCTCATGCTTTTTGTTTCGCTTCCGTAGAAGTTCCTCAAACATTGGCCCGCGGACGGTTTCTAGCTGGCCCACAAAGAGTCGGAAATTGCCAAGAGCAACTAAAAATTATTTAAAAAAAAATATTTTACGTTCTATCATATAATCGATAGGTGGCTGAGCTATGCAGCGGTGCTGTCAAGATGTGTGTGACTTGTTTTAGTTTTCTCCATCGAATTGACGGGCCGGTCGCCTAGCTGGAAGTTACTGAGTTCGGACTTCAGCCTTGCATTCTGACACTCATTTTCGGACATTAGAATCAATTGAATATGCTGCTTCAGGGAAGACACACGATGAATACCAACGTACACGAAGCTGTGGATATTTCGACAAAACGCTGTTTCCGTTCAAAGTTCATAAAGAACGTTTTACATTTCATAATTTAAGTTCACTGGACGATTTCGCTGCAAAGAAGATGGGCACATGCCAACTCAGTTTTGTTTGTGTTCTGGGACATACTACAGACCACCTACAGTAGTAAATTAGCTGACTTCACTGCTTTTGTGCAATTTCATTTATCGCTCATCCTGATGTTGTCATAGATGTCGCAGTCATTTGATGACAACGAAGGTGCTTTGCATGAGAATCTCTTTAAGACTACAACGTTATAGGGATTGATGGGTTCGGAAGAAGAATGTTTCACTATGAAAGACAACGACTTGAGTTGGCCCAGTATTGCTGGGTCATTATAATTGGACAATTATTGTATTTATGATCGATAAAATAAATTCCGATTTCCAGCATTGCATGGGGCAGCGCAGAAATCGTTGATACTTTTCGGCACCATTTGATTATGCGATATCGGAATTCCCAACGGCGAATCACACCAGAACACCTTCAATACCGTTTGGAGGTTTTTCTCAACCTTGAATATCTAGATCTGCTCTCTTCATCTTGTACTGGGCCTAATTTCTGGAAGAATACAGAGCTTCACCATTTTGTTTAGGCGTTGTTTTACATGGCGTTTAAATAGTGTGATTTATTTGATTTTTTAGATGTGATTCAGGTGTACACACAATACGTGTTCTTTACGCGCACCTACAAAATGTATGGGTTATCTATTTAAACGCTGTTCCCGCAGAGAGACAGTCGGACAAAATTTGGCAAGCACCTTTAAAAGTTTGCGGAACGCTGTTTTACGTGTTAAGATTCCTATGTTAATTTGCAGAAAACTAGTGAAAAGCAGGTTATAAATTACACCTTTACCAATGTTTTTTTCAACTGGTGGGAAGAGAAATCATTTCTACGCCAACCCACCTCCACATTTCGTTGCTCGTGTACTTCACCTGTTAATTACCACAACAAATGCAACACACTGTCTGAAATGCCATGTAATTTCTGTAACTCTGGAATCTCAGAATGTAGCATAAGACGAACCATCAGACTGGTGAAAGCATAGGATATAAGGTAGTTTGTGTTGTTTTCTTTTCCAAAGTCCCTACGAAACGCAGTGTTCACCAGTCTCAGTCTGCATCCCGGAAATGGATTACCGTTGAGTAAAGTTTCACTTGGTTGTTGTCATGATAGAAGACGCGGGATGCTTGCACTGGTATCCAATAATTATTATTGCAATGTTCTTGTTAAACCATGCCGACTGAATCGTATGAAAATTGAATACATATCTTACGCGAAGATGTTTCAGAGAACTTGAAGTAGTTGGGTAAAATAACCCCCTAAAATAAACTTCAGTTTGCTATGTTTTTCCTGCAAATGTAGGTGTTAGGACGTCCAAACCCTCAAACCGGTTTGGTGATTTAGTTCAAAATGGAAATAAAAACACGCAACATAATAAAGTGTTGGTACTTTTGAAGCAAGGAAATATATGTTCATGTTTATGACGACATATAATTGGTACATTTACAAAAAAAATTCTCAAACTGTTTTTTTAAATATTGACCAGTGATATTATCATTGTATGTCTGCTTGCACATAAATTAGGCAAGATGCTTGATGAGCAACAATGCTTCCCGTAACCATTACAAATGTATAGCGAATTAAGTTTTATCTGTGTAAAGTGTAACAAAATGTGTAGTGTAGAAGACATGTTGTCATTTGGAGTTGAGTATTTGACATGAAGGCAAAAATAACCGCATTCATGTTTGTATTGTTTTCAAAAAGTAATAGAACTGACTGCATTCAGATAGCATTTTTAACTTTCATTTTATATTGTATTTTCATAACAATACAGTATAATTTGTCACCCAATGTGGCCGGTGTTAATAAGAAACATAACGAAGAACTGTTAAAGCAAACACAATGTTACCGTAGACGCCTAACAAAAATGGTTGAAGTGGTGTTCACAATATGTTATGTCTATGAAATACACCATGTTAGCAAAACAAAAGTACTGTGAGAGTTTACAACACCTATACTTTGCAGATAGATTTGCAATTATGCCCAAACCTGTTTCACTCACAAGCGCGCACATACGCACGCACGCACGCACAGTAGGCGAACATAAACAGGATCTGTATCAGGCACCGGTTAACTGGCCCGAATTGCAACGTGCGAAACAAGGGCACTTCCGTCGTAGCACATGTTTGACAATAGGGGAGACTGGAGCAAGGCTATCTTAGATTGTGACACAACCAAAAATAAAGAAGCCCTCGTAGTACATGTTTGACAGTGGGGAAACGGGGGGCGTGTCTGACACTCTACGCAAATACGTACTTCCAAGCAAATCCTAATTTTCAGGCAATATTAGGTTCGCAGGTGTAACGTGGAATAAAGTGATTTTTTTAACTATGAATCTAAAATATCTAGCAAAAACAACCATTTACAACTTTATTATGTAAGTAGTTTACAACAATACCCTTGACGAAAACACATCAGTTAAATTGAATTGTCAGCGCCATTGTAATAGAAAGCGTGACGCCATGAAGCAACTCGCTACCACGTTCGCCAGGCTCCGAAGTGGGAACACAGGTGTAGTTTCTAACGCTCAGTAGCCCAACTAACTTAGCTAACCGCTGATTCGTCTTCTTAGTGATATTTCCTGAGCTGTTTAGGCCATTGTTAGTGATGTAAGTTGTTTTTATTTAAATATAGTGACTTATTTACATCCATGGACGGTAAGGCAGACTAGGCAATGTATTTTTAATGTACCATTTCGATGTCGTAATATTCAATTCGACCCCCCTCCACTAGTCATCAAAGGAGAGGTAGTAGAGAGAGTTTCTTCATATTCCTACCTAGCCATGGAAATTTCCAACCAAGCTGAATACGAGGTCTAGGAGAGGGAAGTGAACGGGGATGGTGGAGCGATTACAATGGTAATCATTGGGTTCAGACAGTTCGCGTTATCCGGCCAGTCAATAAAACCGTTGGGTGACGCTACTAAGTATGGATGAACTCTATGAAACATCGGGCACTAAGACTGTGACTAACATTAGTGTGTACTCTATGATATAAAACTTATATTATGATTTAGTAACACTGTGATAGTAACGTCATGATTGACCATTTGGTGACGCAAGCAAGATGATGGCAAACTTATATAACATCACTATACTTAAACAGCTTTAAATGTATATTTTTATAATATTTTTGAGTTAGTGTGAATTTTTACCACATGAATTTCCATTTGTGGATAAATAAAGGTTATTGTATTGTATTGTATTGTATATCAGTGTTTCAACAGTACCGACATCATATACGCGCATTAATAATTATTATAACTGGTCATTTTGCCAGAAATCGCACGCGCTCACCAGTATAACAGACGTAACCAGCAACAGGCAGCTGGATTACGCGTCCGGAATTTTGTAATGTTAATAACACAAAAACCGATACAGTTGTCTGCATACATCAAGTGACACATTTGTACATGGGATAGTTACCTGTACAATGATATACAGGAACATTAAATTCCGTGGACGGAACTCCACAGAATTGTTACAGTGTGTTGTTTGCCAGAAGTAGCAAGAGCTCACGGGACTGACGCGGCGAAACGCTTACGTGACCAGAGACAGGTAGAAATGGTGAATTTTAAGCGCTGAGGGTTTTCAAACGTGAATAACTAAAAAATAATAAACTATTCAAAACGTTTGCACACATCCAGCGACATAATTATATTTACGATGATATAGAAAAACATCAAATTCCGCCGCTGGAAATCCACGTACAGCCTTTTGAAATATTGAGCCCCCCAAGTTTTTCACCCCGGACGAATTTCGAAAATGTCTTAATCTACGAACAATCGCAATGGGCTCTGTAGACCACAGGCAAAATTTCAGCCCGATCAATGCAAAACTGACGAATATGTGGGTGCACATACAAACAGAGAGCGAACTGTTTTTTAACATAGAAACTTTAAAAACACTTAACCAATGGGACCATTGTTATAGACAATCTAATTTTTTTGTAATTTGTCATTATCCTTACAAAGAGAGACTTTAACTTATACCTTCATTTGAAAGAATAAACACACACACACACCCCGTTTTCATTGCAAGCATTTTCGAGACATTAATATTGCATTATAAAAAAAAAATACGACATCAGTAGGGCCTACTTAGGTTTATGTTATTACAATGCCACATACTGTTATTCCAAGTGTATGTGACTATCATATTAAGGTAATATGCACATTCATATTACTAAACTAATGTATATTCATATTATAAAAAAAATTACCAAATGTAAGTACAACTGTTTTAGAAAATAAATAATTACATTAGTTAGAAAAATCACAACAGATAATTATTTATAAACAAACTTTAAGATGGTAGTTGTATATTACTACTATATAGATATACATAAGTAACATAGAAATATGGCATGGCTTCCCACAACAACGCGTCTTCCACAACGTCCGGATGTCGTAGTAAACGTAACAAATTGCTGTCGCAATAAACATTGCAGTATTTTGTTATCCTGCTGGGTTCGTACGCATAAATAACAACCCAGATGCGAGAAAGTTTGCATAATTTAACTTCCCATAGCAAAATCTAACTGCCACTGATGACACATAAAATCTAACTGCCACTGATGACACATAAAATCTAACTGCCACTGATGACACATACAATTAGTTATATTACAGCTTGGAAAAAACGGACGTCGTAATAAATATTCTTCTGAACGGAACGCGTTGAAAATTTGGGGGGTGGTTGAGGCTCTAAAAAATTGCACCACATTGAGGTTCGCCAAACCACATTGAGGCACTGCAAAAAACCTCCATTTGTACCCCCTCGAGGCCTTGACACTATAAATATTGGGTTTCATCTCCAGCGCTCCAAACTATAATGTTAGGGGGAGGGGATGCAAGTGTGTACGTATATATGTATTTTATATATTATTATATTTATGTATGTATGTATGTGTGTATGTATGCATGCATGTATGTATGTATGTATGTTTGTATGTATGTATGTATGTATGTATGTATGCATGTATGAAGACCGTACGCAATTGTAGTATATTTCCTCATTACGGTAACCATTCTGTTTGTTACCTTGACAACGGGGGTCTCGGTCAAAAGTGTTCAATACTCTTTTGCTTCTTTTGACATACTCTTCCTCAATCCTCATTAGACGTCGCCGGCATAGCGTTTCCCATGCTTATTTTTAATCATTCGTAAAATGACTGAACGGATTCATGGAGCTCAGAGAAGAAGTTTTGTTATCCATTCGGGTTCCCTTTACCCACATGCACCGATGGCGTGCCTTCACCACTGTATTTTCACGGGATCACACTCCCTAAATAATGGGTGCCATAAGGCATTGACATCTTAATAGGATTGTACTTCGGGTCTGTTATCCCGATGTCCTGATAACGATTACGTCGCAGTCTTGTTTACGTGAGAGAACATGTGTTGTCTGGTTGCTTAACACAAACAAATCAGTTCATAAAAACCCAAGTGAATAGATGCATACAGACCTGAAGACCTGAGGTTCGAAAGTACGCACCCTCGCTGAAAAAAAATCTGTCTGAGGTGGGAAGTATTTGTGTGTTGAAATGAAACTTTGACGTAAGCAATATTGTCATGGCCAACACTATCCCCTCGGCGTCGAAAATCTTCAACACTATCCCTTACGCACCTCAGAAAAAAACAACCACGCTAACAGTTTGTGAGTGAGTGTGTGTGTGATCAGTCAAAGCGTCAATAAAGGAATACATATGAAAACATGTGTTTCTGGCAATAATTGCTTCCAAGACAAGTGACAGTGAATATGTTTAATTACGCACAGATCTGTTTTGGCGATACAATCACATTAAGAAAAAATCCATACAACGGAACTCAAAGCAAACGTGCTGTGATTGCCTTAATTATGGGATCGAAGCAGTTGTCCCACGCGTCCTCATTGAAGTTGCCCACCAACGCACCATAGTCCTCTTTCAACCTCTGACGCAAGAACTGCAAACAAAAATGACACTCCGATAGAAATGTGATTTAATTGTGATTTAGGAGATACTAAATAAACGTCGATATTATGCATGTTGTAATAAGACTCACATTTCCTCACATTTTAGTTTTAAATTGTATATGATTTCATATGGAATTTGGTGCGCTATAAATGCATTGCTTTTATGTTTTTTAACATTTGAATATGTAAGTATTGCAATGCTATATGTGTTTAATTCAAAAGCAAATATACAGTTAATGTTATGCGCCTGTGGTAAAATCCTGCATATTCATTAACATGAAGAAACATAAGCACGTACATACACACATATCCGAATTTGAATTAGACACTCACACACACACACACACACACACACACACACACACACACACACACACACACACACACACACACACACACACACACACACACACACACACACACACACATAAAACACACACACATACACGTATAACGCACGGACGCACGCACATTCGCTCGCACATTCGCTCGCACACATACGCACGCGCACGCAAACTCACACTCCCTCCACACACTAAATCTGTAAATTTTTATCATTGTAAGTGCATCTCAGACGCCGGTGTGTACTGATTTAGTTCGAGGTTCATAAGATGTGCCAGCGTCATTGCAGTTCTACTACCAACCATTGCTCACGAGGATAAATCTACTCACGTCGAAGTATTCCGCCTTGACCCCTCCTAACGAAGCGTGCTGTGCCGCCATATGCGAAGTGATTTCCTCGAGAACTTCTGGGTTGTGTAATGATAGAATAGACACCGTTATACTGTTAGCCACCCGTAATGCGTGAGCCCCAAATTCTGGACTGTGGATGTCTTCAACGTTGACATTGGCGAAAAGTGCCTTCGAGGCAGGGTATCTTCTCCATCAATCTGAAAAGTTCAGTACGTTCCGTTTAGTATACATTTGATGACAGGGTAATAATATATAATATATATTTTCTTTACACGTCTCTTCTTGGCAGAATAGCACGTTGATTACAACAACCTTACTACCCAAAATGTAAACATTCATCTAAAATACAGTTACCGATCGAAATCTACTTGTTTGTATAATTCCAGTATTGCTGATATCCCTAGGTTTTAAATTATCCAGCCCCGTGATATGGAGATGAACAATAACGTTTGAGGACCAATGTCCCACAAGGTGTACAAATGGGGTCGTTGCAGGTGCAAAGAATGATGTTTGATTCTAAACAATTAAGGTGTAGTTTGTACATATAAAGAGGCATATTTTCCATATATAGTTATATATAATATGAGTTACTTTTGTTATGACAGTTACATGAAATCAAGCCTAAGTTTCTTTGCGTGTCCAGCGTCATCGACGACAAATTACTTTACTATATATATATATACACTTTGAGCATTTCAAATTACATGTAAACTGGAAAATATTTTGGAATCATCAATACATTTAAAGTTGCATTCTGATTTCCTCCATGTATAAAATACAAATTTCCAGCAGGTCAACATATCCCATACATTACATATCACTTTCTTCAACTCCCTGTCAACTTATTTTTTATATAATATGCTATTTTAAGATGAAACGGCTCAAAACACGAACAATTGTATTCGCGGGACTCGCGGTTTTTAATTCGCTGATTGGTTGTGAGGGAGAATCGTTTTGTTGACAGTTTGGGGCGTCTGTAAACTGCGGAACGCGGCGGAGGAACGCGACACCGATGTAAAATCTATCTGGCATTTGGTGTGTGCTTTGAATCAGATTTTTACTTCACGCACAGTTAAATATTCATGTAAGGCATAAAACACAGATTAAACAATGACATATGGCAATGAAGAGCTTTTTATCAAATTATTACGATGATTTATATTTATTTCAACAATTCCTGCAAGTACAACCAATCTATAATGCAACGTAAAATATTGTGTAAAATGTTGTAGATCTGTTGTAGATCAGTTACTAATTAAAAACAACAATAATATTATACACAAAAACAGTGTCACAAAATGCATAGACAAATAATTGATTTATATGTGAAAGAACACAAATTACAAATAAGTAGAGGAGGTTTATTATAAACCACCAAGTTATTATGCTATAAAGTATATATTTTCCAACATAAATGTAAGTTTTTATATAGCACAGTGTCCCGTTTTCAGTACTGCTCAATGCTCTTTACACTTTACTACCTGACAGACCTGATCAATCGAACACCATTTCGACTTCTCTGGGAATCTTTCAGTCACGCTGCAGTTAATGCGTGAAAAATATCCACCACAGACGATAGCCAGTGGTGGATATTTATTTATACAACTGAGTGAACTGAAGCATCATAGAGTGAACAAACTTGTTCAAGGTTCAATACGGCAGCACCGGATTCTAACCCGGGTTCTCATAATTGAGAATCCGATTATGTAAACACGGTGCCACTGCCCTCCACATATCTGACAATGACAAAACAACATTCCATAAGACAACAAGTGTCTAACAATAACACTAAGTGTCCGAACGAATACATGTCGAAATACCCTATAATCTACTTATAATCGAGTTTGCGTATGCTGGTAGGTTAAGGTTTTCCTCTTAGATTGCTTGAATCTCGAGCGCCAAACTTTCAGGAATTAATCAACAACCCGTACAATAGCACGTAAGACCTGTACTGCTTAAAAAACATATATGTTAAGATTCTCACATTTTATGGGGTAAATCATTTGTTCGGAACGTAAAACGTAACGTGCGCGTAATACATAAAACGTAATTTACATTCGCACGAAACACGCGCGCTAGTGGCAAATCGGCAAAGCCCCTGAGTCAACAAGAAATATAAACTGACACAACATATGCTTATGTATACCGTCATGCCTGTATAATAGCTATATGAATATTACATTTGGTAAATATTACTATCACAACTGTCAACTACCAAGGCATCCCGTCAGGTGACGGACTTTTTGCTAAAAACTATAATAAACCAATGTAGTGGACCGATAACGCGATGCACGCAAAAATTGGTTATTATAGAAACATTCTTAAGTTGTATTTCTCACTTTTGAAACATGATTTTGTTTCTGTGTACTCCCAAAACATGCCTCATTTGAACGGGGAACTCAGAAATAAAACGTAAAACATTGCCTTTTATGGTAGCAGTTCCAACTTTGGAAACGTCAATTGGAAATGCCATTTGGCCGTTTTTTGTTCGTTACGCCCACGTTGTGCCATTTCAAGAATTAGTAAAACGGGCAAGCTATCATGTAAGCGCATAGTGAGACCCATCTATGGTGACATTTTCATTAGCCTGACTTTATAATTCACTGTGACGCAGAACAAAGCATGATTTTTATTAATTGTACACTTGTTTGACATTGGGCCTGAACTTGCACGAAACGATAATAATAATAATTATTATAAAACTATTTTATTTAAAACAAAGCCAGATCCAATTTTAAAAAGTCAGTGGCGCTTTACTGAATGCAAGACGAATACAGTTTTAATTTTTTTTTAAATAAACACAAATTTTTTACAATTGGTATTCAGGCTGCTTTAAATAAAATATAAAATTAGTATATACATATATTGTGTAATGGACATATACTATGATAATAATATACTAATTTAATACATTTCTACTTATATCAGTTAATTAAAAAAAATGCATCAATACGTTTGGAATGGTTATAAAATATAAACGAACATCACTAAAATACAAATATGTACAGTGATTACATAAATTAATAACAAATCATTATTTTAATTATAGTTAATTATACTAATGTTTTCGTAGTTATGCAATATTATTATAATAAATATACAAACATATAAATAGGTTAATACAGAATAAGAATAAGCGAACTACGTTAATGCAGGACCTGCCAGGTTGGACTAGAAAGAGAGCTTATTAAAATGAGTCCATAGGCGACACTTGAAAGTAAATACGTACTGGACGAAAAACTGTGTGAACCACCCGATATATACGTTGGCGTTGCCGCCAGTTGCAGTTTCTCGGTATATCGCCTGAACGAAAGCAGCGTCTTCTTGTGAACACCACGTACTTCCACATACAGACGCCGCGCCACACACCACCAGGATAACATGTATTAGACATCTCATTGCCTGTGACAAAGAATCAATGTAGATAAA
This sequence comes from Paraescarpia echinospica, assembly GCA_020002185.1. Taxonomy (NCBI): domain Eukaryota; kingdom Metazoa; phylum Annelida; class Polychaeta; order Sabellida; family Siboglinidae; genus Paraescarpia; species Paraescarpia echinospica. The sequence continues at coordinate 9,392,720 of CM034543.1, forward strand.
TGTTGAGCAGTTGTATTGAATAATGAACACGTACTATGAGTAGTGTTCGCACGGTTAAAATTATTTGACAAACCATGGCCCGAGGTTATAATCGTGTGACAAAGCAAACATATATGTATTACTATATGAGTAAATACAGCTACCACTTCAGTTAAGAATAACGGAAGTAATTTACATTCACATATCACAGGGATAGATAGCGAATTTATGTTTACAAATGGGACACGATTACAAGTTAGCGTTCTGGCCAATGAATTGTAAATTATATTATTTCTACTTGAATTATATAGGTGTATATATCATCCCAGGAGCCGAAGTTCACTCGCTTCTTTCTACGCTCATTCACGTCTTTGCACAAATCACTTCAAACATATCACTTGGCAATGCATCTCAAAAAGACAAACGTTGTTATATAGATTAATTTACTTTTCTCTGTAAACACATTTAATGTTCAGCCATTTCCAGATGACGCCACGGAATGATCATATGTTTGCATGCAATGCTGAAATTGACGACTGCAGAAACGAAATATTCAGCGGGAAGGAGATTATGATCAACATGCTGTAATGGTCATAACAGTTACCCTTGATTTGTTGGTCCGTGCTTGGTGACAAGCTAGTAGTATTAATTAAGCTAATATGGGTTATTATTCCCCTTACGGTATGGTCGTCTGTTAATGTGATATATACTAATTGTTGTTATCCAATCATAGTGTCACTTCATTAACATCACCTTATGTCCTCTTGTATTATTTTCTTAAATACGTATATCAATATTTCTCAGATTTATCCATCTTTCACCGTGTACTTGATATATATTCTTAAGCTCCCTGTCCCCAGAGTTGTTAAATGTACTCACGACAGAACGCGCCCTTGTCCGCCTTTATTCCTCTCCGACGTGTTTTTGTAGAAGCGACGGGTTACTGTCGACAATCACAGTGTTCCACGTGTCTAATGCTTGTAGTTTTATATGTGTACAGCGTTACGTCACGATCGTGTCTTTGAGGCGTCATCTTTTATCGAAGTCAGGACACATATTCAGTTTAACTTTAAAACAGATCTTTAGATTTTAAACTCTTAAATATACACACTGTAGACACAACTCATAAACACAAGTAGTTTTAAAACGTGTCTAGGAGTTTATTTTTTAACAACTGCTGTTTATGCTTATAAACACCTGGGTGTTGACATTTAAAAACATTGGAGCTTGGATTTGTTTAGGTGTTTAACAGTTTTGTCTACAGTTTGTATAGCGGAATCAGGTGTTTATTTATTTACGCCAGGCATTTTAAACTGAAAGCGTCTAGGTGTTTAAAAAAATACATACGCGGTGCTTATTCCATGGCGTTTAGTTGAAATAGGCGAATAGTATATTCCAGCATGTTTACCTTCGAAACTCTTCATGCTCAATTCTCTAAAACTGCATGGAGAAGAACAATTGTGTTGATATCAACATTTATTATTGTATAAACATACAATGAATGAATAGCTTCGTCAAACCAAATATTGTAATAACAAACTGCTGAAATAGAATACATTTACTTTGACTTAAAACTTTAATATTATTAATACAGACACTTCAGTATCAGTCAACATGTACGATTATGAACGTAAATACGAATCATCCAATTTCAAGTTGCTAAAACAGGACGCAAATAATGTTTAGATAGTTAACAGAACGATAATGTGTGTCCAAATAAATTATTAATCCAAGTTTGGTAAGAACGAAGAAAACATATAAACGGTACAGAGTAGTACTTAAATATTTGATTGCGTCCTGTAATACTGGACAGTGAAGGTGCACCACATATTTGAACTTTTTCTGACAGTGTATTACTATCAAATGTAGTGTATACGTAGCGTGTATTGTATTCGTGAAGATCCACGTAACTTAAACAGTCAGAAGTACCACAATAAAAAATAGACAAATTAGTAACGATTGTTGCAATGTCGCTGCGTAGCGTTGTCATTGTTATGCACGACTGGTGTCGTCCAGCTTGCGCAGTGAATATACACGCACACACAAATGGAGTGACTGACATTTCAACATAATGCACTACTTACATCACTTGTTCAAGCTTATGCAAACATGGGATGATGTTTCAGGACTTTGGCTCAATGAATGGCACATTGAGCAGACACTGCTGGAGCAACCCAAGCACCTGTGAGTAGGCCCTTGGGTAGCTGATCCAGGCTGTGCAGTACACTGAGGGTAAAACGTGCAATGCCTGCCTGGAAGACATAGAGGTGCAAATTATATTGATGTACCGCCCAGGTGTCATGAACTGACTCACCATTTCGTATCCAGCAGTGCACATTACGAGCCCGGGGAGCCTGTCCATTCGGCATCGAGTTGTTTCTGTGATATATTCTGGAAGCCAAACCATTGAGAATAAATATGTACTAAATTGTCACAAAATAAATCGACCGGAACATTTACAATCATAACAAAACATTGTTATTTTAATCCAGCTCTTAACACTCATCAGTCATGTTCTGTGACATTCAGTAGTTACTTTGCAGGGAACGATTCAGTTGGACAGTGAAGAAATACCCAAGAAGAACATGAAAGTTCCATCGAGTATATTGATCACATTTTTCTTCTTTATACCTACAGTTTCGACTTTATACAAAACCAGCATCATTCAACTGAAGATGAAAAAGGGCACGCATGTATTAATACCATACGATTTATACGACGCAGTGATGATAGTTGTCAGAAAGGATTGTTTTTTTGGGGGGGGCTGAGTTATTAATAATAAGGAATGGCATGCCGACTCACTTCTTTCTGTACTACAATATTCATGATCTTTTCTCGCTTGCCGCAATTAAATCATGTTTGTGCTTCCAGCTGCTGGAATGACATATCCAAGCACACCCTATATTCACACGTTAGTTCCTGTAACACATATCTGTATGGACGTTTCTGCAATTATCATGTCTATGTATAATCTGTTTTTGCATCCCAACACTGTGCAAATATATCAACGATTCCCATAAGTATACCTGTTACAGCCCATACATAAATATGTCGTAACCCGGAACAAAACAGAGCCAACTCTTTTAAAAACACCAGGTACAAGTGTAATTATTTAAGTATAAGCCCTGCAGTTCATAATACATTAACTTGGAGTGTGGTATACAAAATAAATTACGTTTGCATGAAAATACAGGAAAAAACATGACTAATAATCAATAGTTTGTACAATGATGAAAATTTATAATCCCCTGAAATGAACATGGTGACATCATAACTTTCATAAAATGTATCCTTCAATACCTTTTTCTTCCTTTTTTCTGTGATCTCTAATTTGGCTATGTCCATCAGTTGTTCGAGTCTAGACATAGCTTTTGCCGTGTGCAGCATCCCCTTTTATGTATTTCATTTCGGCAAAAGGCTGCAACAAATGGCAAATTATAAGTTGCTGCTTACAATGAGCAATCCACCAGTATAACAATTGTTTTAAATTGATTAAGACATCTGCTATTGTTAGTATTATAACATACTATTTTAATTTTCAGGATTTATGCACAATAGAGGTGTAAGTATTAATATTGTTAATAGTAGGCTGTCTCATGTACGCATTCACGCACGCACCCTCGCTCGCACACACACACACACAGACTGCCTACCTTGCTGTTATATTTCTATAACTTCCTTGGCAGATATCGGGACATTGTCACCCGTCGAAAGGAGCACCATTACGTCTTTAATGTTGATGGCCATCAGAACATCATCATCGTCAACCTCGGCACCACGAGCAAAACCCTCTCAACTTCTCCCCGAATGCCCAGTTTTGCAGCATCTCCATGATAAATGTAGACCCAATTATTATTGAACACTAAAAATTCAAACAAACTGATATCTTATAGTAATAGTTACAACACAACATTGCAGTGTCACTTAAGACACATTCTGCTTAGCTTGCTCGCATATTTTGTGCTTACGAAACTGGATTATACTGTTACTAATATATCACAGTTTAAATAGTTTTTATATGAATGGTTAGCTTGCGTAGAGTTATTATTAAACATGTATCGATGTTAACCTATATATATAGCAATAATGTTGTGTGGAACCTAAACAACAGCTTTCTGTATTTGTAAACACAATGTAGAGATATGATATCAATGTAATTTTTTTTTTTTATTATTACAAAACAATTAAGAACAGGACTTACCCTACGACTTATGTTCTGCGAAATCCTTAACAAAGACATTCTTCTTCCTTTCCTTGCTGTCATAGATTGTGAAAGCTGACATGGCTAGATCTTGCAGTTTGTAAGAATATGTAAAACGAGTAACAAATGTTTTATGCCAAAGGCTACATTTATTGCATTTGATATGCCAAGGAATGCATTGTTAATATATATACATATATATATATATGCCAGAAGCAAGGAATTAAAACGTTACATTTGTCAGCATAAAAAACTCAAAATTAACTGTGTGGCAGTTGATAACAGCCAGCCTACTTTTACAGGAATGCGCATTTCTTGGCCGTGGACATTGTCGAGCACTGACTGCTGTGACAAATGTTTGCCTTGTTCACCTAAAATGTATGACAGGATGTGATGCTCAAAGTTCTCCGTTTCCAGCAGTTTGCAGAGAAAGTATTTATCTTCATTTACTCCAAGAATTATGTCAAGCCTACCAAACACGGGTTGTCCATGTTCGTAATTGAGCAAGATAACGCATCCTTTCTTGTAATGAAGACCATGTATTTTTGTTTCTTCACAACCATATTATAGATTTCCAGGGTGTTTTCTAATCGTGTTGGTTCCATGACAAACTGTTTCAACCCATAGTCGTGGATCATGTCGATGAAACTGTTTTGGAGACGAGGCTAGACAGGTTTAGGTTTTGGGGACAAAGACGCCCAATCCCAGTCGGATAAGTTGAAATCCCCTCCAATGAGGACGTGAGCATTCGGGAACGTTGTGGCTTTGTCAAGCGACTCACCCAGCTTCATCAGGCTAACCTCATCAGCGACGTTTGGGCGGTAGTAGGAGCATAAGTAAAAGGTGTTTCTGCTATGTAGTTTCATCCCCACCCATATCATCTCGCAGTCAATGGACACTTCGTATATTAAGTAGCTCTTAAGACAGTTGTGAAGCGCAATCAATACTCCACTTCCTTTTCGTGTCCCTATCCTTCCTGTAGATGGTGAATATATCAGGGAATATTTCGTTGTCGGTAACTGCGTCAGACAGCCAAGTCTCAGTGCCTAGCAAAATTTCAAGTTTCATGGTATCAAGCAACAGAAGACTGGAAGTTCATGTTCAAGATTCGCAGTGGCCTATTCTTCCATTTGTTTTGCTGGTTTGACCTAGTCGAAGTGGAGGCGTGATGTGGTTGAAAGCTGGTCTCAGCTGGTGTTGGACTTGATATGCCAGAGGTTGATGTTTAACATGCTGAAGGATGAGAGTTGTCAGAGCAGTCTACTCCACGAAGGTCAAAAGCTGTAGCATTATTGGGGTTGCCGCAGATAGCGCACTGCCATTGAATGTCTTCAGAGTGCAACAGGTACCTCAGGTATAGTGGCTGTTGCTTAGTTCGGAATAGTGGGATGGACCTGGGTTAGGTTCAGGGGCGTAAGAGGTAAGAAGTAGAAGGAGGGGTAGGTACATAAGTACCAGCCTCTTCCTGTGATGAGTGGCAACTTTACCATGGCGTTTGCACCAGTTGTCTGCTAAAGCCTGGGTGAATAGACAGAGTCCGGTGCCAAAGGTACGAAACAAGAACTTGTCATGGTATTTTTCTTGGTTCACATTGTGATAGGCACGTATGAGCATCGCATACTGCTATCTTCTGCACTAGAGCAATGAGCACAAGTGTAAATAGAGTGTTGTTCAATTTGAACATGCTGACTGAGATCCTATTGAATGGATTTAGCTACATGATCAAGATTCAAAGTGTTGCAAAGGGGAAGTGGAAATCATTCACCTTCGCCTACTTTGACAGAATGAACAGTTTCCTGATTCTACAAACCAAGCTGGTGATCATAACGAAGATAAGAATATACTCACGTCAGTGCTGGCGTGTAAGAGACGTGTGTTATTCAGCGAGCTAGCCGTGGAGAGTGGAGAGTCTAACATGTGAAAAGTATGTCAAAATCAAATCCAACTCACTATACGCCGTACCTTATATGACTATGGGGTTGCCATGATCATGATAATGAACTCTGTTTTTCTGGGGCCGAAACAACTAGAAAGGTCTCAAGACCATAATTATAAGCAGAATCCTGGAACTTTAAGATACAAGATATATTTAAAAAAACTGGTCCAACAATAAACGTTTGAGCAAATACAAAAATGGAAACGAAATTCCACAGTGAAAAAAACAATTGCGACCGGTAGTTGTAATCTGCTTCCTTCCTCCATGTATACGTCCACACTTTTAATGTGATTCTACGAGCATTTAAAAAATAAAATATAATGAATCATGGTTATAATGACAACCACTTCCTTTGCAGTATTTCTTTATATAAGCTATCAATAAAAGGTTTCGCCACGTGTTGAATCTAATTGCAGTGAATTATAAAAAAATCATACCTGTTTCAGAAGTGTGAGCAATGGAGTAAATTCCAGTGGACTAAACTTGACTGAGATTTTGAGTGCACAATCAGCAAAGCAAAGCCAGATAATTTGACCACAGTTCTTTTATTAATTGAGGCTAGTAGTATCGGCCGATCTGTACACGTAATTTTAGGGTAAACGTCGCGGTCTTTCTTAACGATTTTTAGTGGTGTTTACGTGTTCGGTAAACGAAGACTATTTCGAACTTCAAAACGAATTTCAACTTGGTTTGCTGTCAAAACACATGTATTAATCTTGTTGTGTTGTGTTCCTGTTTTTTTTTAATTCACACCCGATGGTAGTATCGTCTTTGTGTACAGCATGGATCAGGCCAATTAAGGAAAGCACAATCAAAACATTGAAAGTTGCGTTTTGTTGAGTGTTTGTTTTCCTGTAATTTTATATTAACACCCGAGGAAAAGACTAAGTGGATTGGAGTACTGTCGCTTTTGAGTACATCATGGATCAAATCTGTAACATATGTAAATAGTTAGTATCCGTCTGTCATCACCTACTGAGCTAGGCTAACACATCTACGTAGGTCCCGGTTACATTACAAATGTTTTATACAACAGTGATCAATTGCAATTTATTGTTTTTTTCTGGGGAAAGTTTAAGTGGTAATCTTGCTACGAGGCCATCCATTGGTTCTTCCATGACGTGGGTGTCGAGCAACTTTCTGGTTCTCATTATCTATATAAATCTGTGTTTGTAGCGGGTCTGTCACAAATCTCTTTATTCCTTGGAATGAGACACTTGTGTTTGGCTCGCTCACTGTGAACATTTGGATTACCATGACAATTCCATTCGATCGTCTGATTTATTGTGAGTATATTGTTTGGTTACTGGTTAGTATAGTGTAGATAGTTAACTATATTGTGCTTCTATATCCTTGCAGATCCTCAACATGGCTTACTTCGTGGCAGTCTACTCAGACTCGATCTTTCAGTACCTGCTACAGAGGGTCGGTGATGTTGAGTTCGATCTGCATTGCAGACGTGGTGGTCGTGTCAACGACATTCGCAAAGGTATGAGTTGTTTCTGCTTAGATCTGATTGTTCAGTCTAACAGTTAAGAAGTTTTCAGTGAACACAAAACTTTATTGATATCTTTACTTCTTTATTGATTCTTTTTCTTATAGTCTTGTGTCCATGCTGCACAAGAAACCTAAACGTGATTGTAAATAAAGAAGACTGACAAGCATTACAGTGAATGTATATAATTACATAATAAATTATCAGTGAATGTCCTTATCATAACTTGCAACAATTATAACAATTAGCTGACTTAACATATACTTTCAAAACTTGCTGATACAGATCCTCTGGGTGTTGATGCATTACTGTTGCATGTTGGCACGAACCATCTACAAACCATCTGCAACGACATCGGCCAACTGGACAAGATACTCGATCAACTGCATTCAACAGATGTTGTCAACTGACAGACGAGGCCAACTCATGTAAGTACAACTAAGAATTGTTTTCTTTCTAGAGCTGAAACTAACATAACACTTTGCTTTAGCTTCACCAACCTTTAGGAATTATATCATTCTTAGTGTTTCCTAAAATAGGAAGTAAACCCTGTCCATAATGGACATCATCGGGACTGCGCAATGTGTTTGTTATGGCCAGGTTACCGTTATGGACAGGTAGTTGACAAAATAAACTAGTGATTCGGGACATTCAAAAGTGTCCATTATAGACAAATTTTCATTATGGATATGGTATCGTCTCAATTTGTTGTATCTTTAAATTATATACAGAGGTTGTTTTGAAATTATGTATTTTTAAAAACTAACATGTCATTGCATGGAGGCGGATATGGTAGCTGCGGAGCTGTCACGCACCTGTGCAGACCATCGCAGACGGACGGAGGCCAAGGCGCGAGCTATCGCCTCCGGGACACCGCTACCCCCTTCTACAAGAAAGATCCAGCTCTATTCCGCAAATATGGGATATACTAGTTACCCGGTTCAGGCAACCCAGCTGGACTTTCCTTACACGTTGACGAGCTGGAGGACCACGTCATCATCAACGTAGCAGTAGTCTCCATCGTCCTCCCTCCGAGACTACTTCATTCACGCAGCACGGTATGTATATATTTGTTCAGTTGGTGCTAGATAGTATGCATAATGCATTTTTAGTTGGTGTTGAACATAATGTAAAAAAAATCAGTAGATAGTGCGCAATATGAAAAAAAAAAAATTCAGTTGGTGTTTCATAGATGCATTCCAGATTATATACAATTTTACCATGTACAACTAGGCACGAAATTGAGTCATTTTATAATATGCATATTTGATATCTTATCTTGAACATTGTTGCATTCCAGCACCACTCGACCAGCCGTGATAATCAGTCGAGAACCGTGCATGAGACGCTACGTCGGAGGCCAGTGCCGAACTCTCGTGCTGTGCACTGTCCCTTCTGCACTAGAGTTTGTTTGTCTGAGGATGTATTACTTGAGCATGTTCTGATTGAGCAGAGGTAGGGAATACCAGAAACAGTTAGAAACATGTTTTAAAATGTATCGCAAACATTTGGGAAACATTTATATAACGTCTGTAATCAGCCAGGTGGTACTTCTAATAGTGGTGCACGTATTTGCTTAGTTATCTGTGCTCGTTAGATTCCATTACATACATGTTCATCCATGGTGTTTCTTTAATCAAAGGTGTCACACAGACATGTTTATACAGGATAGGTTTCCATGGGCGTGCTAGTCGCATTTCTTGAGACGGGTGATCATGCAATGGGTAACTGTCTGGACAATAGACATCAAAACAGCTTGTGATGATTTATCAATTAATTCAGATCTGTGCGATGTTCATGCTTAAAAAGCGTTAAAAGAAACGACTATAAGTTATTCAGATTTAAATATAGTCATCAAACATATGTTAACTGCTTTGAAAGGTGTTATAAGTAGTTGGCATGGACGTGTCCGCACCAGCATGGTGCACTCATTTTTCAACTTTCTAAATCACGGTATTCCACGTTATATTGTTTGCGCACAAACAAAGATTAGCTTTGCACATTACCTTAATGCATGGTTTGAATGTGCATGGCAAACAAAGTTTACTGCTGAGACAGCATTCTTGTTGCCGGAACAAGACAGGCGAAATCCACTCTTTTTGACAAAACATATAACAGAAATTCAGTTCAGGTTAATTGCCCATGGAATAAAAGTCATTTGAATAAATGTCTGGCTTTACAAATTAGAACATTGATTGGTAGAACTCTTCCAAGTCATCCGCATGACACAGGGCGTGAAGCTACTAATTGAGCTAAATTTCAAAACCAGGTGAACACATCCAAGTGTAATTTACTAAAATGTGTTATAAAAGGCATAGGTCTGGTTCAGGCTGGAAAAAGTCAGCCTGATACAAAATTGGGAACAACATCGGTGGGCATTTGTTACTACAGAAGATCAAAAACAATCAGGGAATTATCATGATTATTAAATAAATGCATCTTTTCTAAATGTGCTTACACAGTTGTGCACACAGGCTGCTAAGACATTTCATGATTACGTAGCCAGTAGAAAACCTATATATACTATACTATATGTATGTGAGTGCCGTTCTAATTCTAATTTGAATATGCGGACATTCTCGTTTGTCGAATATGCATACTTCGGTCTAGTAAACAAAGTCAGAATTTTGGCTAGATTAATAAAGTTAAAGGAATAATTAATAAACTCGATGAGACTACTGTGCGAAACCTATATTGGTTATATATAACTGAGTGCAAAGGAGAGGTTAATTCGGTCGTTCACATTATAAAACGCAGTCATAACGCCGGTCAATCGCGTTTATCGAATTGGCAGACAGAGGATCGGTACCAAAAGTCGAAATTTGGGCTACATTAACGTATTGTATGTAGTAATTCTGCAAATACAGACTACCAAATGTAGAGTATAGTTAATGTGTGTATGAAGTATGGATGTTTGTCCACATTATTAATAAGTAACGTCGCCTATTCAAATCAATGGCCAATTTTAAAATTCCAAAATTCCAACCGGAAGGAAGTTGTCTATACCGGAAGGAAGTTGCTTCTACCGGAAGAATGTTATCGGTATTGCCCGCGCAGAGATAAAACTAATAGTCCGGGCGTTAGCCAGTGAAAAGTGCATTAGGATTCGCACGATGTTTTTTTTTCATTTTCGTGACCTTCTACACCTCTAGGTCAATAATCCGACGGGTGCCACCCAGGCACCCTTGAGCATTTTTGTATAAACCCATTAATATGCAACTTAGTGATCGCCACTAAACAAAATACTGTTTTCCTGAATATATCGAATAGTAAACATCCAAAACAATCAAAATACGGTCCAAGCGAATGTTTTCATCGTCTCTTGTTATTATTACGTCAGTGAACAAATCTTGGTATGCAAATTTGTTACATGAATATGGAAATTAGCTCTGACCAAAATAACCTCACGCTTTTCGGGTGTATCTCCTCAATAGGCCAGCGGTAGGTGCTGCCTAACGCACCAACTTAAATCCCCCCTCCCAGCACGTGCAAAACGCCCAAATGGTATATCATTTGAAAGCCCAAGATATCACCATCATAACGAGGTATGTCTAAGAACTGCCAAGTGATGCTATAAGCGTGACACCAAGGTCAAACAAAGTCACCGTCAAATGTAAACTTTTCGAAATTGTGCGCTTCCGTATTAAAATTATAATGATTACATATACTTTATTTAAAACAAAATGGGTATGTCATATATTTTTGGAAAGCTTATTGTCTCCCCGTCACAATGAGATAAGACGTGGAGCTGTGACCCGGAAGGTCAAACAAAGTCACCGTGAAATTATGAATATTCGAACTTCTGCAATATGGCACACTTCATAAAGTTACAATAACTCTGTATCTGCTTCGTTTCTATGGACATGTTATACACATTGTGAAAGAACAATTTCTTCTCGTCAAAGTGTGATACGACTTGGAGGTATTAGTTGATGGAGTTTGTGCGGAGCGACGATCAAATAGTATCACCGTCAAGTAATAGATGTTCGAAATTACTCCATCCCGTAAACGTTATACAAAACCAATGGAGGCTTATATACGTTTACCTATCTACTCATAGCCAAGTCATATACCTTTGGAAATCCTACTATCTGCCCGTAAATACGGGATACCATGGGGTGCTAGCAAGTGGGGCAGTAAGTATGGAGTGAAGGTCAAGCAAAGACAACACCAAATGATGAATGTTCAAAACTGCGCTATTCCGCAGACGTTGTGCAAGTATATTTTGCATATCTTCTTTGTTTACCTACACTAGGCCATGTTATACATCTGTATGTTTACGTATCCCCGTCTAAATTAGGCAAGGCAAAGATTTATAAAGTGGTGGTCTAAGTGAGGAGTGAAGGTTGAAAGTGAAGGTTGAAGGTCACAGTCAAAAGATGCATCAACCAGCATCGCCGTTATAAGATGCATCAACCAACATCATCACGTTTGATGAGTATGCAGACATTTTCGTTCCGCATATCTTGAAGCACTTTAATCAATCCAACAATATCGGCGTCGACCGGGACATGTACCTCGCCAACAGGATCAAATAATCCACAAGAGAGAAGCGTGGTAACGGGATTCTGAGGAAAGTAACATTGGACAACAATGTGCCAATAAACTGGAAATACTTTCATCGCGACGTTACAGACATACAGGATATATTTGCATTTCTTTACATTAAGGTTGCAAGGCTCCACTATCTAGGTTGTAAGGAAGTGTTCGACACTCCAGACACCTCAGCCGTCGTCACTAGGTGTAACTATGACTTGCTACATCCAGTAAGACCTTGAAGAACCTGGCACGCAACTGTTGAGCCGTGTGCAAAATGCTTTGTGGAAAAGGGATCAAAGCAATGCATGATTCGCAGTGTGTTTTCGATCGTTACGAGTTATGACTTTGTCAAGTTTATATCCAGCTGCATACATTTGGATAGGCTTTTGGACAGGCAATAACGTTATTCATCATAATGGCAACGGCATCCATCATGCTCTGGGAAAAGACCTGTCACGTCATTGCCAGTTGTCAATAGCATGGGAAACCCAAATTGCACACCACGAAGAAACCATAGCATTCACACATCCATTTTGATCTGGATTCGCGACATTTCAACTCCTGAAACGCATCACCATTGGCCTCTGTAAATAAAGTTGCAGCGTGCGTGGTGTCCGTTATCGAGGCAATGAAAAATATATCCTGTCAAAGGAATAATATCACTAAGATATTCCAATAACCCCGGATGCTCTATAGTAGCATTTAGAGCGCATAGCATAACAAGCTTTTATTTGGTTGACGAGTCAACTGGTTCATCAGCAGATGCCCACTCCAGATGGCTGGGGGTGGACATAAGACGTGAAGAGGCCGTCATGTGCACAAGAACATATCAGTTAATTAATACAAATATTTTGACACAAGATTGAGTTTGTAACCCTCAAAATGACATTCAAATTCAAACTTGAGGGTGGCATCCACCATCATCTATTATCTCATCCCATGGGTGAGGCAAAAATGCCGTAGAAGAATAACATCACCTACTGTCTGCGGAATGGCACAATTTCATGTATCTTTTGATTGTGACCTTGTTCAACCTTCACTCCACAGTTAGACAACCACTTTACAATGTCATCCCAATCATTTTGACGGGGATATAATACACATAGGTATATACCATGGCTCAGTGTATGTAGACAAAGTAGATAATTATGCAAACATTGTAATTGTACAACGTTTGCGGAATGGCGCAGTTTTTAACACTCATCAGTTGGTGATGACCTTGCTTGACCTTCACTCCACACTTACTGCACCACTTGATAGCTCCCCGTGGTATCCCGCATTTCATGGGAGATAGTAGGCTTTCACATGGTCACGAGTAAGTAGGTAACGTAGATAGGCTATAAGCCACCATAGTACAGTATAACGTTCGCGGGATGGTGCAATTTCGAACATTTATCGCTTGATGGTGACACTGTCTGGTCGCCGCTCCACAAACTCCATCAACTGAAACCTCCAAGTTATATCTCAATTTGATGGGAAGAAATTGTTCTTTCGCGATGTATGTAACATGTCCATAGAAATGAAGTCGATACAGAGTTATTGTAACCTAATAACGTTCGCGGTATTGCAAAAAATCGTATATTCATAATTTCATGGTGACCTTGTTTGAACTTAGCGCCACACTTACTATACAGTGTAACAGCTCCATATCGTATCCTGTTTTGACCGGGAGACAAGAAGCTATCCAAAAATATATGGCATGGCTATTTTATTATTAATAAAAGTAGATATGCAATTATTATAATTATAATACGTTTGCGGAAGGGGACAATTTCGAAATATTATCATTTCACGGTGACCTTGTTTGCCCTTGGAGTCACGCTAGTTCTACGATAGGCCTCGTTGTGATGGCATTTAAATAAATCCATTAAGTAGTGCCTATCGCTCTCCTATTGAGGAGATATGAACGAATATCATGATATTACATTGGTCTGAGCTAATTTGCATATTCATGCGACAAATATGCATACTATAATTTGTTCACTGACAAATCGTACACATATACCCTGAAAACATGCGTTTGGACCCATCCTTTTGATTGTTTGGAAGTTTACAATTCGAGATATTCAGAAAAGTAGTATATATTTTAAAGGCGATGACTAATTTGCATATTAATGAGTTTATACAAAAACGCTCAAGGGTGCCTGAGTGGCACCCATCGGATTACTGACCTAGAAAGTTAGAAGGTCACAAAAATGCAAACAAATCGTGCGGACCCTAATGCATGGTCCACCTTCAAAAGGGCGTTTGTCTGCCGGACTATAATGGGAAGGATGTATGTCATTGCCCTCGGCCCTGTGGCTGTGGATCCATTTAATAATCATGCTAATTGTGTTGCCATCGTGCCACCTTTGCGTACTCTTAGTTCAGTACGTCATTCCTTGGCATAGTGATGCAACTGGTATCAACAGTTTTAAGCACGCTATTTACACTATTGTACTCGCCAAACTGCAGGATTCTACTTAAATTTCTGATCAACTAACACGATGTCCGCAGGAGATGACAAGTTGATGCCAAAGACACAAGTGACAATAAAATATCGCAAACCACCACGCAACTCGCGAGAAAGCGAATGATGTCACTAGGAAGGAATGGAAGGTTATCAAACGCCAGGCGTTTAGATTATGGAAACACACATTAAACACCAGCGTTTACAATTATACAGCTTTGAAAATAAATAACGCTTTTCCATAGCATAATGGAAAAATCGGTAACAAATCTCTCTCTCGATCAAGGGCAAATATGACAATGCCGTTCTCCTCAAAATTTACAACGTTTCGCAGTATTGTGCCTCTAATGGGGATAGTTTGGCCAATTACATAATTTCCACAGGACCTTTTCAAGATTATGTCTTAATAACAAAAACAACCCTAAATGTTCTCACAAAAAGTACTAGTTTGAAAGATATTTACATTGGATTGCGAATTTCGTGTGGATTTATATCCTGATCAATATTACAATAAACGTCTAAACGCCTTAAAAGCGTGTAAAACCAAGCATTTAGTTGATCCGAAATTCAACACCGGTGTTAATAACTATACACCTATATGTTTAACTTATACGACGGGCGTTTATAAATCAACGTCTTAAACACCCGAGTTTTTAAGGGAACATAACGACACAAAGAATGTAACGCATCATTCTCATTTGTAGGGTTTTACAAAACAAGAATATGATATATGTGTAATGCATTAAACAACATACGTATCGTTTAACAGAGGTGTTGAACATGGGTGGAATTACACATGAAGGCGTCGGAATCGGACAAGGTGCAAGACCGAGTTCCACAAACTTTGGGTTAACTTCCTAAAATTGTGGCGTGTAAAACGTCGAAACCAAACTAAATATGCTGAGAGAAACCAAGATCGAGTTCACATTGTTCAACAACCGCCAAGACTTACATTACTTATCACAAAACTAAACCACAGATGCAGGATGCTAATGAAACAATGACGTCTGCCAACACGTACCATTTTGAGATTAATAATAATAATAATAATAGTAATGTATTTATTCCAGACAATCATCATGTCCATATATAAAAATACATTAATAAAAGTATGTAAATAAATATTAAAATACATCGATAAGAACAACATGTTTAAAATTATATAAATCCCGGACCGACTGGTGCCGCAGTTTCGAAGTACAATACTTGTCGCTAGTTTAATGCTATAAATATTATGATTCAAAGACATGTCAATCCTATTCATTAGTCTAACAATAGCCTTTCTGATTACACATTTACCCGAGCTGACATTAGCTGTAGCAAACATGTGGCTAGAGCTAATGGGCAAATTGTTCAACAACCTGAAAGAGTTGTTCACCCCTAACGCACACATATAGATATTACCAAAATACGCTGTAAATAGCTTGTTTTTACAGCAGTTGAACAAATGTGGAATTTTTGACGTAACATGTTATTCTTGGCATACAAAGGCTTGCATGCCAGACCCATCTGACAAGTTATTAGAAATGACATGTTCAAGATATTTACAAGAGGTGGCAAAGTTTAACTTCCTTCCCCCTAATGTAATTTTTGGGGAAAGATTTGACTTTCTTAATTCAAAGTACATGACCAGGGATTTACCCGCATTGCATTACACGTCATGCTCACATTCATATGAGTAACACATGTCTAGTTGTGTTTGTAGTCCTTTATCAGAATATGCAAACAGAAGTAGATCATCGGCGTATATAAGGTGATTAACAACCAAGTTACCAAGACTACAACCGATTTGTTTTTTGTGCAGTTGTATACTCAGATATAAGAAACACTTGGAAAACTATTAATGAATTTCTCAAAAAAAACACCTACACAGCATAAATTATTTTTTAATGATAACGGTGTCAAACTAACAGATAAAAAAGGTATTGCTAACAAATTTAATAAATATTTTACAAATATAGGTCACTCTATAGCAGAAGATATTAAATATGCAGGTAACAAAACCTACAGTTCTTTTCTAAATAAACAAATAAATTCTACTTTTACTTTTGAAAAAGTAGGTGAAGATACTGTAAAGAAAGTTATACAAAGTCTCCCTACTAAAAACAGCTATGGATTTGATGGTATATCTTCAAAATTACTAAAAATAATTGAACCAGTCATTATCAAATCTTTAGCGATTCTAATGAACCAAGTATTACATACCGGAATGTTCCCTGACAAACTCAAAATTGCCAAAGTCATTCCAATATTTAAAAAAGGCGATCCGTCATTATTTGAAAATTACAGGCCTATCTCTCTTCTTCCTTCTATATCAAAAGTACTTGAGAAGAAATTTTTTACACAATTATCATCATATTTTAACGACTTAAAACTTCTTTCTGATAACCAGTATGGCTTTAGACCGAAACATTCTACTGAATATGACGCACTTGAGCTAATTGATAGAATTGTAACTCAAATGGATACAAATGACATACCTATTAGTATATTTCTCGACTTGTCTAAGGCATTTGACACCATCGATCATAATATTATACTAAATAAATTTAAATACTATGGCCTAAGAGGTTCAACACTACAACTACTTAAAAGTTATTTACAAAATAGAAAACAATACATTAAAATAGAAGATATAAAGTCAGACATTTTATCAGTAACCATTGGCGTTCCTCAAGGTTCAATACTCGGACCACTATTGTTTGTTATATATATTAACGATTTCTCACAAGCCAGTCATAAGTCCGATTTCATTATGTATGCAGATGACACTACACTATTTAGTACTTTAAATTCTGTTAGTGACAACCCCAAAAATAAAAACATACAATCCTCAATAAATTAAGAACTCTCTAAAGTTATTGAATGGCTAAAAATTTATAAATTATCGCTGAATAAAAACAAATAACAATATATGATCTTCCATATGCCAAATAAACGCATAACGACTTTTACACCTAAAATAGATGATGTAAATATTGAAAAAGTAGACGACTTTAACTTCTTAGGGTTGACTTTGGACTCAAACTTAAATTGAAAAAAACACACTGAAAAAGTATCAAATAAATGTTACAAAATAATTAATTGGCATATTGAATAGATTAAAATACGTACTACCTGTGGAAATAAAAGTTTTGTTATATAACTCGTTACTATTATCTCACATTAATTATTTCAATATGGCATGGGGTTATCAGGGAAACAGAATTATGAAAATCCAAAAGAAAGCAATGCGAATAATAACACTAAACAAATACAACTCACATATTGAACCAGTTAAAAAAAATCTAAACCTGTTAAAAGTTGCAGATATCTTAAAGCTACAAGAGTTAAAATATTTTACTTCAGATATATTCACAAAAATCTACCGGAATATTTTTTTAAATGGCAAATTGTTCCAAAAGATAACATACACAACTACGACACACGAAATACACAAAATATATATACTTTCAGAACTAAGCATGACTTTGCAATGAAATGTTTGAAATACAACTTGCCACACGCTATAAATAACACGCCTGATTTAATTAAAGATAAGATATACACCCACAGTATGCGAGGTTTTTCAATATATGTGAAAAATTATGTTAAACAAAAATACGATTATAGGTGCACATTATCACAAACTGTTAGACACGCCACCAAAACATATAATAAATGAAGTTTTGAAAATATGCAATCGATTACAAAGACGCTAGCGTTAGAATTCATACATAAGTACACGTACATGGAAAAAAATAATACAGTTGCAGGCACGAACACACACACGCACACACGCACACACGCACACACGCACACACGCACACACGCACACACGCACACACGCACACACACCCACGCACACACACATACACACGTTTGAGATTGACTTTATTGTTGATTGAAAGAACCTACGTTATTTTTACGTAAATGGGGTGGCTCTTATGATAGCGACATTTTGTCTTAATAGGAGTCACCGACCCCGTCTGATATATATATATATATTATGTTATCAAATAAAATATTTTTTCCTGCAAATTACCGAATTACATACTTATGTATCATGCGTAGTATATATATTTGTGTTTGTATATGCTTTATTGTATTTCTACAATCAAGTATGAAAAACAAATGGTACTTTTTATATACATGGGGTAAATAAACTTCTTCATTCGTTCATTCGTTCGTTCAGATTATCCATATAAATGTTAAAAGGTAAAGGGGATAACTTCCCACCTTGCTTAACACCATTACCTACCGAGAAGAAGTCCGAGTAGGTATTTCCCCATCGTATGCATACACATTGATTATTGAATTCATTGCTGAGTACTCTTAAGATATATTTCGGTACATTTCGTTGTTACAGTTTCGTTAAAAATGATATCGGTTGACTCGATCAAACGCCTTTGATGCATTTAAAAAGGCGACGTGCATAGCTGAACCATGGTCAGTGTAGAACCTTAATAATTCCTTAAATGCAAACAAGCGTAACTCCGTTCCATGTGTGCACTTAAAGGAGTGGTTTCCAAGTACATTTCCATTCTGTTAAAAAGAACAGTATCTTCAAAAATATGTTCGATAGACATATTGGCCTACAATTACCTTTGTCGTTTACTCGTCTATTATTGTCTTTAATAATTGGTACAATAACAGACTGTGAAATATCTTTTCGTATATAACCATGCACCAGAATCGAAGATACAATGATTTACAGAAGCTATGATTACCGTACGCTATCTATTCATTGACTGACATCACGATGACTTGTTGAAATGTTTTCTCTTTCAAATGGCTTTCCTTAGTAGTCTACCAATATCCAGTTTTCTAGTCTACGATCGGCCTGCGCTTTTTTTTGTTATCAACAATATTACGACGTAATCCATACCAGATCGTCTGGATAAGATACGCGAAGTCCAATGTGTTTAAGAAGTACATTGCCCTTGTGGGTCTCACGCCACTCAACTTACCTAATTGCTGCAGGTTTATGGCTCCAGATGGTATGTGTTGAACAAAAACGTCTCTCATTCACAAGCAATGCAGCATTACTTCCTGCATTTATGCTCTAGATCTCTGACATATAATGTAAGCGTAAACAGCTGTTGAATATTGTGAACTCGGCTTCGGTTTCTCCAAGCATGTTTGGGTGCAACGCTATACACATCATATTCACACCCAACATGTTTTGGAACCCGGCCCCATGGCCTTTCCGGGTCCCACGGCTATGCGGAATACACTCCATGTTCAACGATATATTTTGTTCAGTGCGTTACAAAGTTTTCATATATCCCTTTTGGATTGTCCTATAAATAAAATTGATGTGATTCTTTGTGTAATTGTGCAAGGCTATATATAGAGCGATGTCTAATAATAGCTGAGGTCACAATGACCCGATTGTTACATGACGTGGGACATGTATAATCTGCGAGGATTTAGGGAAATAGGGCAGTTGTATTGTTACCATTGACACATCGCTATTGCAAAAAAACAAATCGTCGAGGAAAACCCGGACAAGGACACATTCTGTCGAGAGCACATTTGACAACTCTGGTGACAAATAAGTTAAGCAAATACCAATTAGGTGTTGTCTGGTACTAACTTGTGGTAATATTGATCAAAGTAGTTTTCTTATTTAAGAAACATAAACGCACAAGATGACAAGTGACGTCAACGTGGGAACATTGTAGATTAGGCATCAACAATTATTGTATGTCACTGTCACAGAGGGCGACACACTAAATAGAATAATAACCCCAATTGGTTGATTTAATACTATCATAACAATTCTGATGATTTAATACTATCATCAGAATTCAATAGATTAATCGTTCCACATTTGCCCTGTTCTACCGGCCATCCTTGAGTATGCGTACTTTGGAGCGCCTTTCTGGATGCCTAGATGTGACGTCACCGAGCTAAGGAACTGCACAAGTACTGTTTGTTCGTTCACAGCGTGTTTACGTTGATAGCAATTGGAGTTGAATGAGCATCAGAATGGTTATTGTACGGCATTCGGACGTAATGAAAGCGTTAGTCCTTGTTTGAGAAATAAGGCAGAGCGTGGCAGACCAGTGACTTTAATAACAGTACATTAAATCCAAACATTAGAATCGCTTCTCAAGACAGACGAGTTCAACATATCTCTTTACATTTACACAATAATTTGTTGTTTCTTTTTATGAAATTTGAAATCAAAATCATATTTTATGTACAAACGGAAAATGCCTTTTTTAGTCCCTCAAGTTATATAATTTAAAGGAACAAATGTTACTGACTACGTGGGTAAATGTTTGAAATGTGATAGTAATATGCATAGCATCAGGGTGGGAAAAGGCTAAGATACAGTGACTTTTATGTCAGATCCGACCAAAGCAGATATGTCGATGTTGGTTTAGTCTGGTCGGGTCGGTGTCAGTCGCATAATGTATCCACGCGTCGATTGTAATCGGGGTTGGTGTCAATCTGAGGTAGTGGGCGGTTTTCAGGTTTGCGTAATTACGACATCACGCTAGTTTTCTAGTTGGTACAAGCTATGGGTATCTAGCTTGAAATGATTTTATATAGCATAATCTACACGTGCGCCAATGTTCATGCTTTTGTGAAAACGTTCACAATCATGTCCCTTAGCCGCTGTACTAGTACCCTTAAATACCTTTTTTTCCTTTTTTTCTGTGATCTCTGATATGGCTATATCCATCAGTTGGTCGAGTCTAGACATAGCTTTGATGTTTGCAGCATCCCCTTTTATATATTTCATTTTGGCACAGACCTGCAGTAAATGGCAAATTATAAGTTTCAGTGTACAATGACCAACCCACCAGTGTAGGAATTGTTTTAAATTGGTTAAGATGTATGTTATAAGTCACTGTTATAACATACTATTTTACCGAGGATTTATTAAACATGTATCGATGTTAACGTATATATATAGCAATAATGTTGTGTGACACGTACACAATATGAGCTATCTTTATGGAATAGGAAGAGGAATTAACTTTAATGTGCGCGTGCGCGCAGGACGCACAGGAAATTAGGCAGAAATCTTTATTTGTAAACACAATATAAAGATATGATGTAAATGTAATTTTTTTTAAGGATTATTAAAAAACAATTAAGAACAGGACTTACCCTTTTACGTAAGGTCTGCTAAATCCTTAGCAAAGACAGTTTTCTTCCTTTCTTTTCCTATTCTTACAGGAATGTGCACTCCTTGGCCATGGATAATGTAGAGAACTGAATTCTGTGACACATGTTTGCCCTGTTTACCCAACACTGTATGATAGGATGTGAGGCTCAGCGTTCTCCGTTTCAGCAGTTCAAAAATAAAGTATTTATCGTAATTTTCTACAAGAATTCTCTCAAGCCTGCCAAACACGGGTTGCCCATGTTCGTAACTTAGCAAGTTAACGCATCATTTCTTGTAATGAACACCACGTATTTCTGTTTCAACACAACCATAACATGGGTTTGCATCAACATAATCTGGACGTATGTGTTCCATGCTCGTTACTAAGTCAGGATAGTGTGACCTGACATCTACTTAACCTTCTTTCCCTATATTTTCACCATTGTAGACAACATTTGGTGACCGCATGCCATTAGCACCAAGTTCCTTATATAACAAAGCCACTATTGATGTTTCTTGCTAAGGGTTTTCAGCAAGTTTCTGTAGGATTTGCATTTTATACCCGTGAAGAAGGCATGCTTTTCTTAAAACCTGAGGCACCAATGGTGTCTGCCAGGCCCAATTAGTCTCATCTGGTCAGGTATGTGCAGTAGGTAATGTATTTTAGCAGTGATACTTGCCCTGGGATATTCCTTTGTAAACACTAATTATTTACCAATACATCTACATATGTATAGTAACTGACAATTTTTGCAAAAGTCACACTAAATTATGCCACTTCTGATAATTTTGAGGTATTTCTTCATCGCGAATGAAAGAAGCACTCTGACCAAAATAAACATTGTTACTCTCAACAAGATCATTGTTTTAAGACATGTCTGGCGTTGATTTTTCCAGGTACGCGTAGGGAAATCTGCACAGGGCTGCACTTAGCTAATCCAAAGTGAAGTATCTCTCTGCTATGATAGTATGCAACAAGAGGAGCTGTAAATCTTATGGAATCAGTCCCCTAAGAAGGACATGCATAGGATCACACAAAAGAGTTGCATTATGGAAGTCGGGTATTCTAGCCAAGCAACTTTCTCTGTTAATTCATCACATTTTACTCCAATATTCTTTAACTGCTTTTGTTACGGTGTCCACACTTGTGCACCTTTGTTTGAGCTCTTCTTCGTCTGTCAGCCGAAAGTCAGTCTGCTTAAATGTCACCTTCATGTTATCTGTGGTAGAAACATATGTTTTGCAACCTCTATATGCAAATGAAAAACCTTCCTTCAATTCACCTAGCCAATTAATTGTTGGTGTTTCTCCAGTTACAGCAACAAGAGTTCCTTCGACGTTTTGTCTGACATCAGATATTGCCATACCTATGCCTCCTTGACTCAGCATAGTGACTGTTTCGATAGTCACCCAGTAATTTATTTATATGGCCAAAACATTTCATATCTACATGATTTGCCATTCCAAGAAGGTAAATACCACTAAGTTTTTACCTAAACTGAGGAAGTATGTTACCTAGTGTGAAATAAAACATGGTCATTTTACGTTATGGTCCCTCTATGCTCTTCTCGTTGTATGTAACTGCAAGCATTTCCATAAAATTTCTCTCTAAGATACTGCGACTTCAAATCTTGAAATCGGCTAATTTCCATGGTAGGAAAGTTTAAGTTTTGTCCTGGATACATTCTCTCCTGTATGCGTGTAAATACTCTGTCACCAAATCTGTTGACCTGTTCATTGATAGCCCATTCGGACAAACCATGCTGTGCGTTCAGTGATAACTAGCAGCAGCATATTGATGTAACGTCAAGGGATAATTGTCACTGTGCTGTACATTCTTGTTATCTCACACCGGAAATATATTAATTTTATCTTCATTATCTGAATGTTTTTGTGATACATGAAGGCGAAATACATTCCCGCTTTGTGTAGAATATATACAATGCTCAAGTGAACATGAAACCAGAAAGTTTGGGTCGTGTTTGAGATTCCTACTAATATACCATGTGAATTTTCTATAGCTAGGCGTTTGAAATAAAAATAGAACATTGGGCAATAATGAACACTGTCCATGATGTATGTAGACTGGTTTTTGATCTGTCACAATCAGTGATTCACTAGTCGTATGAATGAATACTATATGCATGTACATTGCTGAAGAGGTGGACGCTGAATCAAGTTACAAGGGGCCAATACAAAGGCTAAGAGCATGACATATTAATATGTGTGATAACAAATACAACCAGTGTAGATATGTGTCGATACAGGGTAAGGAGTTGTCTGCGATTTAGGCGTTATGTAGAACGATAGTAAAGTTTTAAGCAAGCTACAAACAGCGACAGTTGCGTGGTTTGTGGCAACAACCTTTTCATTTTGTGAAAAACATGTGTTGTCTTTTAATACTTTGCATTTTATAATCTATTTAAAAGTTAGTATTGGTGGAAACAATAATGTTAACACCACCCCATACCCCGATCTGTCCGTTAATCTAGCCGCGCTAACGCTCCGCCTTGGCCCGCAGAATCACTACATCATTTAGCGGACATATGGAATAGGAAGAGGAATTAACTTTAATGTGCGCGTGCGCGCAGGACGCACAGAAAATTAGGCAGAAATCGTCCATGCGGTTTTCCTCATCATTTTCTCGGCCACAAACATTATGCTGATTATTCTGCCGCATTTAGGGGGTTCCGAGGAGGTAGGAATTGTTTTTACCAAGAGAAGAAAATCTATAGAGTCAGACCTATGTAGAACATTCATTATACAAAATGTTAGTATATAATGAAACAAAACCTTAAAAACACAAATATATATAAATGAATACAATTTAAAACAAATAAATAATACCCGTAACTAATCTAATTATGGAAGATCTAGGTTTAGATTTGTGGCACCCTTGCCTTGAAGGTTTCAGGTTACAGGCAGTCACAGCTGTTTCTGGCAGCTCGTTCCAGACTTTGGTGGTATTGGGAAGAGCTGCTGTGAGTACCCAATTCTTTGTCTGATCGGGGAAGGAACGAGATTGGAACGATCGATTATTGCTTGGTTTGTAAGGATTTTATATAGCATGGTCAATCTTGCCACCTTTCTGCGGTGCTGGAGAGAAGGCCACTTGAGTCTGTTGACCATTGTGGTGACACAAGATGTCTTCTGGTACTGGTTAACCACAAACCAAGTGGCTCTTCTCTGGACTGCCTCGATTTTGTCAATATTGCGCTGTGTGTGTAGGGGTCCCATACAGTGCAGGCATACTCCATTATGGAACGATCGAAGGTCTTGTATGCAGTCTTCCTCACCTGGGTGGCAATGATCTTGATGATTCGACGTAAGAAGCCTATATTCTTTATGGCTTTAGCACAGATGTTGTCAATATGCTGGTCACAACTGAAAACCGCTAATAAACAGTTCCCATGCTCTCAGGGTGGCCAGCGTGATATTCAGGCTGTAGAAAAAAATTCTATAATTTGTGTGTACTGCTGATGCAATTGTTTGGATCAAGAGCTACACATCTACTGGGACTGGTACGAGTAACAAGCAATCTATATCAGTTTTGGAGGCATGTTCTGATTGGCCTACATGTTTGGTTTGTGCAAAAATTAGTTTTCATTTAGGAAAATAGTTGCGTCTCATGTGCTGGCTTAAATGTGTTCTTCAGAAAAATAAATACCTCCACTGTTCACCCTCAGGTCGTAAAGATCACCATGCTATTGTAAAAATTCAAAAATGTATTGATGGAGTATCAGTAATTGGCTGAACTCTGTTAGTTATGTTCGCATTGGTACTGTTCCCACTGATATTCCTAGTATAGGTTATATATTGATAAAATCTTCTTTGACAAGCACATAAAAATCGGACAGGGTAAGGATATGAAAATATCAGTTAAACGTGATGAGGACATTTTATTTGTTTCAAATGTACCCAGACAGGATAGCAAGCAATTTCATAGAACTGATGCTTTCTACCCATTGTGTCAGAAAATTTGGACAATTTTAGAAACATAACTGCATAAGTTATGAATGTGTCATGTTCATCTCGTTCAACTGTTTGTAGAAATCAATGCGGTTGTGTAATCAAAGACATGTCACAAAATTTGATAGAATATCCAAAATGCAACATGAGTCAGGCAATTTACAACCAATGTTTACTTTGTGAAACACAGCAATCACCACAATGACGTAATTTGAATGGTAACAAACTGTGTAATGAATGCTATTTGTAAAGGAATACTCACAACTTAAATAGGCCAGAATCCATGTTCAGTGACAGTTTGGCAACTACATTTTACCATCCATACATGATGTGTGGCTTGAAATTGAAATGATTTTTTAATGGATGACTTGAATGATTGGGACATTTTTTAGCATGAACAAAATTCACTATTTCTGCCAACAAAACCTACACAGATTGATAAACATATGTCAAAGAGTATGAAAGAAAATATTGACCGAGATCGAATGACTAAAAAAACAATACCTAGTCAAATTTATATTGCAGAAAATCACACTAGTAAACTTACGCATGGTGACACGGACATATCCATAAAAACTGTCAATTTACGTCACATTTCTAATAGGTGTTACTTGATTGACCGACATTACTTAGGAACGGTTATGTCCAGTATTGAGTACAAACTCACAAATTTTGACTGGAGGAATGCCGAAATAATTGTGGAGAAACATTTTGAATCTGTACTAATGTTTCAGAGAGGTGATGAAATAAACATAAATTATCATATTGCTCTTGAGAATTATGAAAATCTGAATTTGGTATGATGTGTGGATATGATCTAAACGCAGCACGTTTCAAAACCAATATTGTAACTTGCTGTGACTCAGCAAGTAGGAGGTAAGATTGGCATGGAAGCTACTATTAACTGTTATATTTCAGAGGTACGTAGAATACATTTAACAATTACTATGGCCAACATGTCTTGTCGTGACATAAACTGTACTGCGAACATGAACAGAATTTGTACATATATGATGACAACAATGGTGTTTTTCATTTTTTCGCCATGCACTTTACGAAATGGGTCATCATTCCAACCAGTGGTGCAACACGACAAGGCATGGGACTTCAAAACAGCATGTGGTGACTTATCGTTGAATTCAGATCTGTGGAATTTTGTTGCTTTGGAAGCGTTAATAGAAAAGACTGAGTTATTCAGATTTACAAATAGTCATCAACGCAGTTTTAACTGCTTTGAAAGGTGTTAGGCGTAATTTGTATGAAAGTGTCCGCACCTGCATGGTACATTCATTTTTCAACTTTCTACATGGTAAATCATGGTATTCCACATTATTATTGTTAGCGCACAAAGATTAGCTTTGCACATTACCTTAATACGTACAGGTTTCAATGTGCATGGCAAACAACGTTTACTGCTGAGACAGCATTCTTGGTGTCGCAACAAGACAGGCGAAATCCACTTTTGACCAAAAATATAAAAGAAAATTAGTTCCGGTTAATAATTGTCCAAGGGGAAATGCAAATCATGTGAATAAATCTTTGGCTTTATAAATTAGAACATTGATTGGTAAAACTCTTCCTAGACATGCACACGACCTAGGGCGTGACGCTACTAATTAAGCTAAATTTCAATACCAGGTGAACACATCCAAGTGAAAATACTAAATTGTATTATAAAAGGCATAGATCTGGTTCAAGCCTGATTCAAAATTGGGAACAACATAGTTGGACATTTGTTACTTCAGAAGACCAAAAACAATCCGGAAATGATGATGATTAACTCAATAAATGCAGCTAGTTTAAATTTGCTTACACATATGAACCAACAGGCTGCTAAGACATTCCATGGTGTTGTAGCCCAGTATCTTCCTGTTCCAGCACCACATGAGGGGTTTACATTTTCAATATAGTCCTTAATATATAATGTTTAGGTTTTGTTTACAAAGGACAGTTATATTTTTGTAAACATTTACCTGCAGTGCCAGCAAGTTTGCATAACTGCTTTGAATGTAAAAATTTTGGTATTTGACTACACTCTTCCCCACTAGGAACAAAATACAAGGTCGAGGTAATGTTTTCAGTTGTATCCACTCATTATTTCACATATCCAACCAGACAACTAAATTAGATGAAAAACATGCTATGAGGGGCGCTTTACTTAAACTCCTTCATGATCCAGCAAAACTAACAGCTTCAACTTTCTTCCCTTGTAGGCTACCTATAAGACATCCTCATAAGTAGGTTTCAGAAGGAAGGGAGGCCTTATTTCTAACAAAAATAGTGATAACGAATTGAAATTTCCGGCTTTTAACATGGGAGACCCCTGCCAGCCTCAGGTCAACATTCCACATAATGTTAGAGCAAGATGGGGTGGGAGGAAAATATATTTGCTCACAAAAAACTGGGTCTGACTAAAAGTGAAGTAGCTTCGGATAATGCACAGATTTTGGCACACAAACGTACAAAGTTGACATTAGCCCGGTCACTCAAACATTCAAATAAGGTACATTTAGTCAAACCAGTGACGAGTGTAGTCAAAGCAGTTATAAATGTAGTCAAACTCATGATGAATATAGTCAACCCAGCTGTGAGAATAATTACAACAGCGACTAGTATAATTACACCAGCAGTTAATGTATTTGCACCAGCAGTGAGTGTAATTACACCATGAGTGAGGTTAATTACTATACGGGTCAGTGTAATTTTACTAGTAACGATGCAATTACACCAGCAGCGAGTGTAATAACACCAGTCGTGAGTATAAGTATGCCAGCCGCGAGTAGTTAGGCAAGGAGTTAGTATCATTAGACCATCAGTGAGTGTAGTCAACCAGTTTAGTGAGACCTGCAGCCAGTTTATTGAAACGCGAAGCTAGTTTACTGAGATCACCAGCTAGATAAGTGATACCAGTATCTAGTTTATTAAGACCAGGAGCTACTTTATTAAGACCACCAGCTAATTTAGTAAGACCATGTGCTAGTTTAGTAAAACCAAGATGTAGTTCATTGAAGCAATGAACTTACTTAGTTAGGCCAGGGGTACTTTTGTAAGACCTGCAGCTAGTAGTTAATAAGCAATTAATACTTGATTTCATTGTAGTTTTCACTGTTCCAGACACTTGGAGAGTCCTTCAAAGGCAGAGAAAGTGAACATCGCTGCCTCTTTCCAGATCATCAAAAACAAACGGCTCTTTTTTTAAGCCTTTCACTCTTTCACAAAAGAGTTTCCTACCATCATGTGAGTATTCAATAAAAATAAAATGGTTATGCAAGTACATTGTCCTTTTTTAATAAATAAACTGAATGTGACTACTATGAGACAACCTATATTTACTATACTATATGTATGTGAGTGCCGCTCTAATTCGAATATGCAGACATAACGTACATTCTCGTTTATCGAATAGCATACTTGAGTCCGGTAAATAAAGTCAGAAGTTTCGCTACATTAACGAAGTTAACATAATAATTAATCAACTGGATGAGACCACTGTGACAAACCTGTATTGATTATATTATTATGATATTATATCATATCATATCATATCATATCATATCATATCATACCACATCACATCACATCACATCATTATATTAAATTGATTATAGTAACTGAGTGCAAAGGAGAGGCTAATTTGGTCGTTCTCATTCAAACATGCAGGCATAATCCCGGTCATTCTCGTTTATTAAATTGACACACTTAGGATCGGTACCAAACGTCGGAATTTGGGCTACATTAACGTATTGTACGTAGTAATTCAGCAAATACAGACTACCATATATAGTGTATATAAGGTATGGATGTTTGTCCCCGTTATTAATCAATAATGTAATCTATTCAAATCAATGGCCAATTTGAAAATGCGGGCGCTAACATGAAGACATTATTGTCGGAAAGAAGTTATCTAGTGTGCGCGCGCACAGGTAATAGACCTTCCAAACGGATGGAAGTTGTCTACACCGGAAGGAAGTTGCTTCTACCGGAAGGATGTTACCGATATTGCCCGCGCAAAGGTAAAACTAATGGGAAGGATGTATGCCTTTGCCCTCGGCCCTGTAAATTTGTGGATCCATTTAATAATCACGCAAATTGTGTTGCCATCGTCAATCCTTGCTTACTCCTATTTCAGTACGTCATTCCTTGGCATAGTGATGCAACTGGTACCAACAGTTTTAAGCACAATATTTAGCTAGACAAAATGTACCCACGAAACTGCAGGATTCTAGGTAAGTTTCCTGATCAACTTACACGATGTCAACAGAAGATGACAAGTTGGTGACAAAGACCCACGTGACAATAAAATCTCGCGAACGACCACTCAACTCGCGAGAAAGCGAATGAAGTCATTAGGAAGGAATGGAAGGTTATCTAAACGCCAGACTTGATTATGGAAAGACAAATTAAATTAAATTATAGAGCATTACAATTAAATAACGCTTTTCCATAGCATAATGGACAAATCGGTGACAAATCACTCTCTCGATCATGGATAAATATTTATAAAAAAAATTATTGCGAAAGTCATGTTGATTTATATGCTGATCAATATTACTATAAACGACTAAACGCCTTAAAAGCCTGTAATACCAGGTGTTTAGTTGACTATACACCTAGTTATTTAAATGTATATGATGCGCGTTTATAACTCAACGTCTTAAACACCCGAGTGTTTATATTGTACGTAACGGCACAAAGAATGAAACGCATCATGCTCATTTTTAGATTTTTACAAATATATTACATATATGTAATGCATTCAACAACATTGATATCGCTGAATATAGGTGGTGAACATGGGTCGGATTCGGACAAGGTGCAAGACCGTGTTCCAAAAACAGTTTGGGTCAACATCGTAAAATTGTGGCGTGTAAAACGTCGAACCCAAATTAAATATGCTGAGAGAAACATATATCGAGTTCACACTGTTTAACAACAGCCAAGACTTACATTACATATCACAAAACTAAACCACAGATGCAGGAAGTAATGCAGGATGCCCATGAATCAATTATGTCTGCCATCACGTACCATTTTGAGAGTGTGTTTCCACATTGAAAAAATTAACCGACGTCAATTAAGTCAGTAGGGTCAACGAACTTCTCCCAGAAGTTGGAGTTAGTACCTCTTACCCATGCCTGGTCTGTTGATGATTACGTCTTGATGTTGTTGATACTAGATAGCATGCCGGTTGCTTGAATGCATCGCACATAAACAAATATGTCGAGATTTGTTCTAAAGTTGGGTATAAGGTTTATTTGAGCAGTTGTCTCAACTTGCGCCACGCAATCGTATTCATATATCCTCACAAGCGAAATA
Organism: Paraescarpia echinospica; assembly: GCA_020002185.1. NCBI lineage: Eukaryota > Metazoa > Annelida > Polychaeta > Sabellida > Siboglinidae > Paraescarpia > Paraescarpia echinospica. Next base: position 9,423,709 of record CM034543.1, read on the forward strand.
CAGGTGTTTTAATATTGTTTTAAGTAATGCCGTTATTGTTCCCGCTTATCGCACACATTTAGGCAAACCATTCCACATTTGTGGGCTAGTCATCGAAACGTTTCTCTGTCCGATCGTTCTCTTTGACGTTGTCACTTTGAGAAGGGTAGTGTTACTTTTTGATCGTGAAAAGTGTTAAATATATCACAAAATAAACTTCAACAGATTTTCATAATAATATGATGTACTACCTTTTATTGCAGTTAGTGTTGTAAACATAACGGAAAAGGTAAGACACGCCCCCACTGTGTTTAAAGTGTGCGAACTCGGTGCGCGTCTGCAAAAGCAGTGGCAAGGGCGAGTTCGGAATTCGTTTAATAAAACAACGGTCTCCAGTTTCCGTCTAACTTGGAGACACCCTATGTGTTTATGTTGATTAAGTAACTTGGATCATGTGTCTTCAACAGACGCTGATAACAACGATCATTGTGTCAAGTCAAAGAACGGTTGTACCTATCGTAGAGCTGTGATGTTGGTGTTTTTTATTTCGCACCCCTGACGTACTTGATATATAAATGGATATGTCAAATTTCACCTCGCTGCCCTCATGGATAGTACGCCCCTCTGTTGTGTCATATATAAAACATGTCGCTCAGCTGTTGACATTGGGAGCCCAGTGTCATAAATTGATAAGAATATAAACTAACTGTAAAATTCGCATTAAACAATCCTTGCGCACGGCTGTTATGAATGAAGCATCAACGCATTATATTTTTTAGAAGTTTTCGTTAACCCGTATTATGCAAATTACGAGATGTCCACTCGCTTAATTAGCCGTTTATGCTAAAAATCCCTGTTCCGCAAGCGACTAGCAATTCATTACAAGATTATTATAGCCATGACCTGCAGTATGCTATTTTGCATCTGGGTACTTGTATGTTTGCTTGTTTTTCTTATGCCACCACCAACGAGGGTATATATGTATACAAGTATACTTATTTTCATTCTCGTCGTGTCCTCGCATGGAGTAGCCTAGCCTTGCCAAACATCGTAAGTTTAGTTACATCCTTTAACATACGTTTCAGTTAATAAAAAAATTGTCTTCGAATTCACCAATATCACGAGTTGTCAAACATAACATTAGGCACGCCTTGAGCTGTTTCTTTGTGGCAATCAGACCTATTATTTCATCAAATTGTATTTTATACATATTCCATAATTTCATAAGATACTGGTATGCCATTAGCTTTAGCTTGTGTACGCGTAAACGATTGCCTTATAATTTCGTTTTGAAAATGTGTTGTACATTTACAAGTAAATATTTATTGTGAGCCTTTTACAGTATCTTAGCAATTTGTGAAAGAATGATTAATTTAATAAACACCAGTTCAAAAATAACTTATTTGTATAATTCTAAAAACTCAAATTGCACATAAGTTTCACTGTCTCCCTTTGTAACATATACGCACTTACGCACTTATGCACACACATGCATGCACACACAAGCACAAGCGTACACGTACACAGGTTCACCAATCTACACTGCTGAGCACACTCGCACATACACATACACACACGCCGAAATGTGGTATGGATGAAATAGGTGTTAAGTTGTTATTGATAACAAAATAAATGTATTATATAAATAAGTTTATTTAAACACAAACTAACGCTTTTTTCTTCTTTATGTGGCAGCACCGTGTGCCTTAGGTCACCGTGCCATGATTAACATTGCGTTTGAGACTGAGGTGTGAGGGCGTGTATTAGTTGTAACGGCAAGTGACACAGTCAAATGTGGATGCAACAAATTGGATTATATAGTTTAACCGAGTGATGAAAACGACGTCAGTGTGGTCAAAGATTAGCCATAATGTTAGTGAGATTAATAACTGGTGATAATATTTTACCTGCTCGGGAAGGTAAACCTGTTGTGTTTTCTACTAGCGGCGCGGATACAGGCAAATGCGCTCTATGTTTGAAAACCAGCAAAATACTAAACAGCATATATGAAAGTTATAATTAATACAAATTACTGCTTCATTACAGAATGATGAACTGAGGGATATTATTACATACAATTAAACCAGTGATACAATGCCCGCAAACATTTGAAACCGGAAGCGTCAACGGTGTTACTTTTTTGATTTTCAACACGAAAGAGATCACTCTCAATGGGGTTAGATCAAAACTACCAAATACAAGACGGGCACGCAGGAAAAAGGCGAACAGAGGGAGACAAGTCATGTTGTTTAAGTGATTTATTACTTCAAATTGTGCATAGGGCAGGCTAAGAAATAATACATTTTATTAATTATAGTATATTGTAATGATTGCAGGCATAATAACTTAAAGCTAAACATATTTTTACGATGATATTTAGAAAAAACAATAAATTCCGCGATTGAACAGCCTTTCGAAATGTTGAGCTCCCAAGTTCTCCACCACAAGAATAATTTTAGAAACGTCCCAATCTACTAACTATCTGAACGGGTCCGGTAGATCACATGCAAAATTTCACCCGATACATGTAAAATTGACGAGATGTGGGTGCACATACAAACAGAGAACAAAGTGTTTTATTTATAGAAACTTTAATAAAACTCAACCAATGGCTCCACTGTTAAATAACATTATTTTTGTTTGTTTATGATTTGGCATTATCCTTACAATGAGAGACGTTCACTTGTACCATCATTTGAGAGCAACATTTGTGTTTAGCAAATAGGAAATAAAAGTACCGTGAAAACCACGTCAACCGTTTTCATTGCAAGCATTTTCGAGACATATTAAGTGTGCATTAAAAACACAAAATACGATATCAGTTGGGCCAACTTTGGTTCATGTTATTACAGTACCAAATAATAATATTTCAAATGTATATGACTATAATATTAGGATAATATGTATATTCGTATTATTAAAATAATGTACATCGATATTATATAAACAATAATAGCAAACTATATGTACAATTTCGTTGAGGAAATAAATATATATTTTAATTGCTATGTCGCAATAAACATTGCAGTAATTTCTTATCCTGCTGGGTTGAAACATATTGATCACACATAAAATTAGTAATATAATAGCTTAGGAAAAACGGACGTCGTAATCAAAATTCTTTAAAAGTGTATAAACATTCTTCTGAATGGAACGCGTTGACATTTGGGGGGGGGTGGCTGAGGCTCTCCAAAAAGCTTCCAATTGCACCACCTTGACGGTCGCCAAACCACATTGAGGCTCTCCAAAAACCTCCATTAGCACCCCCTTGAGGCATTGAGAATCTAAATATTAAGGGTTAATCCTATATCCAGCCCTCTAAACTATAATATAAGGGGGAGGGGCTGAGCCCCAAAGCGCCCGGTTCCGACGCCTATGATGTATGTATGCAGGCCAACGTACGTATGCATGTATGTACGTATGCACGTGTGACCGTTTGTACGTATGTTCGTATGTAGGTAAGTGCGTACGTATGCATGTAAGTGTGTATGTAAGTATGTATTTATGTACGTATATATATTTATGAATACATGTACGTACGTACGTACGTACGTACGTACGTACGTACGTACGGTATGTATGTATGTATGTCTATTTGGGAGTGTATGTCAATGTTTTCCTACAACACGGTTTGCACCTCGGGGACCAAACATTCAATGCGTTTCATTACGAGAATTGTATACATATAATATTCATATATTTTAATATTTTATGTTTTAGATGCATAATACTAGTCAAACCCAACGTAATAATTACATTAGTGTAATCTTATCCGATTTAGGTATAACTGGAGAAAGTACGCAATTATATTATATTTCCTCATTACGATAACCATTTTGTTTGTTACTTTGACAAGGGGGACTGTGTGAAAGAGTTCAATAGTTTTTTGTTTTTTTACTTACTCTTTTTCAATCCTCATTAGACGTCACCACCATAGTCGACATATTCTCAGACCTAACAGAGACGGTTTGTTTTCCATTTGGGTTCCTTTAGCCACCTGCACCGATGGATTACGTTCACCACTGCATTCTCACTGGATCACATGCGCTCCCTGACAAATGGGTGCTATGAGGCACTGACAGTTTAATCAGATTGTACTTCGTGCCTGTTATCCCGATGTCCTGATAAGATTACGTCGCAGTCGTGTTTACGTCTGAGAACATGTGTTGTCTGGTTGTTATATGCATACAGACCCGAAGACCTGGGGTTCGAAAGGTGCGTACGCACACCAACTGAACGAAAATAGCTTAAGTGAAGTAGTTTTCTTTGATGGAAGTAGTTGTGTGTTGAAAAGAAACTTTGACGTACGCAACATTTTCATGACCGACACCACACCCTCGGCGGCAAAATTCTGCAACACTGCCTCGTACGCACCTCCGAACAATCAACCACGCTAACAGTTTGTGTGTGTGTATAACCGCGCGCGCGCGCGTGCGTGCGTATTTGTGTGTTTGTGGTAGTGCTAGTGCCAGTGCAAATGCGTGCGTGCGTGCGTGCGTGTGTTGTGTGTGTGTGTGAGTGAGTGTGTGTGTGTGTGTGTGTGTGTGTGTGTGTGTGTGTGTGTGTGTGTGTGTGTGTGTGTGTGTGTGTGTGTGTGTGTGTGTGTGTGTGTGTGTGTGAGTATTCAGTCAAAACGTCAATAGTACACTTGTAAAAAATCGTCTTCGGGCAATAAACACACACACACATACACACACACACTAATTCAGTAAATCTGGATAATTGTAAGTGCATCTCATGCCATACGCCGGTGTGTACTGATTTAGTGCGAGGTTCATAAGATGTGCCATCGTCATTGCAGTTCTACTACCATTCATTACTCACGAGAATAAATCTACTCACGTCGATGTATTCCGCCTTGACCCTGTCAATCGCCGCGTGCTGTGCCGCCAAATGCGACGTGATTGCCTCGAGAAGTACTGGGTTGTCTAATGCTAATATACACACTTGCAAACCGTTAGACACCCGTAATCCGTGAGCCCCAAATTCTGGACTGTGGATGTCTTCAACGTTGACATTGGCGAAAAGAGCCTTCGTGGCAGGGTACTTCTCCATCAATCTGAAAAGTTCAGTACGTTCCGTTGAGTATAATTTAGATGACCAGATAATAATATATAATATATATTTTTAAACGTCTCATCTTGGCAGAATAACGTGTTGCTTCCAACATTCGTTTTATATATATATATATGTATGTATATATATATATATATATATATATATATATATATGTATATGTATGTATATATTTATATGTATGTATATATATATATGTATATGTATGTATATATATATATATATATATATATATAAATGTGTATATATTCAGTTTTCGTTGTGATGACGCTGGAAATACGATGTCACCAGTTTGTTTTTCGCCTTTGACCAATATCGTGAATATTGGTATTGTCATCGAGGGCGTTTTAGCAGGGGGTAGCTGTAGGCACGAACAAACGTAAACACGGTGTTCGATTCCTACACTTTTGTAGCTAGTAGTTTCTGACGATTACGTTGGACACGCAGTTAAAACGCCACTTTACATTGTTTTACTTTGACGAGCTATATTTACCTCAAATGAAGTGCTTCAGGACAACACGCTAGACACACCATTTTTAAATGTTCGCCCAATCATGGACGAATCGTTCGCTTAAAGGCAGGGTTGAGCTGGGATACCATCTAATTATTTTTTTAAATTGCGACCAATCCCCTTTAAACGACGTGCATAAAAAATATTTTGTTTTCAAAAAGCGATAAGCGCCATTCGTCTTATATTTCTTTTATCAATACGCGATATATATAATAGTTGGCGCTGCACAGCGGCGACGTGGCAGAAATTCCATCCCACTAACTTGTTTATTTTTTGAGTTTTGACTGCGTGTACTTGCAATATGTCACAATGTATATGAGATATCTGAAACAATGTTTCAAGCTATGGGCAGCGGTTTTGATGCTGTGCTTGTCTGCGAATCACATTTTTGGCGTGTCAATACAACCGAGTGAACTCACTCAATCACCGCCATGTTTGCCGCCGGTTTTGTTGCAATACGATCGTACAGCACTGAAGGCTTTGAGTGGGTAACTCGGCGACTATTCTCACCTAATGAGTCACCTGACGTACAGAGGAGAAGGAAAATAGGCAGAAAAGAAGATTTGCGAGAAAGATCACGGAGAATGAAATTGAGAGCACCAAATCCTGTATTGGTGATGGGAAATACACAGTCTGTGCGAAGCAAGCTGGACCAGGTCGAAGCATGCGTTCGCTTTAACAATGAGTACACCAAAAGCGCCGTGATAGGCTTGAGTGAAACATGGCTCGATGAAAAAGCGACGGACACAAAAATCAGTCTACCTGGATTCATATGTGTCCGAGGAGAACGGACTTTAGAATTTGGAAAGAGGAAACGGTGGATTTGTGTGTTTCTTCATCAATGAACGCTGCGCAAGTGGATTTGGCATATTCGTACAGACAGGAAACAGTGGGTTAAGATTAATAACACCATCTCTACTACCATCACTAAAGCGGCGCCCCTCAGCGCTGTGTGAGTTCACCAACACTTTTCTCAGTGTACACAAGTAACTGTAGGCCAATTGCAGCTCTATCAGCAAGGACTATGCAAATATGTTGATGATAAGGCCCTACTTGGTTTGATAAAAGATCTATGAGAAGGACGCTCAAAACCTGGTTTCGTGGTGCGATTCGAACTGTCTCCACCTTAACACCAAAATAACGAAAGAAATGATCACTGACTTCCGTAACATTGAATCCGACCCGCCTCCACTAGTTATCAAAAGAGAGGTAGTTGAGAGAGTTCCTTCATATTCCTATCTAGGCATCGAAATCTCCAACCAGCTCGAGTGGACTCTGAACATCAAGCGCATCCAGAAAAAGTGCTGCCAAAGGAACTATTTTAGTGAGGAAGCTAAGAGAATGCAAATGTGTAGGACAATTAGTCATCTGTTCCACCAGTCCACTGTCCAGTCAGTCCTGTGCTACTATTAATTTTGCTGGGTGTCGGTGAAGAACAAAATGCTGCTCAATATCGTCATCCGGCCAGCCAGTAAAACCATTGGACGCTACCAGTTGTGGATGAACTATATGAAACATATGTGACTAAGAAGACAGCAACAATTATAAAAGACCCATCCCACCCACTGCACGAGTTCTATTCTGTTGCTCAGTCTGGCTACAGGTACCTATCGGAAAGGGCATGAACCAACCGGTATCGAAACACTTTCCTGCCACCATCAATCCGGCTGCTGAATGCGAGGTCTAGGAGAGGGATGTGAACGGGGATGATGGAGCGATTACAATGATTACAATGGTGGAAAATTGGGTTTAGGCAGTTCGCGGTATCTCATCAGTCAGTATCAAATCAAATCAAAGTTATTTATACACCACATATCTCTACAAAGTCGATTCAGGGGTGTTTACAAACTAAAACATGATGTAAGAATGCATTACGTTGTCGTTATAATATTACAATAGATGTGTTACATATGCTAAAACAACTACATATTTACACTTTTGTAAAACCGTTGGGTGACGCTATCAAGTATGGATGAATTCTATGAACCATCGGAGACTACGACTGTGACTAACATTGTTGTGTACTCTGTGATGGCAAACTTATGTTATGATTTAGTAATACTGTGATAGTAATGTCATTATTGACTAATAAATTTCATCAGCTTTAAATGTACTAACAATGTCAAAAAGAAGACATTTCTGTCTGGAGACTCTCACTAAGGCATTATAAATATGCCGCTGACGTGAGAGCCTCCCACCCACTTGTAACTAAAACATTTCTAAAACTCCCAACGTCGTATACAGAACATATTTAAGTTAAAGATATACAAGTGCTTAAAGATCGAAAGACAGTACAAGATGTATGTTGGTAGGCTAAATGCATATGTAGCAGTTTGTGTCCGTTCACGTATATTTGTAAAGTGCTAATAAGTATTGTTTGGTGTATGTAAAAAAAAACATAGAGGCTATGTGTGTATATTTTATCCAAAATGCAGGGTGCCAGTTTTCTTAGTAAAGTTGGTAGGTAATATCTAATACATTTTCTGGCTCTCGATGTGTGACTATTCGGGATGATAATTTGATGACTTTGCCTTGTGGGATAATCACGATGTGCAGCGTTTTATAAACATAGCGTTTGAAACACAAACAAACAAATTTATGAAAGAACGTGAAACATTCACGAGTGAAGATATCTTACAGTTTTAATAGATTTAGAAATTTCATTGTAGGTTCGGTGAGTGAGTTATGTTTACTTAGGGAAATTATTCGGACGGCCCTTTTCTGCAATTTATAAATTAACCGGCTGAAATTAAGTAAGTAGACACAATGAACTTCACCCACACGTTGGACTTCGTGCCTCATACCCATGTCTGGTATGTTGAGCATTACGTCGCATCGCGCATAAACGAATATGTCGAGCTTTGTTCAAAAGCTAGGTATAAGTTTTATTTGAGCAGTTGTCACAAGATGCGCCACGTAATCGTATTCATGTAACATACAGGCGAAATACGTGTGTTTTAATATTGATTTCCGGAATGCCGTTACTGTCCCCGCTTACCGCTCACATTTTAACAAACTATTCCACATTTGTGGGCTTGTCATCGAAACTTTACACTGTCCGATCGTTCTCTTTTACGTTGTCACTTTGAGAAGTGTGGTGTTACTCTTTGATCGTGAAAATTGCTAAACATATCATACAAGATACGTCAACAGATTTTTATAACAAAATCAGGTGGTACGTTTTATTGCAGTTAAACACGCCCCCACTGAGGTTAAAGTGTGCGAACTTGGTGCGCGTCTGCAGAAGCACTGGCAAAGGCGAGTGCGAATTCCGTTAACAAAACAATCGTCTCCAGTTTCCGTCTATCTTGGAGACATCCTATGTTTTGATGTTGATTGAGTAAAGTGGATCATGTGTCTTCATCAGACGCTGATAACAACGATCATTGTGTCAAATCAAATAACGCGGTCAGACATAGGCGTGTGTAGATTTAACTTGAGCTGCGGCCCACATATACTGCATAATACTGAAAATTCATATTGCACACAAGTGTCACCGTCTTCCTTTGTAACATACACGCACGCATGCCCACACGAGCACACGCATACACGTACACACGTTGACCAATCTACACTACACACGCACAAGCGTGGAATGGGTGAAATAGGTCTTAAGTTAGTTAAAACATGTCAGTCATAATTTATATAAATTATTTATTAAAAAAAATTATATAAAGTGTAGTTTCTTTATTGCACAAAATAATGCTTCTTTCTTCTTTACGTGGCACCATCGTTTAGCTTACGTCACTGTGCCATGATGAACACTGCGTGTGCTGTGTAACTGTTGTAGATTGATCATAAATCAGATAACACATAACATTATTTCACCGTGTGGTTATTGACTACCCACACCGTTGCCCACATTTAACATGTAACTCACTCACTTGATAAAATTGAAAATAATGGTGAGCTAAGTCATAGTGAAATATCTTCATACATATATATATATATATATATATATATATATATAATATATATATATATGTATACATATATATATATATATATCATAATTCCTTTTATATACATTGTAACGGTTAAGTTACTTTGCTCCATGATACGGCATAATAAATGCTCTTAAATGCCAAATGACCAATTATGCCTTAATATTATTAATTGTAACCATTTACTATGCATCCATCCGCATTCAGTACACATGTAATAAACAAATACATTTTGTTTTACTGAAGCTTCATTTTCGTTTTGTTTTGTTTCAGTGTCCAAGTGTTATTAATGGTATGAACGTATAATGACTCGTAAGTGGTTCTTCCATGTTCCGGATGAACATGTTTATAATTATGCACAAATCTACGTTTACGATGTATATGAAAATGTATTTTTGCAATTCAATACAACTTAACTCAACAACAACAACAACATTAGACATGCCCAATATGGAGTGCTGCTAAAAGGACATAGCTGAAATCATAGACTTATATGTTGCACTGCCCTTCTCAAACAAAAAGAACCCTGAATTAATACAATACGAATTATAAATAAGTTGCAATTAACAAATACATAGAAAATAATGACAAGATGAATGCTTTTTAAATTGTGTTAAACTGGGAAGCTGAGTCAATTTATTTGCTAAATTGTTCCACGTTTTTATAACATTGACGGTGTGTGACATCAGTTTCAGGATGGTGTTAGTCTTTTTAACACAGAACAGTTTGCTTTGTTTGGTATCATGCATGTGTATAGCTGCGGAATATGACTCTTTACATGGTCGTATTCAAGAATTCGTGGAATACGACCATGTAAAGAGTGGTTGTTTGCTTTATAACGAATAATCATAGTGTTGTTTTTAATTAAATAGTGACATTTAAGAATGCTTGAGAGATATAAAAAAATACGTATGTACGATCATGGTAATTAAGGTTATCAATAATCTGTACAGGTTTTTTCTGTAACATAGATAATTTCCTGAGACTACATTGGTATTCCCCCATATCTCACAGCAATATGACATATGTGGTTCAACAAATTATTTATATAATATGTGTAACGCTTGACAATCTCGACTATGGAATCGAAGCAGTTGTCCCACGCGTTCTCATTGAAATTGTCAACCAACATACCAATATCCTCTTTCAATCTCTGACGCAAGAACTGCAAACCAAAAATGATACTGTAGTTGATCTACGAGGTAACATCTAAACGACAATATCACGAGAGTTGATATAAGCCTGACATTTAACTTCTAAGATTGCAAATCAAATTATCACACACGCACACACGCATACACCCACGCGAGCGGGCGCACGACCGCATACACACACACACACACACACACACACACACAATATGTATATATATATATATATATATATACTTAATATACACACACAAATATTTATATATGCGACGTGATTTTCGTGAGAGGTTCTGGGTTCCGTAAAGCGAATATACGCATTCATTCAAGTTAGGCGGATTAGCACACAAAATAGGCAAGCGTATTGAACAGCGCCCCCTGGTGGCCTACATTGGCACCTCATGGTCGAAGGTTGCGGTATTACAGGTATTGGCTATATCATAACATTAAATTGATTAATTAGGATAAAAAATGGCTTTAGATGATTCACATATACATGTCATTAGATGGCAACCACAATTATGTGCATATAAGGATTTTCAAGTATTCACAGATAGACATTAAAGTCAAAAGTATGTTAATTTTATTTTTAAATTGTCTTATGGTTATCTATGTAAAGTTCACTGTATTAGTTCTTGCAAATGTACATACATAGACATTATGTATATGCATAGCACGAACTGCCAGGACAATTTGGAACATCACTGACCTTTTTCTTGGCCCCTTATTCGATTAAACCAGTAAACACACAGCAACGGCGTTTAGGGTAAAAAGAAGCTTGCCACCTAGTGGACATCTAAGCAGATTAGCACACCAATTGTGGGCTTGTGTATGCAATTGTGAAAGTTTCCATACACACACTACATGCGGTCCTAAATATGCTTTGATATAGTTCCAACTGAATAGCACCCCTTGGTGGCATAGAGCGCCTTTCGGTTATCTATAAAATATGACATAATGTTGTACTCAGTTTGACATATATTAGTGAAGTACATATCTATAATGTAAAATTGGAAATAGTCAGAATAACGTTGACCATGGTCAGAATAACGTTGACCATCCCAACAATAGGCCCGTTATTCGCATAAACCACAACAAACACAGTTACGTGGTTTATTGGTGTATGCGCCTTTTAGGCGAATAAGCACACAAATTGTGCACTTAAGTATGGATTTGTGACACATTGCATACGTGTGCTACTTAAGGCCCGCACGATATTCTGACATACAACAGTTGTTGATTGCGTAATCGTCGTAAGTAGTAAAGCTCAAAGTTACCCCGACTATACATTCAGCCTATTTGGCACTAAGTCAGTAGTATTCAGGTCCTACAGAAGGGATGCATGGAACCAGAGCCAGGTAGGAAAGATGAATTAAGTCACTTCGGGAGGATAATAAAAGTGAAACGGTCAAAGGTCAAGGCCAAATGTCAATTAGCGCCACCTGACGGATACGAGGTGAACTAAACAAATAGGTCAAAATAGGTTAATCAGAGCCACATAATCATTAAACGATGAACTATATAACTACGTTGATGACATCATGAAATAGATCAATGATGTCATGGAATAGGTAACTGCGCAAGCGCAACGATATTTTTCGCAATGATATGGTAGCGCAATGATATGGTAACGCTTAAATTCGCTACACTACTGTGGGGAATTATTAATATAGGTCAATGACGTCATCAAAAGTGGTTGTCTGAAGCACGTGCCGTCATGCCCTGTTTGATGTCATTGGCTTACACAAATCACATGATGACAAAACATAATTACTGTTGTTTCCATTTATGTTTCGTGTTTTAGTGCATCAGCGTGGTAATATCGTACCATTTTAACTTCGTAACACATTAACGTTTCAACGTGCTAGCGTGGTAATATTTTAGTACTTATTTACAACTTATTTATAATTCGTACGCGTCTTATCTTTATGTTAACGTGTCAACGGTGTCTTATATTATGAAGATTACAAGGTAACATTTGTATGTCGTGTTTTTCACCTTTTCGCATGTAGCAATAATGCAAGTGAACGTGTAGACTATCTTCGTGCCTATTAAGACGACAGTTGTCTACGGAAGATATATAGTTCAACAATGTTCTGCTTAACTATAGAAGAAAATAAACACAAAAACAGTTCATACACAAACTTTTATTTTGGAAAATGTCATACTTTACAATAAAAAACGATCAGGCAAGGTAGGCCGTCACACTTTTGCGGCAGGCGAAATGATCTTCCAATGTCAATCATTAGGAAATACAACGACTGAGCGTTGTACCAAACTTGTTTATTTCACTACAAGCTCTTAATGGCATATACCATTTAATATGTGTACCAACTCATCTATCAGGGTATGTTTACGAAACTGCGTGTGATATTACAAGTGAGCCGTGTCCATACTCTACGCAAATGATGAACGAGTGGATGTTACTTATACTACGAACAGTCGACACAATATAAGGTTTGTACAATAACAATTGTCGATTACAACAAAAGAACAAAGATAGTCCGTTATTTACAGATCACACTCCATTACTACAAGCACCATTTCCATCACACTGTTTTGCGACTCGTGTGAATCAGGATTTCGAAACCAAATGTCGATACCACAGAATCTTTCAGACGATACGTCAGATAGTTTAACACCTGCATTTACTAAACAGTCAACCAGTCTTTAGTAAGTGCGGATGACTTAACGTCTTCGACAGTCTTCTCAAAGTGTATGTATATTAGAATATCGTCTGGTAACATACAATCGTGGTGAAATTGACTAGGATCGTGTATCTTGCAAACGGAACAGCGTAGTAGTAGTAGTAGGTTTTATTCTGAATTGTATAAATCATACATACAAATATAAACAATCCGAAAAACAATTGACAAAACGATATACATTTCCAGGTTGACAGCGGAGCAAATTAAGGCTGTAACCAGTTTGTTTTAATTATTCCAATATAAGATGATAACGTAAATTAGTCGCCGTCATCCCAAAAATAACTATTATTAACAATGATTTCACGTGTAGTGTGTTGGTTACGTTGCTATAACCAATAGAACATATATATAAATTTAATAACAGTAATATTAGATGATAAATGTTAACATAAGTAGTCTTGCGGGAAAAAACATGTGGTTATGCCAAACTTCAGCAATGGTAAAACACCTATCATCGGACCTTTACATAGCAAACTGTTCGAAGATATTTGAGTAGAACTGATAATAGGACGTATATTACAGGTTTGTCTTGTTTTGTAGAAGTTAATGTCATAGGTAAATGTAAAAATATCCGATAATGAATGTGGCAGACTGCCATGGACATAATTGTACACGAATTTTCCAACTTCAATGCCATAAATATCATTCAATTTTATTAGAATTAAACATGTAAAGAGGGGATGTGAATGTTCCCAATAGTTTGTTTTAAGAATGGAACGAACTATTTTTGTTTGCATAATTAATACTTTTTCGTGTTTTGTAAGTGGATCCCCACAAAATTATTCCGTATGTCAAGTAGGGGTAAACTAAAGTGTAATAAATTGTTTTAAGTGCAGCTACTGGAAGGTACCGGTTAACTTTATTAAGTATGAATAAAGCACTAGTTAGCTTGTTTTTGCATCCATTTATACGTTCATGCCAAACAAGTCTGAAGTCCTAGAAATGTTACACATTTTGTTCGCCATCGCTAATAATAATTCTTCGTTCTGAGCTGGACGAGATCTAGAAAATAACATGCATTTTGTCTTAGAAATGTTTAAAGATAGTTTATTGGCACGAAACCAGTCAGTTAATATTTCAAGTTCGTTATTCATATCTTTATATATTTCATTTATTTGTTTTCCAGTTTTATATATAGTAGTGTCATCAGCAAACAATATTGTTTTGCACATATTTACACAGAATGGAAGGTCATTAATATATAATATAAACAAAAGCGGACCGAGGATAGACCCCTGTGGGATACCGTGTGTGACATCCTGCTGAATTGAGTCACTAGAACTGTACTTAACATACTGTTTCCTGTTTGAAAGGTAACTCTTAAACCATTTGAGTGGAGTACCCATTATACCGTAATATTCAGGTTTGTTTAATAGGATTTGGTGGTTGATAGTATCGAATGCTTTATTTAGATCCAGAAAAACAGCAAGGACCGAGTTTTTTTTCTAGTGCATTAATAACGTCACTAGTAAAAACGGTAATAGCATTGGTTGTTGAATGTTTCTCACGAAAACCATTTTGGTTATTGTTCAATAAATTGTTTTCTGTATAAAATCATAAGTTCTTCTATGTACAACTTTTCCCAGTATTTTATAAATTGAAGGTAACAAACATATTGGTCTATAATTAGAAAAGTAATCAGTAGCTTTAGACTTATAAACAGGTATAAATTTTGCTATTTTTATTTCGTCAGGCACTATTCCCTCTCCTATTTATTTATTTATTAAAATAGTTATTGGTAAGGCTATTTGCTCACCAAATAATTTCATGAGACGGGGACTAAAATTGTCATATCCAGAACTGGTCTTAGGTTGGAGAGACATTATAATTTGCCTGATTTTATTTCCTTCGGTCGGACTCATGAAGAAACTTCCTGAATTTTGTTTAAGACAATTCTGAAGATATTTAGTAAATTGCTCTTTACGTTGAGGGATTGCATTTGCGTGGTTTGAACCAACATTAGTAAAAACATTACAGAATATATTCGAAATTTGATGAGGGTCCTTAATTATACCGTTATTATATTTAAAGTGTGACGAAATGCCTGATTTATCGTTGTAACAACATATAAATCGTACTATTTAAACGTCATGTAAAAACAACGTGTAAGCAAAATGGGGACGCTGTCTTCTTCTACAAACAAGGCCAAGAAGAGGCTGAAGAAAGCAGACATATTACAGGTCGTAAAACTACCTTCAAACGATATCGAAAGTTTTGCTTTTTGTTTGTGTGGTTCAATGTCAGGAATATCGATATCGCTCAAGCAAATGCTACCGAAAAGTATCAAGCATTTCTGCACTGTATAAAGCAATCGTAATTATAGCTCACTAGCCGAGTTATACGGCGGTTCCCGGGATAAAAGACATTCATACGTATGTGACCTTCCAATATCCCTACAGCCCCGGTCGAATTTCGAAAAATATCAATCTACGAACCACCAGAAGGGCCCGCTAAATGGCACACAGATGTTTCGCCCCATACATACAAAAACTGGCGAAGATAAGTGTCATTTAAAATGTATGACCGCAAGACCCCACTCCTTGAACGAGTTTCGACAAAATATAAAATCTACGAACCACCACATGGGCCCACTGTATCGCACACAAAAAATCGTGGTATCTTTCATAATGAACACTTATAAAGTTGCAGTCTTAAATGTTCTCCTGCAAAGCAGCTTGGTCATCGCGATATGACTGTGACAACTTCTACAACATCGAGGCTATATTTGGCGGAGATAGATCGTAGAAATTAGTGGTGCAGAAAAGTTGATAAACAAGTGGAATTACTGATTGATAAGTATTATTCTTGCCTTAATATCATTCATAAAGTTGCAATAAACATATATTGAGTAGCAGTTGTGCTTAAAGTTAGTTAGTTATAGTATTTTAGAATACCTTAGTATAGTGAGTGATAATAGGGTAACTCACTTAGGCTTCGATAATTTGAAAACAAGATTTAACAAACCTGATAATGTGGTAGAATATATAGCAGATAAAGTAACAACCATCAAACTACTTACATAAGATAATATATGTGTAAGCCAGTACTTGCTAGATATTTTGATTAGGTAGCATTGTTGTTAAAATTAAGCAAGGGCGATAGTCGGGCGGCGTAACCTAAATAAATAAAGCAGCCTAACGTAACGTAATTGATTGTATTTAAATTAGGTCACTACCGGTAATGTTAGCGTTCGTGTCAGGATAAATAGTTGGCTGTGTAATTGAAATTTGTAACCTAAAGTGTGCTGTAGTACACAGGAAACAGTCTTTATAAAGACTAAGTTAGGTAAGTTATTAAATAATTTCTGATCGGGATATGGCGCCTTGCAAGCGGCAAGTCAAGGCAAAGCGACACTTGGTGTGCGATCACTGCCACAGCTGGGTAGATTTTGCATTGTCCGGCTGTGGGAAGTCATGGGCAGAAACCATGGAGGAAGGATTCACCTTTCAGTGCATTGGGTGTTGGAAGGTGGAGTGTCTGCAGAAGGAGATAGTTAGGTTGACAGATATTGTGAAGGGAATGGAGATGGGAATTAGCAAGGAGGCAGGTCGAATGGAGAGAGACGACAGGGAGAGAGGTGAGAATACTGCAAGACTGAAGGAGAATAGCAGTGGCAAGAAAACTGAGGAAAGGAGATTGAGAGGAGGGAAGGTGATTGGAGGAGAAGAAATTGGAAAATCGACAACAGAAAACGTGACAAGCGTGAAGGTGACAGGGAAGAAAGTGACCGTAGAGAAGGAGGGAGGGAAGATGGGAAGGGAGAGGAGAGAGGAAAACGAGATGGGACGAACGAAGAAGGGACGAAAGGAAGTGAGAGAAAATGTGATAGAAGAGAAGTCGATAAAAGGGAAGGTGACAAGAGAAAAAGCGACAGGAAAGAATGGATCGGAAGAGAATGTGACAGGAGAGAAGACGACAGGGGGGAAAGACAACAAGCAGACAGATGCAAACCGAAGAAGGAGCTATTCTAAGGCAGTGATAGAGGGGGCAATGAGGAAAGAGAGGGTGTTTATGGGCGACTCCATTATGAGAAAGACGGACAAGGCACTGAGCGAGGGGAAGGACATCGTTGTTTGTTTACCGGGGGCTAGGATTGAACATGTAACTGACAGGGTAGAGAAGGTATTGGGACATGGCAAGGGGGGGTCTATACTGGTACATGTAGGAACAAATAATGCAGACAGGGAGGGAACAACTGCGATAGTACAGAAGTATAGACAGTTAGTGAGGAAGCTACAGAAGACGAGAGTTGAACAGGTTATTCTGTCAGGAATTTTGCCAGTAATGGGAGGAAGGGGGGCAACGTATAGAAACTGTAAGAGGATGGCGATCAACGTACTAGTTGAGCAGATGTGTGACGAAGAGGGGGTGGGATTCACAGATTTATGGGGATACTTTGTTGGGAGGGAAGATATGTACATGAGAGATGGCCTCCATCTTAGTGGAAAGGGGGCAGCAGTTTTCTCAGAGAACCTGCTGCGATCTGTTGACATGGGACAGGTTGTATCTATTTAAACTAGATTCGCAGGGGGGACTCACAGAAAAGCCTGAAAATGGAGGCATAGATAAAGACAGCACAAATAAATCAGCAAATAACAGTCTGGAAAACTCTTTTGAAGCTGGATATAAATGTGTTTGTTTAAATGCAAGGAGTATAGTAAACAAAAGAAATGAACTAAATATTATGGTAGAAGATATTGACCCTCATATAATAGGTATAACTGAATCCTGGATCACCACCGATATATCAGATGCTGAATTGGGACTGACAGGATATGTAATGTTTAGAAAAGATAGAATAGGAAGAAAGGGAGGTGGAGTTATTTTATATATTAAAGAATCTATTCAGGCTTATGAAATAAAATTAGAAAGAGAAGCAGATTGCGAAGAAGCTGTTTGGTGTAACATAGTTACAGGAAACTCAACGTTAACAGTTGGGTTAGTATATCGAAGTCCAAACATAAGCATAGAAGAGAATGAAAAAATACAAAACGCTATAAGGGAAGTAAGCAAACGGGACTGTGTTATTATGGGGGATTTTAATCACGGGCATATACAATGGAAATCTTTACAGAGCATGGGGAGTGAGGACCACAAGTTTTTAGTTTTAGTTCAAGATACATTCCTTTCTCAACATGTGCTAGAACCAACCAGGGGTGAGAATGTGTTAGACATAGTTTTGTCCTCACAGAATGAATTAGTTGACAATGTCAAGATATGTGAGCCACTGGGGAGTAGCGATCACAACCAGATACATTTTACCATCAAAGTAAAATCAGAAAGGAATAGTAAAAAGCAGTATAGGAGAAATTTCCACAAAGGAAGGTATAAGGACATGAGGAAATATTTAGCAAAGATAGACTGGAATAAGACACTGAAAAATAAGACGGCAACAGAATGCTGGAATATATTAAAGAGTGAAATTAAGTGCATAGTCGATAAATTTGTACCCTTCAAAAAATAAGGAAAACGGTCCAAAAAGAAACACTTATCGAAAGAAGCCATTAGAAAAATTAAGTACAAACAAATGATGTGGAAGTCATATAGATGATGAAGACTACAACAGTTATAAAGAAGCACTTAACCAAGCTACAGCTGAAATTAGAAATTCAAAGAGAAGCTATGAACACCAATTAGCTAGTAATATAAAACATGACAGCAAGATTTTTTATGCGTATGTTCGAAGGAAACAGAAAGTTCAAGATAAAGTTGGTCGTCTAGAAGATAGTGCTGGAAATATAATATCAGAGGGATTCTTAATGGCAGAAGACCTGAATGAGTACTTTAGTTCAGTGTTTACCAGGGAAGATATTAGTTCACTGCCAGTACCAGAGGCTAAGTTCAAGGGGGCAGATTCAGACTATTTAGGACAATTAATTGTAACCACGGAAATGGTAGCTAAGAAAATAAGGGCTATGAAGGATAATAAATCACCTGGAGTGGATGGTATTCCACCCAAACTACTATTGGAAATTGTAGAACAAATTAGCATACCGCTTGCAACAGTTTTCAACTTGTCATTAGAAGAGGGAGTGGTTCCTTTAGAATGGAAAGAAGCAAACATTATACCGTTATTCAAAAAAGGTTCGAGAAACAAGTCAGAGAACTATAGACCAGTGAGTTTAACATCAATGATTTGTAAATTGTTAGAAAGACTAATTAAAGATCACATGGTGGATTTTCTTGTTAAACAAAACTTGATAAACCCATCTCAACATGGTTTTTTAAAGCGAGGTCATGCTTAACAAACATGTTATGTTTTTTGGAAGACATCACTAAGTGGGTAGATGAGGGATCACCAGTAGATATCGTATACTTAGATTTTCAAAAAGCTTTCGACAAAGTACCACATCAAAGATTACTGCTTAAACTAAAGGCCCATGGCATAGGAAATGGTATAATAAACTGGATAGAACAATGGTTGATTGACAGAAGACAACGAGTAGTAGTTGATGGGGAGGCTTCAAACTGGAAATCAGTATTGAGTGGGGTACCACAGGGATCAGTATTAGGTCCTATATTATTCTTAATATATATCAACGATTTGGATGATGAAATAACAAGCAAGGTGTTGAAATTTGCGGATGATACAAAAGTGTTTAGAAGGATTAAAAGTGATGGAGATAGACAGCATTTACAAGATGATCTTGACAGGTTGATCAAATGGTCTGAAAAGGGGCAAATGCTGTTCAATTTTGGGAAATGTAAATGCCTCCACACAGGACATGGGGACGAAGAAATATAATATACAATGGGGGGTACTGTACTAAGTACTACTGTAAAAGAAAAGGACTTAGGGTTAACCATTAGTGCTGATATGAAGGTTTCAGAGCAGTGCGGAATTGCAGCTTCAAAGGGAAATCAAATCCTTGGATTAATTAGGCGAAACATAACGTATAAGGAAAAAGACCTAATAATACCGCTGTACAAAACAATAGTTAGGCCTCATTTAGAATATTGTATTCAAGCGTGGAGGCCATATCGCAGGAAGGACATAGCTATGCTAGAAAGAGTGCAGAGGAGAGCAACTAAAATGATACAAAAACTGAGGGATCTTAGTTACGAAATACGCCTAAAAATGTGGTTTAACAACACTAGAGACCAGGAGATTGAGAGGAGATCAGATAGAAGTGTTTAAAATATTGAAGGGTTATGAAAATATTGATAGAAATATTTTTTTCTCAGTTAAGAAAGATAGAAGGACTAGAGGACATGAACTTGCATTAGCAAAGGAGCAGAGTAGATTGGATATAAGAAAGTTTTAATTTTCACAAAGGACTGTAAATGAATGGAACAGATTACCTGCTGATTGTGTGGGTGCTAGTAGCGTGAATATGTTTAAAAATTAAATCGACACATACCTCAGACGGGCGGGTTACACATAGATAAAAGGGTCGGACTCTCGATAAGCCAAATGGCTTCCTTGTCCACCTGCCACCTAGAGTTAATTCTCTGGGTTCAAATCTTGTTAAATCTTGTTAAATCTTGTTAAATATAACTAAAACATGTAATTTTTCAAAAACTGTATATTTAATTCTAACTTGCACTTCACTGTTATCAATAAGTGAGCATATCGCAACTTAAAAACATGATTGTATTGTAATTTGCTGCAATCCAATATAAATGATTAGTTATCAAATAAGTACTATTATCAATGTGTTATTTTGTTGTATTTATATTATAATAGCCAATAATAACTAACATTGTACTATTAAGCAATAGCTGCTATATTCCATGTTTTGTAAGTAAATAATTTGTAGGGGTGTACAAATACAAGAGTTTCTTCAGTGAATGCGCGTGCTCGGATAACGGTAGCGGTAGCGGTTTGTAGCCTGATAATGTGCCTATTTTAATCATTTGTAAATTTATGTCAGTCCATAGACACCGACGTTTTAGTGATTATAACAGGTAAACATTTAAACTAGCTGTACAAGTTATTAAATAAGTGCCTTGGCTCCAGGTTGTGAAGCTCTGGAAAAACAATTCTACTTAGTAATCTTACGATACCAATAATCAAGATGGCGACCTCCAGAAGGAAGCCTCCTTTCATGTTTTCCAGGTTGTTTCGCATGGTTCTTATGAGCCTTTCTCTGCTGTATGTCACCCAGGAACACGTATGTACTGACTTCTTATCTTCTCCACAAACCTTTTACAACTGTGACTTAGTATTTTAGACTCACAACCTCCTTTGTTTGAAATTACCACTCTTGAAATCAACATCCCCACTGCTGTTTACATGTCATAATTCTTACATCTCAGACATATCATCCAAAAATCAGTCATCTACAACATACATCGAACTCTCCACTACTCAGTTGTCCACTAACAGCACACCACATGATTCCGAAATATAAATTACCTGTTCACCTAAAACAGAAAAACAAATCAGAAGGAAAGAAAGAAGAAATCTCCGCATCTTAAACATAAACTTTCGAAGTGTAACAAATTAAACTAGAAATTTGGAAGCAATTATTAATGCAACTGAACCATATATCATCATGGGAACAGAAACCTGGTTGAATGGTCAAGTGAACTCAGCTGAGATATTTCCAAATTACCTTGGATACGATGTGCACAGACTCGACAGACCTACAGACTCTTATAGAGGAGTACTTATCGCAGTAAAGCAAGAGCTCAAAATGGGTGAAATAACTATATCTCAAGACATCGAGCTAATCAGTGGCACAATCAAACTTCCTAAACAAAAGAAGGTCACAGTTGCTGCATACTACCGGCCTCCCAGTAGAACTGATGATCTATAAATAAACACAACCTAAGAAGAATTCACACTTTTAAAGAAGAAATCCAAACAGAATGTTCTGATAATAGGCGGTGACTTTAATACCCCTGACCTTGATTGGCCCACCTTAAGCATCAAGGGAAATCAATATTCGGCTAAGGTAATCCAGACCATCCTTGAATTAATTGTAGAAAACGAATTGGAACAACAAGTAGACTTCCCCACCAAGAAAGATAAAACCCTCGACCTAATACTCAACACACATCCAGGCTTCAAAATACGCTGCAAACCTCTGCCTTCTCCTGGCAGCAGTGACCATGACATCATTCTCTACGACAACTCACTTACCCCACTCAGAGCAAAGCCTCTACGCCGAAACATCTACTTGTGGAAGAAAGCTAATACAGCAGCCATAAAGCAGGATCTTGAATGGTATGCACAAACCTTTGATTCAGATCTCTCTTCATCCACAGCCATAGAACAGGTATGGATTGACTTCAAGCAGAAACTCCAGCAAGTGATAGATACCCATGTCCCATCAAAAACAACAGTACGCAGGCACAACAACCCTTGGATCAACACGGCAATCCGCAGAGCAATACGAAGAAAACAACGAGCACATGCCAAAGCAAAACATTCTGGAAAGAACAGAAGTATATCCCTTAAAGAATCAAGATGGATTAATTAAAAGCAACAGCCTCAGCAAAGCAGAGATCTTAAATAACCAGTTTAAATTAATGTTTACAAAAAAATACATCAACAATCTCCCTGACAAAGGCGACAGCCCCTTTCCTGCCATGTACATCACATTTAGCGAAGCAGGTGTACGCAAACTGATCCAACACCTGCGTACAGATAAATCCACAGGCCCGGATTCCATTTCAGCCTACATTCTGAAGACAGCAGCGACAGAACTAGCCCCAATGATGACAAAGATATTCCAGCTTTCTCTTGATCTCGGAGAAGTGCCTTGTGACTGGAAAGATGCTTGGGTGGTGCCAATCTTCAAGAAAGGGGAGAGGAACCAACCGGAAAACTACCGCCCAGTATCCCTCACCTCCATTACATGCAAAGTATCATTCACAGCAGTGTAATGAAACATTTTGATCAACATCATGTTTTATCTGCTTTATCTGTTTTATCAGCATGGATTTCGTAAACAGCGGTCTTGTGAAACTCAACTCATCATCACCATCCACGACATAGCCAAGAACTTAGCCAAGAATCAACAGACCGAAGTTATCCTACTTAACTTTGCTAAGGCCTTTGACAAAGTGCCACACATACGCCTACTTGGCAAACTACACTACCATGTAGTGAGACATAATACCCTTACCTGGATCGAATCGTTCCTCACCAATAGAAGCCAACAAGTTGTCTTGGAAGGAACACATTCATCACCTGCTCCTGTACTCTCAGGAGTGCCTCAGGGCACAGTCTTAGGACCACTGCTCTTTCTTGCCTACATCAATGACCTCCCTATTGCAATACAAAACTCAACACCCCGGTTATATGCTGATGACACCCTCCTCTACAGATAAATTCACAGCATAAAAGACCAACAGTTGCTTCAATAAGATCTCAATGCCCTAGAAGAATGGGAAAACACCTGGCAGATGCAGTTTAACCCCAGCAAATGTACAGTCATTCGAATCTTACCTAACAAGTCCAAGAAGGTTATTCTAACTAACTACACTTTGCACAATCAGTATCTTGAGACAACGAGTTCTCACAAATATATTGGTGTAACCATTGCAGTCAACTTATCCTGGACCAACCATATCGAAAAGCCACGGCAGCAAAAGGGAACAGAACAAAAGGCTTCTTGAGGAGAAATTTTCGACAATATACTTCTCAGGTAAAGTCTGCAATTTACACCAGAATGGTTCGCCCCATTTTAGAATATGCATCATCCATTTGGGACCCACATAAGCAGAAAGATATTTAGACATTAGAAAGCGTACAACGTCAAGCAGCTAGATATGTTTTAAATAATTACACAGAAAGGACACCCGGCAGTGTCACATCCATGCTGCTACAACTCAAATGGCCAACACTCCAACAGCGAAGATATCACACTAGACTTGGAATACTCTTCAGAATTAATACTGGACTAGTAGATATTATTCGCTCAAATTACTACCACCATTCTGACCCAAGAACAAGAGGCACTCAATGATTGTATCAGGAACATGTCCACCACCCAGTTCTTTATCATTCTTTTTTCCCCCGGACAGTAGCAGACTGGAACCATCTTCCAGCTTCCACCACATCAGCATCCTCACTTAAACACTTCTTTAAAAGACTCGGCTTACACAACCTGTAGCCACCGCCAGCAACACCTTGAAGAACAAGCTAAAGTGCATATTAAACTATTTTAATCTACCAAAGTTTTAATATGATTTTAAATATTTGGCGCTACACCATAACGCAACTGTACATGCATTACAGGGCTAATTACGCTCGCAAGAGGGCTAATTACGCTCGCAAGAGCCCAGGCCTTTAAAAGGAAGAAAGATAACCCTTTTTTCTGACATAATCATAATGATATATCATAAACACTGTATTTATTGTTCGTTTGTGGGAAAAATAAAGACAATTACTTATTAAATTAATTACTTACAGTGTGTCAGTTCAAACACCTGATATCGATAGTTAACCAACAAAAACCTGGACGCGTTTAAGAACGCTTTCATACAATTTCTCCTCTCTTATAATGTTATCGTTCACATGAGATATAATCAAAATGTTGTGGGGCGCGGGGGCATAGTAAAAGAGGATCGGATTCTCAAACGAGAGAACCGGGGTTCGAATCTTGTGCTACCGTTTCGAAACTTGGGAAAATGCATTCAATATTCGTTCAGCTGTATGAATGAGTAAATATCTACAAATAGTGGTGAATATTTGAGTCCGAATATTCTTCGCGCATTAATTGTAGCGTGGTTGAACAGATCCCAGGGATATCGAGATGGTGTTCGATTGGACAGGTCTGCCAGGGAGTAAAGTATAAAGCGCTTTGAGTAGACCTATGGATGGGTACTGCGATATATGAGTACTTACCTTTATAAAGCGCAGACAGAATGAACAACGTAACCTTGAGACGGATGCTGTTTAAAAAGTCACAAGTACATCCCAGTGCTTTTGGAATGAAGAACCCATAGGGACACCACCACACCATAATATATCAGCCGAATGTGTAAATAATTAATATCCCGGCTGCACGCATCTGGCCCAATTATTACAGAGAATTTGCCTTGCCACTGTATGACGTAAACATAAGTACCACCGGTAGATCATTGCCGTAACTTCCACAAAATTGCGTTTCTTCCTCCCAATGAGCTTAATCGTATATGGCATAAATTAAACCTTACATCCGTGTCATTATGTTGTTACTCCTTCCCGTGATCATTCGCATGTATCATTATAAACTAAACCTTAAGTCCACTTCATTATCATTTTATCTTCCTCTTCCTGATCTCCCACGTTTAGACATACACAAATCCTAACATCCGCACCACTCTGCTGTTCTGCCTTTCACTGTTAAGGCAGGCAATATATATCCACGTGAATGTGTTAATCCTCCACCCGTATGAGAGACAAGCTGCACATATGTACGCGGAGAAAACGTATTAAACAGACTGCACCCTCGGCGCGGAAAAAGAGAACATGTATTAAACAGACTGCACCCTCTTGAACACAGAGCCATAGGCGCGGAAACAGATAACACGTAATAAACAGACTGCACCCTCTTGAACACAGAGCCATAGGCGCGGAAACAGAGAACATGTATTAAACAGACTGCACCCTCTTGAACACAGAGCCATAGGCGCGGAAACAGATAACACGTAATAAACAGACTGCACCCTCTTGAACACAGAGCCATAGGCGCGGAAACAGAGAACATGTATTAAACAGACTGCACCCTCTTGAACACAGAGCCATAGGCGCGGAAACAGAGAACATGTATTAAACAGACTGCACCCTCTTGAACACAGAGCCATAGGCGCGGAAACAGATAACACGTAATAAACAGACAGCACCCTCTTGAACACAGAGCCATAGGCGCGGAAACAGAGAACATGTATTAAACAGACTGCACCCTCTTGAACACAGAGCCATAGGCGCGGAAACAGAGAACATGTATTAAACAGACTGCACCCTCTTGAACACAGAGCCATAGGCGCGGAAACAGATAACACGTAATAAACAGACTGCACCCTCTTGAACACAGAGCCATAGGCGCGGAAACAGAGAACATGTATTAAACAGACTGCACCCTCTTGAACACAGAGCCATAGGCGCGGAAACAGAGAACATGTATTAAACAGACTGCACCCTCTTGAACACAGAGCCATAGGCGCGGAAACAGATAACACGTAATAAACAGACTGCACCCTCGTGGACACAGAGCCATAGGCGCGGGAACATGGGGCAAAGGGGACAGACTCCCCCAATATTTCGCTGGGGGCAAACATCTCGTTTTGCCCCCAGCGAATGATGCGTGTTAAATTAAACTGAAGGTAGGTTTTGTTGAGCCTCAACTGGGTGCAAATGGAGTTTTTGTTTGAATGTTGAACGCCTTAGCACAACATACTGAACAGAACAAGGACGCCCCTCAAATTATACGATTTCATGCAGCGGTTTGAAAGTAATTAGAAAGTTAATAATACAAAAGTAATCGACTATTTGTTGATGAACAAAAACTCTTTTTACTCGGTTGGGTGGTGTGATAATGAATACACTATAACTGTATCTACCTCGGGATGGCCCCGCGCCTTTTTCTTCAACAAACCTTTCATGTTCAACAATACGACCAACGTGCAGTGACAGTCCGGATTTATATTTATTTTCCCGCTTGTCCGTTCCAGATACACGTATAAGACAATGAGCGCCCCTGGTGGCAGCTGTGTTTTGTGTATGTTCGTGGATTACACTAGTTTAATGCGTTATCTAAACATTCGATCATCGTTGTAATTGTACAACCGTTTTATGAAACTACGCGATATGCCTGGGCTCAAGCTGATTGGAACCATACTCGTGAACATTTATGATATTTGGACACTACAGCCTGCAATCGCACCTGTTCTACAAGAACTACACTGTTCCGCCTATGTCGATTGACATTCTACTCGACAGACGCGACCTGCTGCGCCATAGCAACGTAATAACAAAAACAAAAGACTCTCTGAGCCGGTGTACTGCCTACTGAAACTATTTGGGATAGCCGTACCACCGCGTTTATCATTTAGTTTGACAGTTGAACTAGTCCCGTTATATAGCTTTTTAATTGTCCTATTCAGGGCAGGAGGGGGGAGCATTTACTATTTCAGATTGGATTGAGACATTGTGTCGTCTGATGGCCCAGTTATCCTCTGCAGAGAGATTTACCATAGTACAGCGGCTAAGGGATATGATTGTGCACTTTTTGAGAAAAGCATGTAAATTGGCACACATGTAGATTATGATATATAGATTAATTTCATGCTAGGTACCCATCGCTATCGACATGGTACCTAGCCGCCTTCTTGATTTTAAAATGGCAGTCAAAGATATCCATTATCCAGATTTTTAAGCTTATAAACAACATAAAAACACGTTATCTGTTTCTAAACCAGCATTTTCATGGTCACGGAATCCATTTCTGCCTTGTGCTGTATATACAGATAACGGCCGTATTGAAATTCACGATGGCTGCCCAACGTAAGCGTTTTACGAACATGATTTTAGTGCCTCTTGAGGTTGAGGAATCCGTATGTGGTTCATATATAAATACCTATATATTCACGAATAGGTCAATTCTTGTTGGCAGTTGTTTCTACGGTATTTTCAGAACCATAAGATAAATGGCAGTGCATATACTGGTGAAGAGAAATATATAATTGAATAAGAATGGACAACGCAAATGACTACATTTCGAGTTCACTTCAGCGATATAAAACACATATTCAACTATAGTTAGACAACACGTCTTGAAACTTACTGCAACACATGAATTAAAATTTTGTTGTGCAGAAACGACAACATGTTTTCATAGCAATAACAGTAGGCCAGTGTCACGATCAAGGACATCACTCACAAAGAGTGACGGTTGTGCTGTAAGATTGAAAAAATCCACACTCCTGGGAGTGGTGGATTGTGAAAGGGCCAGATATAGCACAGGTGTGTAGGTGGAGTTGGAAGACAATGTTCAAACTGTCAAATAATTTTTTTTTACAAATCATCAATGTACTATACTCTGGCATACAAAACAACTTTGCTAAATAATATCACCTTTCCTGTCAACATTTATACATTTGTTTAAACCAATTGCTGAAATTATCGCATATATGCCGATTCCGAGTTCAAACTTAGTAATGGACAAAACTATGTAATGCAAACGGTGTGTACACTGTTAAGTACACATGGAAATATAGTAGAGCAGACATGCGGATGAAATGACTGGAACTTGTCAATTATGAAAAGGATCACAATAATCAGACTGACTAACGTACCAAACACAGTACTTCCCATCATAGTAGACTGCTCCATATCTCGACACAAGGGTGTTGAATGATGCTGCTATCCAGGCGTAGATGGACAGTTGACGATGGTGCCCAACAATGATGTATCATAATTATACATTACATCCCACTTGCCAACTGTCAGAAGAGTATAATATTGTATGTACTAGGTATTTTGCTGACATCCTCAAGAAACAACAAGAGAACGCAGAATACATAGCGGAACCCGTCAGAGGTAGTTTCCCCATCTTCTACACTGTACAAGGTCATTAGTTTCCGGTGGAGATGTCATCATCGGCACACAAGATCAGATAGTTGGGACCACGGACCAGACAATCACCAACGACCTGTAGAGTCTCCACCCATGAATACACAAGGAGGTGGACATCGACAGCATATTATTATATGCATAGCACTATGTGTTTACCTTACCAAGGATATCCCAAAATGGATATCCGGCAGTGTATACCGATTTGGTTATTTTGGTTGTAAGGCAATTCCTTACTTTTGGAATAGATGAACGTTTTGACGTTAAAATCCATTTGTGTCCCGTTGCAACCCATGCCATTTCCAACAACCTGTGAAATCGGAAACATTAATGATATGTTTTGTCATGAGTTGGTGTGATATAGTCTTCCTTGGATGAGGGAAGAAGTCGGCATGATTAGCATGGGCTCCTTTCCCCGCTGTTACAGATGTCTTCCTCGTCCTGTCATCACAATCATAAGAAGTCGACTCATGTACACTAAATGAGATAGAGAGATTCATCACCGAAATTTACGTTAAGTCTTTTACAGTTAGCAGGGTGGATGAAGCAAGGAAACAGTTGTTTGCTCAGGGATCTCGTACAACTCGGAAAACTTGGAATACTTATAAAACGTTGTATTCTGTATTATATTCATGTAATGATGTTGTATTTATATTTAACTGAGCACGTGTTGCACCCATGGGACACCATTTTTTAACACTGTTGATCCTAAGTAAACAATCAGTCAAAAACCAACAAAACATGCATTGCGCCAATATGTGAGAAGAGCTGTTTATCAAATTGGTTATGTGATGTCACAAGATCTTGTGCCAAATCTCCATCTGCCTGATCTTGAACACCGTGGATGGAGATCAACTGATTCAGTATGGAAACAACTGATTCAGTATAGAAACCATGTTGGACTTGAACTCCCAGATACACCGATGCCATGCCATGATCTAGTGCACTGTGATTGCAAATGTAAGTGTAGTCCAATTCAGACATTATTTTTCATGACTATGTATGTTGTGAGGTATATCACGGTTGATAATATAACTGAGTAAAATTTGGCAACAGCCTGAAAGATTATAATCCTGATGACACATACCATAAACCTGGTATGGATACTTAAACCCAACACACGTTCAGATCATGTTCCCAGAACGTATGTATGCAAAGCAGCCATCTTAACATTCTGTGTAACCATCATTTGATGGTTGTAGCCTTTTTATATTAATGTACACGTGTATTACCGGAATAAACAAAGGAAATATGTGTTTATGTTGCACGGAAGCTGAATTAAACCAAAATATATGATTTTGGATGTCGGCCATCTTGAATTTTAATATGTCTGTCATCTGGGAATACAACATGTGGAAGAAATGAATTAATTAAC
The DNA here is from genome assembly GCA_020002185.1 of Paraescarpia echinospica. NCBI lineage: Eukaryota > Metazoa > Annelida > Polychaeta > Sabellida > Siboglinidae > Paraescarpia > Paraescarpia echinospica. The sequence continues at coordinate 9,453,958 of CM034543.1, forward strand.
CCTGAATATGTTGGTATTGACACCAATATCATGTTTTTGTGTTGTGTAGAAGCTGAGATATTCGGACAGATGATTTCCATGGCAGCCATTTTGTTTTTCAATATGGTCGTCATCTTGGAATAACGCAAGTGGCACATCTTTCTGGATTCCCTGACCTTGAATCATATGAACCACCCATGGATTCGTCATATGGAGTCCTCAATATCAAGAGGCACTAAAAGTATGTTTGTACAACATCTATGCATAGCATCCATCTTGAATTTCAATATGGCCGTCATCTTTGGATATTGCACATGACAGAAATGGATTCTTTGATGCTGGAAATGTTGGTTTAGACACCAAGATCATATTTCTATATTGTTTAGAAGCTGATATCCTTACCTACTGGATATCCCTGGCGGCCTTTTTTAAAATCTAGATGGCAGCTAGGTACCATGTCGATAGCGATGGGTACGTAGCTTTATATGATTCTACATATAATAAACTACATATGTGCCAATTTTCATGCTTTTGTGAAAAAGTGCACAATTCGTCCAATTTCTGGCTCTTAGCCGCTGTACCATCTGTGTGTGCAGTACCAGAAATACCGACACAAACCAATTACGCATGCGTAACCGCTGCACCCTTCCCGCGCGCGGCGGCGATATTAATTTGCATTACGCACCCAAAACAAATTCGCATGGCACAAGAGAAAAGCACCCCACCACGTTTGCCGACCCCACATCTGATCCGTGGGTATCTTCTACATATACTGTGAACAAATCATGAAAATCGGAGAAAATGTTTTTGTTAACATCCTATGCGTGAATGGTTTGCCTATGTTTGCAATGTAAAATGGCAGCAAAAGGTCGAATATCTTAAGGAAATAGTACGTTCAAAAGCCTATATATGAAATGCTTGCGCCGCTTGCCGATGCCACATCTGATCCGTAGGTATCTTCAGCATATACTGTGAAAATATCATCGAAAATGGAGAACAAATATTTGTTAACACCCTATACTTGAATGATTATGTTTGCAATGTAAGTGGCAGCAAATGATCGGACATCTAGGAAATGGCACGTTCAAAAGCCTATATATAACATGCTGCCGCAGACTGGTCATTTGCCGACCCAGCACTCAATCTGTAAATGTCTGTGGCATAATCAACTTATTTAATGTAATTTAGGTTTTTATTTATTTATTTATTTGTTATCTAGTATGACCAGTTATTCAGCACTTTTGTTAATCTTTATGTTACCATTGCATTTATCCATAAGTTTAGTATGCATAGGTTTATATATATATGTATATATATCTATATATATACTAGGATTTTGCTTCCTAACTTTATTTATTTTTCTTATTTATTTCTCTTCAATGCGTTTTTTATGCTTCTTCGATGATTGCCGATTTGTAAACACCCGTGAACGGGTCATTAGTCCCGGATTTGATGGTGTGTAAATAAAGTATATTATTATGATTATACGTACTGTGAAAATATAGTCTAAATCGGAGAAATGGTTAGGTTAACATGTTTGAAAGATTAGTCCTATATTGGTAGTGTAGGCTCTGTAAGTAACCGATTAGATAACTTCAGACACATTATATTCCTGAAATAAAATGAGAAACCCTTTAAGTTGTAGGACAATTTATTATAGAAAAAATTCGATCCGTAGCTTATCTTCAGCGTCTTCGGCATAACATGTTAAAATATCATCGCAATCGGAGAACATTTTTTTAACATGCTGTGCTTGAAGGATTAGTTCTATGTTGGATATGTGGCACCTTAAAACCAGACGCTCGTTAACCTTGACTGGTCGCCTGTCTAGGAGAAGGTAAACTCTTATTCCAAACCTCCGCTGCCTTGCGGCTATACCCATACATGGGAAAGGCTAAGGGAGAAAACCCTGACAGCAAATCCTGAGTCGGAGACCCAAAGGCAGTCTGACGTTATGTTCAACGTCCTTCTGGTAGGTCCTGCGACGGCACTGCTGCCAAACTGCATCAGCTCTGGCTGTTCCTTTGGATCCAACAGTGATGTGGAGAGGGGGGACTTGCTGCATAGGCAACAACTGGCCCTCCATATCTACTTGCCCAGGCTTGTGCCCTGGAGAAGACACTCCAGCTTCACCTCACCGTGTAGATCAAACACGGGAAGCAACAGTTTACCGGTTATAACCCTCCTGTTCGATTGGCGTAGAGTGTGGCGACACGGGTAGCTTCCGACGGTGGGAGAGATCTACATATCTCACTGGATACCTACCGCCCGCCTCAAGTTGGGCAGCTCCCAGCCAGCAAGGTGTTGTCTCGCCACAGTTCACCTGCCTCACTGGGTGCGTGGGGCTTAGGGTTTTGCAACCTGAAGAGTGGACTGAAATTCCTGCAAAAAGCAACACAAGACAAAGCACAAAACAGACAATGAAAAGGAAAACGGACCGGAACCGGAAAACGAAATCGACTATGAAGTGGGGATCTCGCTGGGGCAGACATCTGGTTTTGCCATCAGCGAATGATGCGTGTTAAATGAAACTGAAGGAAGGTTTTGTCGAGCCTCAAGGGGGTGCAAATGGAGTTTTGGATAGGCTGTTTGAATGTTGAACGTCGTTGCGAAACATATTCAACAGAACAAGGACGTCCCTCAAATTATACGATTTCATGCAGCGGTTTGGAAGTAATTAGATAGTTAGTAATCCAGACGTGTTCAACTATTTGTTTAACAACAAATCTCTTTTCATTCGGTCGCGTGGTGTCATAAATAATGCACTATAACTGTCTTTACCTCGGGATGGCCCCGCGTCTTTAGCTTCCTCAAATCTTTCTTGTTCAACAATACGGCCAACGTCCCGTGACAGTCCGGATTTATCTTTATTGTCTCGCATGTCCGTACCTGATAAATGCGAGACGAATAATGTATGCCATATATTGCATGAACAAGTAATGACATATCATATGATTTCACATGTCCCTACGCCATTCCGTGTGCACAGGTAAGTTCTTATATAGCGCAGTATCCATTCGTTATGACTATTCAGAACGCGTTATACTTTACTTACATACATACGTGTTCAATCGATCACCATATCGACTTATCCGGGAACCTTTCATCCATGCTGCAATCAATGGGCGAAGTATATCTGTACAGAAATGTCCAACAGTATCTATAGTCATGTTCTCATTCAAACACCCGGGTGAACTGGAGCAACGTAGAGTAAAAGAACTTGCACAAGGTTCGAATCGGCAGCACAGGATTCGAACCCGTGTTCTCTTTATTGAGAATACGATGTTTTATCCACTGCGCTACTGCGCTCCACATTCTTTCTTGCAATATCCCAATAGAATGGACAATGACATTAACATATACGATGTTACGTTCTACTCATTTTTCCATCTGTCACATCTATAACATGGAACATCGCCAGTGGTGAACTTGTATTAAGCAGGCCGCAGCCTGGTAAATACACACAACAACTTGTTTTCGGTAAAAAGTGTTTTAATAACTGACATGCAGGCCGCGGCGCAACGACGTGGACCAAACACAATTAATTAGGTGGAAATACCAGCGATGTTCTGGCCATCCTAACATACGTCAGTACACACGTATTAATAAATAACTAACAATGCGTTTATGTTGTGGTCATGTGTCGAGCAGCCAGTTAAAAAATCGGGGTGATTACCGTAATGTATCCACTTCTTCATCTGGCAAAACATTGTTGCCCGCTACATTTTTGTCGTAATCAGTTTGGTGACTATATTAGTAAAGGAGCAGTGTAGATTATATATAAGAAAGTTCTCGTTCTTACAAAGGACTGTACATGATTGGAACATATTATCTCCTCATTGTGTTGGTGCTAGTAGCGTGAATATGTTTACAAATAAAATCGACACATACCTTGAAAGGGCGGGATACACGTAGATAAAAAGTATTGGACTCTCGATAAGCCAAAAGGCTTCCTTGTCCCCCCGCCATCTAGAGTTAATTTTTTGGATGGCAATCTTGTTAAATCTTGTTAAACTGCGTTAGCAGCAACATGTAGAATTGAAGATACGTTGAGCTGAAGAAAGATGGATTTGAAGAAATGCACAGTTGAATATGTGTGGATCTGAAGTAATGTGGATATGATGAAGTGTGGATTTGAAGTCTCTTGGCGCTGGCGGAGTGAGGGAGCATTCGCTTGACAGAGATTCAAACTCCGTCCAAGTCATCGAATCACATCAACATAGAACCGATACCGAGTGTTTCCTTACAAGAGTGTGTGTGTCCTGTTAAGGAAGTGTCGGTCGAAGAGTTTTGTATATTCTGTGTAAGCCTGCTAGTCGAAAAGCACATGCATACAATTTATCACTGGTGTCGCACTGATTCCTTCTGCAGTTGCAGGTAACAGGACTTGGAGTGAACAATAGGGAAACAGACTGACAGTTGATACGTAGACAGCAATGTTGCATTATCCATTCGAAGTGAATAAAACAATTCCTGAATACATCAAGTGATTTGAATCAAACACCAACATCGTTCTCGGAAGTACTGTGTATCACAAGTAGAACACTGTCCTCTTTGAATTGTTCCAACAAATTGGATATCGACATTGATTCTTACTGCTGAACAACAGTGTGGATTCAGCAATCACTTCAAAATGGGCGAAAGATTCAACATTTATGCTGAATGTATTAATTGACAGTTCGGATTCGATGACGAACAACGCCACTGAACAGCGTGGTACTCCTGACTATGTGTTATAGTTTATGTGTACGTTAGGTTTACCAGGTAATCTTCTTAAAATTACTGTCTATATTGCAAAGATGACAAGGTCGCCGAGAGTGTCCTTGTTTGCACTGGCCGTCATTTATTCAACCGTCAGCGTTTGTGGAATTGTTCTGCCACTTACCCCTACAAATGGGGTTACGTGGTCAATATTTGTAATTATTATAATTTTTTTTGTTATCGTTTCAGTTTTCCTTCTGGTGTTTGTACCGATCGAGCGATGCATTGCTGTTATCCAAAACGAACGAAGATAGCTCTAATTCTCGTAGTTATAGCTACATCTACAACTCGTAGCTGTAGCTATAACTACTACGATATTCACCACATCGTTAAAGCTGGCCAAGGCTATGGGACATGAATGGTTTAGTCGCGTTTTTAAAATATGTATGGTTTTCTCTAGCATTAGTGTAATGACTACTTGCTTTTCGCTTATTGCGGTATCACTTTATCAAAATGTCAGAACCTCTCAGAACAACATCGGAGATTTAAACGTGACATTTTCTCCTCAGACAGGAACTTCACGTTTGACAACGTCAGCAGTAAGTGAAATTGCGCGGTTCAATAACACGAGACCAGTAAACATTTCCGCAGAGTTTGCATGCAGATTGACGCACCGCAATCTGCATCAGTGAACGTTACCAACAAGATGACAGCAGCACAAGCGAAGAATGTCAAGGTTTTGTTTTTGATGTTAGTAATCACCGTCGTTTTTATAGTGTTTTGGTTGCCAGAGTGGTTGAGCAACATTGGCCTTTACATCTCGCCGAATGTTCGGCGAATATATCTTCTAAATTCTGTCGTTAATCCGTTCATTTACGCCTGCCATCTGTTCCATGTTCCGTAATGACGTGCGACAGTTCTACCACCAAACACGCGCCAAACTGTCCGTGTGTTGCCAATGAACGTATATAATAATGAGTGTTGTTCGATTAGTATTGAAGTTTGTATTAATTTAAAACGTAGTAATACTAATCAATTCATGTTGTGAATGAAATATGTACACTCAGGAATATGTCATGTGATATTCAAATATGATCAGTTGTATTATGTGTGCGTGCGTGCGTTCGTGCGTTCGTGCGGACGTGCGAGCGTACGTGTGTTTGGAGATGTGAATAATCGTGGAGCTGAATAAGCGTTGAGTTGAATAAATTTAAATGTGCAGCTGAAACAGGGAGCTATATATGCGTGGAGCGGAAGGTAGTAGAGGAGCAGTCGTTACAGACGTCTGACGCGTCATATCAACAGCGAATCCAACTAATGTTTCTCGGTAATGTATACAGTGTCGTCTGAAGACCGACACGGAATCAGTTATCAATGTGGTTTGGATGTTCTGTGTGCGTGTTATTCGTGCAGCGCCTACAGTGATGATGCTCCTCAGAATGCCACAGCATTTTGTTGGATATATTCCTGCTTTTGTTTCTGGTGAGTTGGTTCCGCCAGTAAAGTAACATATGGGTTTGGACAGAAAATGACTGGTACTGTTTCAGTTTCCATTTTTTGAATTTGCATAGTAGACCAAACCATGAAAGACTATTGTGTATTGGTTCGATACAGTATAGACACATTCGAATCAAGCAGTATAATGAGTTCAGCGACGTAACATGTATAAGGTGAAGATTGTAGTCACGTGATCTTATGTGTTCAGCGACGTAATGTGTGTAAGGTGGAGATTGTAGTCACGTGATCTAATGTGTTCAGCGACGTACTATATGTAAGGTGGACATTGTAGTCACTTGATCTAATGTGTTCAGCGACGTAATATGTGTAAGGTGGAGATTGTAGTCACGTGATCTAATGTGTTCAGCGACGTAATATGTGTAAGGTGGAGATTGTAGTCATGTGATCAACTGTGTTCAGCGACATACTATGTTTAAGGTGGAGATTGTAGTCACGTGATCTAATGTGTTCAGCGACGTAATATGTGTAAGGTGGAGATTGTAGTCACGTGATTTAATGCATGTCAATGGCAGACGATCTTGAAATGGACGCACTTCAGAACAGTTGCAAGGTGCCAGTCTCGTTGTACCGAAGGGTTCAAACTGGATGCACGGTTAACTTGTCGCGTGTATAATCGTTATGGCCGGAACGCATTAAGCATGGAGCCGAAACAGGCGAAGGAGTCTTTAATTGTCATCGTTGTGAGTGTAACACTAATCACAGTAGTGCGTGATGTGTTATTCTTCACTAAACAAATTATGGACGATTTCTTGTGTTTGGACCGTGCATACTCTTTTCTAACAGATGTGTAGCGATCATTTATTACACAGTAATGAGGTCAGTGCCTTTGCAAAAGGTCAGAACTCGTCGGAACAAGACCGCAGTTTCGTCTCAACCCGGAAGTTAAAAGTGTGATACATCAACAGTAGATGACACTGAACTGTACACTGAACGGGGACCTGCCATCCAGAATACATGTTCGCCAAACTAAACATGGACGGTCATGCAACGCAATCAATACCAGTGACCGCAGTTAATATAATAAGTAGAGCCCAAACCACGAACGTCAAAGGTGTGTTTCTGATATTCATAATCACGGTAATCTTTATAGCCCGCTGGCTGTCAACGTGGCATATTAACTTTGGCGCGTGTGCAGGATGTGAGACAACTATATAATGTATGCTATGTTGTCAATCCATTCATCTATGGCGTCGGCAGGTCCAGGAAAACATGTGACAGTTCAACCGCCAAGCAAGTGTTAGGCTGTCGGCTTGTTACCTCTGAACGCCGTCCATTATGCGACTTATTCCTTTTTAAATACCGAATTTTATCAAATAGGCTTGTTGCACAGACATGTTACCTATGACGCCCTTTCATCCAAGCAATCTGCATACCTACATTCAATGGTCACCCCAGCAAGAATGTACAGATAGTTTCGGCCGGCTGGTTCAAACCTACTTTTTTTTCCCATAGTTAAAACGAACAGTGGAGCTTTGTCCTTTGCTGCACCTACTTTTTGGAACCCACTCCCAAGCAGCGTTAAATCAGTAAGAAATATGATAGTTTCATTTCGCCATCATCTAAGAAAAATCTGTTTAATACTGTATATCCTGCTTAGCTTCTTAGCAAAAATATCCATCAGTTGACTACTTTTGCCTGATAAATGATTATGAGAATGCTTCATTCTTTTGTTTTTTAGCGCCACTGAGCTCAGAAAAGAAGTAATTTTATTATTATTATTATTAGTAGTAGTAGTAGTAGTAGTAGTAGTAGTAGTAGTAGTAGTAGTAGTAGTAGTAGTAGTAGTAGCAGCAGCAGCAGAAGTAGTAGTAGTAGTAGTAGCAGTAGCAGTTGCAGTACCAGTTGCAGTAGCAGTAGCGGTAGCAGTAGTAGTATTAATTTAATACTATGATGCTCCACCGTTTTAGCACCAGTTTTAGAGACACCGTTTTTTAATTACCTTTTTGTTGTCGTACAC
>CM034543.1:9463112-9502301 GCA_020002185.1 Paraescarpia echinospica
GTGTGTGTGTGTGTGTGTGTGTGTGTGTGTGTGTGTGTGTGTGTGTGTGTGTGTGTGTGTGTCTGTTTCCAATTCAAATTGAGATGTGTGTGTATGTACGTGCTTATGTCCTTCGTGTTGGTAAATATCCAGAATCTTATCAAATGCGCACAACACTAACTGTATACATGCATTTGAATTAAACACACATTAAATTACAATAATTACATATTCAAGTATTAAAAATACATTAAAAGCAATGCATTTATAGCGCACCAAATTACATATGAAATCAGATACAACTGAACAAGTAAAATGTGAGGAAATGTGAGTCTTATTCAAACATACCTAATATTGACGTTTATATATTATCTCCTAAATCACTATGAAATCACATTTTTATCGGAATGTCGTTTTTGTTTGCAGTTCATGCGTCAGAGATTGAAAGAGGACACTGGTAGGTTGGTGGGCAATTTCAACGAGGACGCGTGGGACAACTGCTTAGATCCCATAATGAAGGCAATCACAGCACGTTTGCTTTGAGTTCCGTTGTGTGGAATTTAAAAATGTAGATGTATCGTCAGCATAGTAATTAAACATATTCAATGACCATCTCGACCTCTCAGGGAAGTAATTAACCATTATCATTATTGACGTTTTGACTGAATACACACTCGTAAACACTCACATACAAATTGTTAGCGTGGTTGATTTTTGGAGGTGCTTACGGGGTAGTGTTTCAGATTTTCGCCGCCGAGGGGGATAGGGTTGGTCAAGAAAATGTTGCTTACGTCAAAGATTCATTTCAATGCATAAATACTTCCCAGTAAGAGATCTACTTCCTTCAGGCATAATTTTTTATTAGTGGGTGTGCGTACGCACCTTTTGAACCCCAGGCCTTCGGGTCTGTATGCATCTATTCACTTGGGTGTTATGGACACATTTTTTTGTGTTAAGGTGTTAAGCAACAAGACAACACATGTTCTCTCACGTAAACAAGACTGCGACCTAATCGTTATCAGGACATTGGTATATCAGGCCCGATGTGAAATGTGATTAAGATATCAATGTTTTATGGCACCCATTCGTGATGAAGCTTGTGTGATCCCGTGGGAATGCAGTGGTGAAGGCATGCTATCGGTGCAGGTGGCTAAAGGGAACCCTAATTAAAAACAAAACGTATTCTCTGCGGTATGGTAATCTGTTCAGTAATTTTACGAGTGATTAAAAATAAGAGTTGTGAAACGCTTTGCCGGCGGTGTCTAATCAGGTTTGAGGAAGAATAAGTCAAAAGAAGCAATAACATATTGAACTCTTTTGACCCAGACCCCCGTTATCAAGTTAACAAACGTAATGGTGACCGTAATGAGGAAATATACCATAATTGCGTACGGTCTCCAGTTTTACCTAAATCGTGTAAGATTACACAACAAGAACATTATATTTTAAAATATGTGCATGTATATATACATGCATATATATATATATGTGTGTGTGTGTGTGTATATATATATATGTATATATATATATATATGTGTGTGTATATATATATATACATACACACTTACATACATACGTAGGTGCATACGAACATACGTACAAACGGTCACGCGAGCATTCGTACATACATACGTACATCATAGGCGTCAGAACCGGGCGCAATCGGGATCAGCACTCTTCCCCCTAATATTATAGGTTGGAGGGCTGGAGATAGGATGAACCCCAACATTTAGATTCTCAAGGCCTCGAGAGGGTGCAAATGGAGGTTTTTGGAGAGCCTGAAGTTGGTTTGGCGAAACACAAAGTGGTGCAATTGGAGGTTCTTCGAGAGCCTCCGCCACCCCAAATATTCAACGCGTTCCGTTCAGAAGATTGTGTATACCCTTTCAAAAAATATTTTTTACGACGTCGGTTTTTCCTAAGCTTTACCATTACTCAATTTATGTGTCATCAGTACCAATTAGATTTTGCTAAGGGAAGTTAAATAAGGCAAACATTCCCGCTTCTCGGTTGTTATCGACGCGTACGAACCCAGCAGGTTGATAACATTCTGCAATGTTTATAGCAACATAGCAATTTGTTACGTTTATTATGACATCCGGCCATTGTGGAAGACGCGTTGTTGTGGGAATTCATATCACATTTGTATGTAACATAGGTATACCTATTTAGGAGTAATACATAATTACCATCGTATATTTGTTTATAAATAATCATCGGTTGAGTGCCAGTTATTTTTCGAAGTAAAATGTTTATTTATTTTCCAAAACTATATTGTACATATATTTAGCTATTACTTTTTGTTTAATGAATATACATTATTTTAATAATATGAATATAAATATTTTCCTAATATTACTGTCATATACATTTGGAATATCAGTATGTGATATTGAAATAACATGACCCAAAAATAATCCCTACTGATGTCGTACTTTTTTGTTCATAATGCAAAATTAATATGTCTCGAAAATGCGTGCAATGAAAACGGTTGGTGTGGTTTTCACGAAAGTTTTATTTCTTATTTGCTAAACACAAATGTTGCTCTCAAATGAAGGTACAAGTGAAAGTCTCTCTTTGTTAGGATAATGCCAAATTACAAACAAATATTTTCTATAACAGTGTTTGAGTTTTATTAAAGTTTATATGTTATAAAACACATGGTTCTCTGTTTGCACGTGCACCCACATGTCCATCAGTTTTGCATCTATCGGGCTGAAATGTTGCATGTGATCTACAGGGCCCACTGAGATGGTTCGTAGTTTAACACGTTTTCGAAAATCGTCCGGGATGGAGAACTTGGGGGGCTCAATGTTTCAAAAGGCTGTACGTGGATTTCCAGCGGCGGAATTTAATGGTTTTTTCAATATCATTGTAAATATAATTATGCCATATATAAATATGTCGCTTTATATGTGCAGAAATTTTGAATAGCTTTTAGTTACTGAGCTTTGCAAATCTTCAGCGCTTAACATGCACCAGGTCTACTTATAGCTGGTCAAGTAAGCATTTCGCCGAGTCAACTCGGTGAGCGCTTGCTACTTCTGGCAAACAACACACTGCAACAATTCCGTGGAGTTCAGGCCACGGAATTTAATGTTTTTATGTCATTGTGCAGGTAATTATTCCATATACAAATGTGTCATTCGATGTATGCAGACAAATGTATTAGTTGTTGGGTTATTAATGTTACAAAATCCCGGACGCGTAACCCAGCTGCCCGTTGCTGGTTTCGCCAGTTACACGGGTGAGCGCGAGCGATTTGTGGCAAAAGGTTGTTCTAACAACTGGGCCAGTGGCCAGTTACAATAGTTATTAGTGCGCGAAGGCTAGAAACATTTGGGATGGGTTTGGGGTGTCTGGAACTCAAATGTTCGGCATTTGAGGTTTTGTCTATTTTCAGTGTTCATAAGTATGTCAACAATACCTTTTTATTTCAGTGCAATTAATTGAGGTTGTATATGGTTGCCTTTTTACCCGGGCAACGCCGGGTGATCCAGCTAGTAAATAATAAAAACAATTAATATTTCCCAGTCTAGGTGATGTGGATTTCAGTACAGCATAACATGTTAGCGCTAAAGTTCTCCTAGCAATAGTTGTAGTTTGAAGCAGTACTTGGGCAAGAACACTACCATGTTGTCTGGCCTGCAGGACAAGGCAGTGTTAATCTAGCCATCAAGAAACCCACGTATTATCTCCTTTCAGAGTGTTGTGAACGTTCTTCAACATTTCATTCCATCTAGTAGCCTGCAAATCGCAACTGCATAGAAATAATAGATACATTTATGTTGTCTCCAACTTCCTTCAAGTGCCGATGGTAAGCAAGTTCACTATAGACACTATTCTAAAGGTAAGTTCTTAAATAGCGCAGTATCCAGTCTTCAGGACTGCGGAAAGCTCTTTACACCTTACTCCCTGGCAGACCTGTTCAATCGATCACCATCTCGACTTCTCTGGGAAGCAACCAGCCATGCTGCAATTAACGCGCGAAGACTACTCGTACACAAATATCCACCACTTTCTATAGCAAGGTACTCAATCATACGGCTGCCTGAACTGTAGTCCAGTCAATATATGGTTAAACTTCAAACAAATTGCAATAGTAAGTTTTGAGGCATTTTTATATTTTACTATATGTTTTTGTTAAAAAGGCCACCAAAATCCACTTGGTGCAACATTGTCATTTTCGCATATTGCCAAGTGGTCATATGTCTCACTGAAATTTAGTGGGGTACACGTAATTAATGTTGTATAACTTAGTTTCTGTGAGAATACTATAAAGATGATGTACATCGTTGGAAAGGCAATGCATACAGCTGTGTAATGGTACCTAACAAGTGTCATTGCAATGGATATTAACGTCAGAATCGTATTCTATACACATTTGCAAATTATCGCAATTTACATGTACTCCGATTTTTGGCCTAGTCCAGTCAATCTATGGTTTAGCCTCAAAAAAATTGTAATAGCAATCGTTATGGCGTTTTTATTTAGACTATATGTCTACATTATTAGATAAAAAGCCCACAGAAATTCACATGGTGGAACATTTTCATTTCTGACGATAATGACAAGTGGTCGAAAGTCGCAGCCGGTCACTTTTGTCATAGTAAAATCTAGGGAAAGGACGTATTTAAACTGATAATTCTATATTATGTACACCATTGAAAGTGGTATTGATATATTAATACAACGATATACATCAAGTTTAATTCCATTTAGTAATAAAATAAACATAATTGTATAAGCACAGTGAAACTCGATTTTTACCCGCCACAGGGAGAAGCTTTGCGATCAACCAAATTTTGCTTACATATTATAGTCATAAACCTGTTTATTTCAACACAGTTTATGACCTTATCTACTGTTTCTAAATAGTAACACCGTTTTCATGAATATGTTAGTATGCTTTGTATTGCAGTGAGGTGTGCGCGTACATCCTTATTATTGCATAACATACACTTTCAAACACTGCTGTCGTTGAGAGCTTCCACGGAGATGTTTGACTCACGCACTCACAGATGTACACTAAAATCCGTTCTTTCCGCAACTACATCCCAACGGATTATAGTTTGTCTTTGCCAACAGTTCACTCGGTTGCCTGCTGAAATGTATACGTATGGCAAAATCACTCGCTGCGTTTGTCAACAAAAATACAAGTATACAAGGCTGTTGTCGTCATTCGTCACTATCCTTTTGTATGGGGCAAAGGCGTGGTTCCTTTACAAAAAGCAAGTACAACTGCTTGAACGGTTCCACCAGCGATGTCGGCGCTCCATCACGGGACTGCATTAGCAGGACTATGTCTCCAACAAAGAAGTCCTGGAAAAGGCAAACCTCCGGAGCATCGAAACCATGTTGATGCTCTGACAGTTCCGCTGGGCAGGCCACGTCTCGCGCATGGTTGACATCAGAATGCCATAAGTTGTATGTTATGATGAGCTTCGACAGGGCAACTGATATAGAACCCCCCACAGGCGCTATAAGGATCAGCTTAAACGACAACTCTCCCTGGCAAGACCACAAAGGTTGACAACAGAGCGACTACCATGGTAGCTGCCCAGGACATTGGGCATTCCAAAAGAGAAGCAGACGGGGAGAAGCGGAGGCGGAGGAAAGAATCTGCGTCTCAGCCTGCAAATTCAGGGTGGGCCTCTGTATCCACCAGAACGCGTGCCGCCGTCCCCCCCAGGGACAGGGACCATCCCACTGATCTTCACAAGCGAACAATCTGCCCCACACAAAGTCCGTGGCTTTTAGAGTTTTCTTGGATCCTTGCCACTGTTGGTTCTGAGAATTGATCCTGCGGCTGTGATAGTGGGCAGCAGTTGAAGTACGGGGTACATTTATCCATGTGCGTAAGCTGCGCTTGATGCTAGATTTTCAATGAAGTACTTGTACAGTAAACCATCCAGGTTTTCGCCAATGTTCCCACATTGGAAGTACACAATAGCCTGATTTTCTGCAGTAACCAATTCTTCAACTGTTGCTGTGGTATCATATATTAGCCCACAGCTGGACCCAAATATTCTGTGAGAGATCTGATGTACCAGATCGTCATTTAGTTGTTCTACTATGCTTTGTTTATGTTCTGGTATTAAGAATACACCAAAGAGCTCCTGCTGAAAGTGGTAACACAACTGCACTAGCAAATCGGTGTTTTCACCAATGAGGATAAGGTCGATTTTGTCTGATTAGTTCAGGGTTGTCTAACGATCATTATTTTAGCGTCCTCTGCATAAAAACGACAGCACCCAGCTTTCTCAAGCTCATTGCTCAGTAAGTTGATGAATATATGTGCTTGTTTTAGGAGGAAGGAGGACCTTGCTGATCAACCGCCTTCCACAGCATCATCTGATGATGTGCCCTCCGCACATAGTCTGTGGGAGGAAACTCCATGGTGTGCACTGGCTTCCCATTCTTTATCTGATCAGCAAGGTCCTCCTCATTTGGACATCACGCAGTTTGTGTGGGTGAAGGACGGTATCCCGTCTTCCAGCTTTGACATTGGACCCTCGGATCCTCAAGGCCTGCCTGATGTCATAAGCTGTGTTTGGAAAGCAGAGAGCAAGAAATGGAGCAATGACGGTTGCAGTTGCCACGGCATTAATGTGTCGTGTACCATATATTGCGCGTGCACAGCTGGCGATGTGTGTTGTAAACTCTCTCATGATTGGGGACGATACGTATGTAATATATTTGAAATCATCGCACCTGAAAAGCTATCTTTTGGCATCAATATTACGGATCTGGGTGATGTAGGTCTTTAGTTATAGCCATAATTTGTTTTGATGGGCGCCATCTTTAAAAATGGCGGATATATGAATGTTTGCAAAGGTAACATATTTGAAATTGCTGGTCATATTTGGTGATCATATTTGGTAAGATATTGTGACATTTGTTTTGACGACCGCCATCTTTATGAATGGCGGATCCGAAAGTCGGAGAAGGCCAAACATAAAATATTTGAAACCTCTGACTTTTAAAACCCATGTTTTGACACAAAGTTTAAGGTTGTAGGTGACGCATTTGTTAAGATATGCGGAAATAGGATTTGGCGGCCATTTTGTAAAGTGGCTGCCATTTTGTAAAATGGCTGCCATTTCTTTAAAAAGAAAAAGAGAAATTGCCACCTCAGATTTTCTGCTGACTGAAACACTGTAGATCACATTCGTGCAAAAAAATAGCTCTTAACAAGGAAATTGTACGGGAAGAAATGGTACACCGCACTATATTGTGAATTTGAATAGACACTTGTAAGCATGCAACCACTGTGAACTACATGGATTAATAACTATTTATCCTGTATTGTGCAACAATATTACAACGAAATTCACAATGTGTTTTCTGTTGTTCGTTGTGCTATTATTATTATAGGGGCATAGCCACTAGATGCGAATCAAAGTCATTGGAGATATTCATAAACATTGCATTGGAGTTAAGCATGCAATAAGATCCAACATGGCCGATATCTGAAAGTTTTATGAAATGACAAGCATGCAGCCTTTATATACATCTGGTGATGTGTTTATTTTAAACGTTGACCATGAAAATATCGGTTTTGACACCACTTTTGTGACATTATTATGCATAGTTGCAAAGCTATTGAAGAAAATATGTATTTCAGTAATGAAGGGTCTGATTTGCATATTTGAAAAAATGCCATTCTACGTACATGACTGAAGATAGTTTCGTGATATAATGCCATATGGTTCGTTAAAACAGTTTTCATATGACGTCGGTAGTGTTGAAACAATGATGTGTTCATGTTTATTACGACATCCAAATGGTACATTAAAACAAATTCATTGCCTAGTCTGCTGTAACGTCCATGGATGTAAACAAGTCACAATATTTAAATAAAAACAACTTACATCACTGACAATGGCTTTAGTAGCTCAGGAAATATGACTATGAAGGCGAATCAGCGGTTAGCCTAAACATATGAGCTACAGAGCATGACAAACTACACCATTGTTCCCACTTTAGCGCCCGACGAACTTGGTAGCGTGTGGCTTGGTGACGTCAAGCTTTCTATCAACATAGCGTTGAACATGCAATTTAACAGACGTGTCTTCAACAAGCAAAGTAAAAGTATGTTCACATATATCCACCACTGTCTATAGCAAGGTATTCATTCATACAGCTGAGTGAACTGAAGCAATGTAGAGTAAACAAACTTGCCCTAGGTTCGACACCGCCACACAGGATTCGAACCCGCGTTCTCTCAGTCGAGAGTCCGGAGCTCTTACCGCTGCGCGACTGCAACAAGGGTACTGTCGTAAACTACTGCCAAAATCGTAGTTGTAAATGGTGGTTTTTGTTAGATATTTTAGATTTATAGGCCAACAATTCACTTTATTCCACGTTTCACCTACCTACTTAATGTTGCCTAGAAATAGCGATTTGCTTGGAAGTACGTGTTTGCGTTAGAGAGTCAGCCTACGAGGGCAGTGTCGTATTTTCACACGTTACACTTCGGGACAATTACACAATATCTGACAGAGATCTTCTTTATATCCGCTGATTCGTTTGGTTTCGTCACAATCTAAGATAACCTTATCCCAGTTTCCGCTACTGTCAAACATACATGTGTCACGAGGGAAGTGCCCTTTTTTACCACGGTGCAATTCGGGCCAGTTAACCAGTGCCTGATACAAATCTTCTTTATATCCGCCTGTTTCGTTTGTAAGCATCACATGCTAGGACATACCCAAACAATCCTGGGCAAATGGCTGTAATTTTATATGATATATTATGTGTGTGTGTGTGTGTGTGTGTGTGTGTGTGAGTGTGTGTGAGTGTGTGTGTGTGTGCGTGCTTGTTTGCGTGCTTGATTGCGTGCGTGCGTGTGTCTTCGTGTGTGCGCGTGTACGCATTTGTGTGTATGTGTGAAACAGTTTTGGGAATTATATCAAATCTATCTGCAAAGTATAAATGTTGTAAACTCTCACAGATCTTTTGTTTTCAGTTAGCTAACATAGTGTATTTCATAGACCTAACATAATGTGAACACCACTTCTACCATTTTTTTTAGGCTTCTACGGTAACATTATGTTTGCTTAACAGTTCTTCGTAAGGTTTCTTAAGAACACCGGCCTCATTTGGTAACACATTATGCTGTATTGTTAGGAAAATACAATATAAAATGAAAGTTAATATTGCTATCTGAATGCAGCCAGTTCTATTACTTTTGGAAAACATTACAAATGCTGTTATTGTTGCCTTCTTGAAAATACTCAACTCCAAATGACATCATGTCTTCTTCACTACACATTGTTTACTTTACTTTGTAAATGTACCACTTGGATGTCGTAATAAACATGAATATCTCAATGTTTCAAAACTACCTACACTTTATTACGTTGCGTGTTTTCCCTTCCATTTGAACTAATTCACCAAACTGGTTTGAGCCTTTGGACTTCCAAAACCTATATTTGCAAGAAAACTGAAATAATATATTTTAGGGGTTCTGTGAACCATCTTCACGTTAGATGTGTTTTTGAATTTTCGTATGATACAGTCGACATGGTTTAATATGACCACTACAATATAGAGTACCAGTATCAAGCATCCCGCGTCCTCTCTCATGACCACAACCAATTGAAACTTCACTCAACGGTAATCCATTTCCGGTATTCAGACTGAGACTGGTTAGGGCTGCGTTTCGTAGGGACTTTGGAAAAGAAAACGACACAAACTATCTTATGCCGTACGCTTTCAACAGTATGTTGGTTCGTGTTTTGCTACATTGTAAGATTTCAGATTTACAGAAGGTACATGGCATCACAGACAGTGCATTTGTTGTGGTAATTAACAGCAGTAGCAACGAAATGTAAAGGTGGGTTGGCATGGAAATGATTTACCTTCCCACCCATATAGAACAAAACATTGGTAATAGTGTAATTTAAAACCTGCTTCTCACTGGTTTCCTGCAAATTAACATAGGCATCTTAACATGTAAAACAACGTTCCGCAAACTTTTAAAGGTGCTAGCAAAATGTTGTCCGGTTGTCTCTCTGCGGGTAAAAGCGTTTAAATAGATAACCCATACCTTTTTGCAGGTGCTCGTAAAGAACTCATATTTTGTGTTAACCGGAGCCACATCTAAAAAACAAATAAATCACACTATCTAAACGCCATGTAAAAACAACTTACAAACAAAATGGTGAAGCTGTCTATTCTTCTACAAACTAGGTCTAGTATAGGCTGGAGAGAGCAGATCTAGATAATCAAGGTTGAGAAAAAAGTTCCGAACGGTATTTAAGGTATTCGACGTTGGGAATTCCGATATCGCTTAATGAAATCGTTTCGAAAAGTATCATTGATTTCTCCGCTGCTCCATACATGCAATGCTAGAAATCGGCATTATTGTATCGATCATACAACTCACAATAATTGTCCAGTTATAATAACCTAAAAATAATGGGCCAACTCAAGTCGTTGTCTTTAATAGTGAAACATTCTTCTTCCAAACCCATCAATCCCTATAATGTTGCAGTCTTAAAGAGATGTCCATGCAAAGCACATTTGTTGTCACCAAGTGACAGCGACATATATGACAACGTCATCCTGAGCGATCAATGAAATTGCAAAGAAGCAGCGAAGTCAGGAACTCAACTACTGTAGGCAGTCTGTGGGATGTTGCAGAATACCAATAAACACTTGTGCGCATCGTCTTTGCCGCGAAATCAACAAGTGAACATACATTTGGAAATGTAAAACGTTATGCATGAACTTTGAACGGCAACAACGTTTTGTCGAAACATCCACAGCTTCGTACACGTTGCTATTCAGCGTGTGTCTTCCATAAAACAGCATATTCAACTTATTCTAATGTTCGAAAATGACCTTCAGAACTCCTAACACAATACCTTCCAGCTAGTAGATCGGCCCGTCAATTCGAAGACAAAACACACAAAAGTCACACACATCTCGATAACCCTGCTGCACAGCTTAGCCAACTATCTGTTGTGTGATAGAACATGATAATTTTTAGTTGCTCTTGGCAATTTCCGATTCTTATTTTGGGGTCTCGCGGGCCAGCTAGAACTCGTCCGTGGGCCAGTGTTTTAGGAACTTCGACGTAAGCGAAACAAAAATGCATGGGCGTATGTTCGTAATGATAGTCGATGATATCGTGTTTTATTGCTGAATACTTAACAATCTACGTGTTTACGGCTGTCCCATGTTAGACCTCCTTGGTCGTTGATCACATTCTACACATACTACCAAGAAAATAGGCAGCTACTATGACCAACACAAATTACGTTGTTGTCAAAAACGTCATACAGATGTGGACTGCCTCGACTCTAGGTACAATTCTTCGGCATACGATGTGCTGCGCCGGATCGGTAGAATTGACCTACCCATCAGACAATAAAAAATAAATACCAAACACGTCTTGTAAAGCTGGAAGTAAGGAATACATCACTACGCGGAATAACAGTTTGACGTATATGGGCATAGGCTTATTAGTATCACTGTGCAATTTGCGCGACGGGTCAAATCGCTAAAATACAAAATGAGCCGCCATTGGATTGCTATGGCTCATATGCATCCTATGCTCCTTTAAACGTATTTTGACGTATGTGAATTACAATTGAAAGCGGAAACATAAATTGGCCTCTTTACCCAAAATAGAATGCGGTGACATACACCGACCAGGTTTACGCAAATTGTTTTATGTGTGGGCCTAATTTTGTTCGGTAAGCAAAATGGGGACGCTGTCTTCATCTACAAACTAGGCCAAGAAGAGCCAGAAGAGAGCAGACGTATTGCAGGTCGCAAAACTACCTTCAAACGATATCAAAAGTTTTCTTTTTGTTTGTGTGGTTCATTGTCAGTAATATCGATATCGCTCATGCAAATGCTACCGAAAAATATCAAGCATTTCTGCACTGTCTCAAACAATCCTAATTATCGCTCACTAGCCGATTTATCCGGCGGTTCCCGGAGTAAAAGACATCCATACGTATGTGACCTTCCAATATCCCTACAGCCCCGGACGAATTTTGAAAAAAAATCTAAATCTACGAACCACCAGAAGGGCCCGCTAAATGGCACACAAATGTTTTGACCCATACATACAAAAACTGGCGGAGATAAATGTCATTTAAAATGTGTGACCGCAAGATCCCACCCCATGAACGAGTTTCGAAAAAATCTACGAACCACCCCATGGGCCACTATATCGCACAACAATAAATCGTGGTATCTTTCATAGTGAACACTTTTATAAAGTTGCAGTCTTAAAGGTTCTCCTGCAAAGCAGCTTGGTCATCGCGATATGACTGTGATAACTTCTACAACTTCAGGCTGCGCCGTAAACGAACTTGCAGCGAAGTCAGCAAATCGCCTACTAAAGGCGGTCTCTACGCTGTCCAGAACACCGACATACACTGAATTGGCAACTTTGGTACGCGCATAGTCTTCACCGTCATATTATCTGGTGAACTTAACACTTTTAAATATAGAAACGTCTGCATGAATTTTGAATGGTGCCAGCTGTTTGTTGAAACACTGCTTCGTACACGTCGCTGATCAACGGTTGACTTCACTTAATCAGTATATTCATAGGTTCCATTTGTTAATTATACTAGTCGCTGTTGTAATTATACTCATGGCTGGGTTGACTATATTCACCATAGGTTTGACTATATTTATCACTGGTTTGACTACTCTCGCCACTGGTTTGACTAAATGTATTTTATTTGATTGCTTGAGTGACAGGGTTCATGCCAACTTTATAAGCTTGTGTGCCAAAATCTGTGGATTTTCCGAAGCTACCACACTTATAGTCAGACCCCGTTTTTTGTGCAAGGATCTTTTCCTCCCACCCCATCTAGCTCTAGCATTACGTAGAATGTTGACCTGAGGTTGATAGGATCACTCATGTTAAGAAAATGTAAATTCGTTATCACTATTTTTGTTAGAAAAAGGGCCTTTCTTCCTTCTGAAACCTGCCTTATGAGGATATCTTATAGGTAGCCTAACAGGAAAGAAAGTTCAACGTGTTGGTTTTGCTGGATCATGAAGGAGTTTAAGTAAAGCGCCCCTCTTAGCATGTTGTTCCTCTAATTTAGTTGCCTTGTGAGATATTCGCGTCCGATGTCTCGAAAGGAACAGGAGGAACTAAGTAAGGTGCGATATTTGCATTAATGACTGGATACAACTGAAAACATTACCTCGACCTTATACATTATTCCTAGTGGAGAAGAGTGTGATCAAACCCGGAGGTATTTTCGTTACGGTAGCAAAATACAATTCCAAAAATTTTAGGCGGTCAAAGCAGTTATGCGTAGTGGCAAGCATTGCTTGTGCATGTTTACAAAAACATGGCTGTCCTTTGTGAACAAAACCTAAACATGTGCAAATATTAAGGAATATATTAACTATGTAAACTCCCTCATCTGGTGTCGGAATAGGAAGATACTGAGCTACAACATCATGGAATGTCTTAGCAGCCTGTGTATTCAACTGTGTAAGCAAATGTAGACTAGGTGCATATAGTGAATAATCATTGTCATTTGAGGATTGTCTTTGGTCTTCTGAAGTAACAAATGCTCACCGATGTTATTCCCAATTTTAATTCAGACCGACTTTTCTAGACTAAACCAGATCTATGCCTTTCATAATACACTTTAGTTATTAACACTGGGAAGTTTTTGGGAATTTAGCTAAATTAGTAGCGTCACGCCCTGTGTCATGTGCATGTCTTGGAAGAGTTCTACCAATCAATGTTCTAATTTGTAAAGCCGTATATTTATTCAAATGATTTGCATTTTTCCCACAATTAATCTTAACTTATTTTCTGTTATATTTGTTGTTAACAAGACTATATTTCGCCTGTCTTGTTTCGGCACCAAGAATGCTGTATCAGCAATAAAGGTTATTTGTCATGCACATTCAAACCAGTATGTATTAAGGTAAAGTGCAAAGCTAATATTTGTTTGTGCGCAAACAATATAGTATGGAATACCATGATTTAGAAAGTTGAAAAATGAGTGCACCATGCTGGCGCGGACACTTTCTTGCCAACTACGCATAACACCTTTTAAAGCAGTTAAAGTTTGGCTGATGAGTATTTTAAAATCTGAATAATTCATAACCTATTCTTTTAGCACTTTCAAAGCATGAACATTGCACAGATCTGAATTCAACGTTAAGTCACCACATGCTGTTTTGCTGTCCCATGCCTTGTCTTGTTGCACCACTGATTGGAATGATGAACAATTTAGCAAAGGGCCTTGCCAAATATGAAAAAACAATTGTTGTCATCATATATGTACAAGTGTTGTTCATGTGCACAGTTTATGTCACGACAAGACATATTGGCCATAGTAATTTATAAATGTATTCTAGGTACCTCTGAAATATACTAGTTAATATTAGCTGCCATGCCAATCTTACTCCCTATTGCTGAGTCACAGCAAGATAAAATATTGGTTTTGAAATGAGCTTCGTTTTTATCATGATTGATGTCATATCCACAAATCCTACCAAATTCCTCCAAACAATTCAGATTCTAATAATTCCCAAGATCAATATGATAATTTATGCTTATTTTAGCATCACCTCTCTGAAACATTAGTACAGATTCAAAATGTGTCTCCAACATTATTTCGGCATTCCTCCAGTAAGAATTATGACTTTGCCCTTAATACTGGACAGACCCGTTCCTAAGTAATGTCGTTTAATCAAGTGACACCTATTTGAAACTTGACGTAAATTGACAGATTGTACGGATATGTCAATGTCACCATGCGTAAGTTTACTAGTGTGATTTTCTGCAATATACATTTGACTAGGTTTTGTTTTTCTAGTCATTCGAGCCCGATAAATGTTGTCTTTCATACTCTGTGACATATGTATATATATCTGAGTTGGCTCTGATGGGTGAAAGAGTGAATTTTGTTCCAGCTAAAAAAAATCGCAATTATCCAAGTCATCCATTTAATTTTTTTTTATTTCCATCCACACAACATGTGTGGTTCGTAAAATGTAGTTCCGAAAGTGTCACTGAACATGGATTCTGGGCTATTTAAGTTGTGAATATTCATTTACAAATAGCATGCTTTACACAAGTTGTTAGTATTCAAATTACTCCAGATTTCTACAAACAAATGTACGAACATGACACATTCATAACTAATGCAGTTCTGTTTCCAAAATTGTCCAAATCTTCTGATTCAATGGGTAGAAAGCTGTTACAAGTTCTATGAACTTGTTTGCTATCCTATCTGGGTACATTTGAAACAAATAAAATGTCCTTATCACGTTTAACTGATATTTTCACATCCTTACCCTGTCAAATTTGTATGTGCTTGTCAAACACGATTTTATCAATATAACGCCTACTATGAATGCCAGTGGGAACAGTATCTATGCGAACATAATTAACATATTTCAGCCAATTACTGAAACTCCATTAACAATTGTTTGAATTTCAGCAATAGCATGCTGATCTTTACGACCCGAGGGTGAACAGTGGAGGTATTTATTTCTCTGAAGATCACATTTATGCCAGCACATGACAGGCATTTATTTTCCTAAATGAAAATTAATGTTTTGCACAAGCCAAACAAGTAGGCCAATCAGAACATGTCACCAAACCTGATATATATTGTTTGTTATCCGTATCAGTCTAAGCAGATGAGTAGCTCTTGAGCCAAACAACTGCATCAGCAGCACGCACAAATGATTGGATTTTATTTACAACCTGAATATCACGCTTACAATCCTGATAGCATGGGAACTGCTTAGTAGCGGTTTTCAGTTGGAACCAGCACATTGACAACATCTGTGCTAAAGCCATCGAGAATCTAGGCTTCTTACGTCGCAACATCAAGATCGGCGCCACCTCGAAGTAAACTGCATGCAAGACTTTAGCTCGTTCCATACTGAAGTATGCCTGCACGGTATGGGACCCCTACTCACAGCGCAACATTGACAAGATCGAGGCAGTCTAGAGAAGAGCCGCTCGGTTTGTGGTTAACCAGTACCAGAAGAAATCTAGTGTCACCGCAATGATAAACACACTCAAGTGGCCTTCACCCCAGCACCGCAGAAAGGTGGCAATATTGACCATGCTACATAAAATCCTTACAAAAAAGCAATAGTCGATCGTTCCAAACTCGTTCCT
The DNA here is from genome assembly GCA_020002185.1 of Paraescarpia echinospica. Lineage (NCBI taxonomy): Eukaryota > Metazoa > Annelida > Polychaeta > Sabellida > Siboglinidae > Paraescarpia > Paraescarpia echinospica. The sequence continues at coordinate 9,479,236 of CM034543.1, forward strand.
GCCATGATCAGACAAAGAAGAGGGCATTCACAGCAGCTCTCCCCAATACCATCAAAGAATGGAACGAGCTGCCGGAAACAACTGTGACTGTCAGTACCATTGAAACCTTCAAGGAAAGGGTACCACAAATCTAAACGTAGACCCTCCATAGTTAGATTAGGTAGGGGTAAGGATCATATTTTAATTATTAATTTACTTATTTAACATTTATTTATTTGTATTTATTTGTTTTACATTTTATTGATTTATAGGGTTTGTTTCATTATCTATTTAAACTTTTTATAATGAAAGTTCTTCATATGTCTGACTCTCAAGATAATCTTCTCTTAATAAAAATAATTCCTACCTCCTCGCAACCCCCAAAGTGCGGCAGAATAATCAGCATGTTGATTGTGGCCGCGAAAAGGATAATATTGAGGAAGGAAACCGCAAGGAAGGTTTCTGCCTGATTTCTTGTGCGCCCTACCGCACGCGCACATTAAAGTTTATTCGTGTTCCTATTCACTTATTTCCGCTTCCGAGGGTAAAACTAATGGGAAATAAATAATGTAGTGATCTGCGGGCCGAGGCGGAGCGTTAGCGCTGCTAGACTAACGGACATATCAGGGTATAGGGTGGTGTTAACACTGTTGTTTCCACCAATACTAGGTTTTAAATGTATTACAAAATGCAAAGTATTAAAACACAACAGATGTATTTTACAAAATGAAAAGGTTGTTGCCACAAATCACGAAACTGTCGCTGTTTGTGGCTTTCTTAAAACGTTTCTATCGTTCTATTAACAACGAAATACCCTGTATCGGTACATGTCCACACTAGTTTAGTTTGTTCTCACACAGTATGTCATGCTTTTAGCCTTTGTATTGACCCCTTGTAACTTGTTTCAGCGCCCACCTCTTCAACAGTGTATATGCATGTATTGTATTATTCATTCATATGACTAGTGAATCACCGATTGTAGCAGATACATAAATAGTCTAATTACATCATGGACAGTGTTCGTAATTGCCCAATGTGCTAATTTCAAACACCCAACTATAGAAAATTCACATGGCACATTAGTAGGAATCTCAAACACGATCCAAGCTTTCTGGTTTCATGTCCAGTTGAGCATTGTATATATTCCACGAAAAGTTGGAATTAATTTCGCCTTTATGTATCACGAAATCTTTCAGAGAATGAGGATGAAATGAATATATATTTACCGTGGGAGATAACGAGAATGTACAGCGCTGTGACAATTCTCCCATGAAGTCACATGAAGATGCAGCTGCTAGTTTTGTGTTATCACTGAACGCACAACATGGTTTGTCCGAAAGGGTAATCAACGAAGTGCTAAACACATCAAATGTTTCGGTGACAGAGTATTTACACGCATACAGGAGAGAATGTTAGCTCCAAAATACAGGACAAAACTTAAAATTTCCTACCATAGAAATTAACCCATTTCAAGGTTTGGGTGCCCAGTACCTTAAAGAGAATTGTCATGCAAATACTTGCAATTACGTACACCCAGAAGAACATAAAGTGACCATACCATAACGCGACCATGCTTTACTTCAAACTGGGAAATATATTTCGTCAGTTTATGTCAAATATTAGTAGAATTTAACTTCTTAAAATGGAACGAGCTGCCGGAATTAAATTAAATTACTGGCTGACTTTATCGAATCAGTCACTAAACTGAGTCAAGGAAGCATATATATGGAAATCTCTGATGTGAGACAAAATGTTGAACGAGCTCTTGTTGCTGTAACTGGAGAAACACCAGCAATTAATTAGCTCTTTGAATTGAAAGAAGGTGTTTCATTTGCATATAAACGTTGCAAAACATGTATTGCTACCACATATGACATAAAGGTGACATTTAAGCAAACTTGAGAGACGACTCGGTTGAGAGACGAAGAAGAGCACAAACAAAGGTGCACAAGTCTGGACACCGTAACAGAAGCAGCTAAAGATAAAATGTGGGGAATTAACAGAGAAAGTTGCCTGGCTAGAATACCCGATGTCCACAATACAACACTTTTGCAAGATTCTATGCATGTCCATCTTGCGGGACTAATACCATACGAGTTGCAGCCCTTCTTGTTTCATTCTGTCATAGCAGAGCAATACTTCACTGTAGATTGTCTAAATGCAGCCGTGTGCAGATTTCTGGACGCTTACCTGGAAAAATCAATGCCAGAAATGTTTAAGAAAAAACGATATTGTTAGCAGTAAGCTGAAACAAACGTCAACAGCAATGCTTACTTTGGTCAGTGTGTTCCCCTTCATTCTCACTGAAGACGTACCTCAAAATGATCAGAAGTGGCAAAATTTAGTGTGACGTTTACACAAATTGTCAGTTACTATGCAGATGTAGATCCATTGGTAAAGTTGGAGCAAGACATATATACACACTACACGGTGTTTAAAATGGAATATCCCAGGGTAAGTATCACTACTAAAATGCATTACCTGCTGCACATGGCTGACCATAAGACGATATAGGTCTGGCCGACACCATTGGTGCCTCAGGTTTGAAGCAAAGCATGCCTTCTTCAAGGGTTTAAAATGAAAAACCTACAGAAACTTGCTGAAAACCTTTAGTACGAAACACCAAGTGTGGCATTGTTATTTAAGCAATATTGTGCTAATGACATGCCGTCACCAAATTTTGTCGACAATGGTGAAAGTATAGGGAAAGTTTATTTTGAGTTTCGTACAGAGAAATATATTGCTTTGAACCACTACTTCTGGCATATCTATATATCTATCTATCTGTCTATCTATCTATCTATCTATCTATCTATCTATCTATCTATCTATCTATCTATCTATCTATCTATCTATCTATCTATCTATCTATCTATCTATCTATCTATATATATATATATATACATATATATATATACATATATATATACTGGCATAACATATTTGTTATTCATTTCACATATTCATACAAACTGCAAGATCTATCTATGTCAGCTTTCACAATCTGAGAGAGCAAGGAAAGGAAGAAGACTGTCTTTGCTATGGATTTAGTAGAACTTTAGTCGAAGGGTAAGTCCTTTTCTTACTTGTATTGTAATAATAGAAAAGAAAGTTTATATTTACATCATATGTCTATATTGTGTTTATAAGTAAAGATAGCTCATGTTGTGTCGGTGTCACACAACATTATTGTCATATGTATGTTAACATCGATACACGTTTAATAACTCTAAATAAGCTAACCATTTATCTAAAAGCTATTTAGACTGTGATATATTAGTAACAACATAATCCACGGGTGACAATTTCCTGATATCTGCCAAGAAAGTTATATAAATAGCTCAGCAACTTAGGTAGTCTGTGTATTTGTGCGTGCATAGATGAGACAGACTACTATTAGCAATATTAATAATTACTCTTTTATTGTGCATAAATCATCGGACACCTTATGCTGGATTCTTGGACGTGTTGAACATTTAAATAGTATGTTATAATAGAAACTCATAGCAGATGTCTTACCCAATTTAAAACAAATGTTATATTGGTGGATTATTCCTTGTACACAGCACCTTATAATTTGCCATTTATTTCATGTATGTGCCGAAATAAAACACATAAAAGGGGATGTCGAACACGTCAAAGCTATGTCTAGACTCGACCATCTGATGGATATAGCCAAGTCAGAGATCACAGTAAAAGAAGAAAAAGGTATTGAAGGATATCCTTTATGAAAGTTACGATGAAACCATGTTCATTTCAGGGGATTATCAATTTCCATCATTGTACCAAGTATTGATTATTATTCATGTTTTTTCCTGTATTTTCATTCAAACGTCATTTATTTTGTATACCAGATTCCAAGTTAACATATTATGGACAGCAGGGCTTATATTTACTAATTACATTTTTATCTGGTGTTTGTAGAAGCGTTGGCTCTCTTTTGTTCCGGATTATTTATTTCCAAAATACTAGAAAATTTTATAGCAAGTCGTCTAAGGTCTCACATCAGCACAATTGTCTTAACTAATGTGCCCAATCGGCATTTAAACATTTTCATTCAACAGAGACTGTCCTATAAATAAGTCTGATAATCCGCGTCAGTTATGGAACTGCATCAATAACATTATACACAGACGGCCTACTCCATCGCTACCTGATCATGTGTCAGTTAAGTCTCTATGTGATTCGTTCTCTAATCACTTCAAGAATAAAATCAGTATTATTCGTTCTGCTTTCCCACGTCATAATATAAGTAATGTCAGTGTGGACTTTCCACAAGTAAATTCTCAACTTGTATCATTTGAACCTGCAACAGTTGATGAAATTAGGAAAATAATTATGTCCTCCCCAAATAAATCTTGTGCACTTGATCCATTTCTAACAATACTGCTAAAAGCATGTCTCGATACACTAATTGGAACTATAACAAATATTATAAATGCATCACTTTGTTCTGGCTGTTTTCCTGATGATTTTAAATATGCCCATGTCACACCACTTCTTAAGAAGTCGTCTCTGCCTAAACAAGACCTAAACAGTTATAGATCTATTTCTAATCTCAGTTTCATTTCCAAAATACTAGAAAAGGTTGTAGCAAGTCGTCTAAGGTCTCACATTAGCACAAATGTCTTAACTAATGTGTCACAATCAGCATACAGGCAGTTTCATTCAACAGAGACTGCCCTCTTAAAGGTTCCTAATGACATTAACTTGAACATTAATAATGGTAAAGTGACTGCACTTACCTTACTAGATCTCTCTGCCGCGTTTGACACGATTGATCACAGCATTCTCATTGAACGCCTATTAAAGTGGTACGGCATATATGGCACAGCTCTAAGCTGGTTTTCTTCGTATCTAACTGATAGATACCAAACTATAAAGATTGGGAACTGCTTTTCAGCTGCACTGCCGGCTTTATTTCGTTTTCCCCAGGGTTCTGTTCTTGGGCCTTTGCTTTTTACTCTTTACACCACGCCACTAAGGTCTGTTATACAAAGACATAACTTGGATCATCATATTCATGCTGATGATACTCATATCTAAAAAAATTTAGCAACCCCGGATACAAATCACTCTCTTAACCAACTTAGTGATTGCCTTCAAGATATCGTCCACTGGATGACTGACAGGAAGTTGAAATTAAATGCAAATACAACTGAATTAATCTTCATTGGTACTCCAATGCAGCGTAGTTAACTGGATGTATTTTCCCTACGCGTATTTGTAATCAGTATATCACGCCAGCAACCTCGGTGCGGAATCTATAAGTGATATTTGATAGTAACTTCAATTTTCGACAACACATATCTCAAACATGTCGCTGCTGTTTTTATCATATTCGTGATCTTCGCAGTAATTATCGAGGTTATATTTGGCGAAGATAGATCGTAAAAATCGGTGGTGCTAAAAAATTGATAAACAAGTGGAATTACTGATTTATAAGTATTATTCTTGACTTAATATCATTCATAAAGTTGCAGTAAACATATATTAACTAGCAGTATTGCTTAAAGTTAGTTAGTTAAAGTATTTTAGAACACCTTAGTATAGTGAGTGATAATAAGGTAACTTAGCCTTCGATAAGTTGTAAACAAGATTTAACAAACCTGATTATGTGGTAGAATATATAGGAGATAAAGTAACAACCATCAAACTACTTACATAAGTTAATATATATGTAAGCCAGTACTTGCTAGATGTTTTGATTAGGTAGCATTGTTGTTAAAATTAAGCATGGGCGATAGTCGGGCGGCGAAACCTAAATAAATAAAGCAGGAGGAAGGACGCACAGTTTAGTGCATTGGGTGTTGGAAGGTGGAGTGTCTGCATAAAGAGATAGTTAGGTTGACAGATATTGTGAAGGGAATGGAGATGGGAATTAGCAAGGAGACAGGTCGAATGGAGAGAGACGACAGGGAGAGAGGTGGGAATACTTCAAGATTGAAGGAGAATAGCATTGGCAAGAAGATTGAGGAAAGGAGTTTGAGAGGAGGGTGATTGGAGGGAAAAAATAGGAAAATCGACGACAGAAAATGTGACAAGCGCGAAGGTGACAGGGGAGAAAGTGACCTTAGAGAAGGAGGGAAGGAAGATGGGACGGGAGAGGAGAGAAGAAAATGAGATGGGAGGAAAGATGAAGGGACGAAAGGAAGTGAGAGCAAATGTGATAGAAGAGAAGTCGATAAAAGGGACGATGACAGGAGGAAAGGTGACAAGAGAAAAAGCGACAGGAAAGAATGGATCGGAATAGAATGTGACAGGAGAGAAAACGGCAGGGGAAAAAGACAACAACCAGACAGATGCAAACCTAAGATGGAGCTAATCTGAGGCAGTGATTGAGGGGGCAATGAGGAAAGAGAAGGTGTTTATGGGCGACTCCATTATGAGAAAGACGGACAAGACACTGAGCCAGGGGAAGGACGTCGTTGTTTGTCTACCGGGGGTAGGATAGAACACGTGACTGACAGGGTAGAGAAGATATTGGGACATGGCAAGGGAGGGTATATATTAGTACATGTAGGAACAAATAATGCAGACAGGGAGGGAACAACTGGGATAGTACAGAAGTATAGACAGTTTGTGAGGAAACTAAAGAAGACAAGAGTTGAACAGATTATTCTCTCAGGAATGTTGCCAGTAATGGGAGGACGGGGGGAAACGTACAGAAATTGCAAGAGGATGGCGATCAACGCACTAGTTGAGCTGATGTGTGAAGAAGAGAGGGTGGGATTCACAGATTTATGGGGATACTTTGTTAGGAGGGAAGTCTTAGTGGAAAGAGGGCAGCAGTTTTCTCAGAGAATCTGCTGCGATCTGTTGACAGTGGGATAAGTTGCATCTATTTAAAATAGATTCGCAGGGGGGACTCACAGAAAAGCCTGAAACTGGAGGCACGGATAAAGACAGCACAAATAAATCAGCAAAGAACAGTCTGGAAAACTCTTCTGAAGCTCGTTGTAAATGTGTTTGTTTAAATGCAAGGAGTATAGTAAACAAGAGAAATAAACTAAACATTATGGTAGAAGATGCTGACCCTCACATAATAGGTACAACCGAATCCTGGACCACCACCGATATATCAGAATCCGAATTGGGAATGACAGGATATGTAATGTTTAGGAAAGATAGAATAGGAAGAAAGGGAGGTGGAGTTATTTTAAATAAAAAAAAATATATCCAGGCTTATGAAATAAAATTAGAAAGAGAAGCAGATTGCGAAGAAGCTGTTTGGTGTAACATAGTTACAGGAAACTTAACGTTAAGAGTTGGGTTAGTTTATTGAAGTCGAACCATCAGCACAGAAGAGAATGAAAAAATACAAAACGCTATAAGGGAAGTAAGCAACCGGGACTGTAATATTATGGGGGATTTTTTAGAAGCACTTATCTAAGCTACAGCTGAAATTAGAAATTCAAAGAGAAGCTATGAACAACAGATAGCTAGTAATATAAAACATGACAGCAAGTGTTTTTATGCGTATGTTCGAAGCAAACAGAAAGTTCAAGATTAGGTCGCTCCTCTAGAAGATAGTGATGGAAATATAATATCAGAGGGATTCTTAATGGCAGAAGATCTGAATGAGTAGTTTAGATCAGTGTTTACCAGGGAAGATATTAGTTCACCGCGACTACCAGTGGCTAAGTTCAAGGGGGCAGATTCAGACTATTTAGGACAATTAATTGTAACCCCGGAAATGCTAGCTAAGAAAATAAGGGCTATGAAGGATAATAAATCACCTGGAATGGATGGAAATCCGCCCAAACTACTATTGGAAATTAGAGTACCACTTGCAACAGTTTTCAATTTGTCATTAGAAGAGGGATTGGTTCCTATAGAATGGAAAGAGGCAAACATTATACCGTTATTTAAAAAAAATGGTTCGAGAAACAAGTCAGAGAACTATAGACCAGTGAGATTAACATCAGTGATTTGCAAATTATTAGAAAGACTAATTACATATCACGTGGTGGATTTTCTTGTTAAACATAACTTGATAAACCCATGTAAATGGGTAGACGAGGGATCACCAGTAGATATCGTCTACTTACATTTTCAAAAAGCTTTGGGCAAAGTACCACATCAAAGATTACTGCTTAAAATAAAGGCCAATTGCATAGGAAATGGGCCTGGTATTGAGTGGGGTACCACAGGGATCAGTACTAGGACCTATATTATTCTTAATATATATCAACGATTTGGATGAAGAAATAACAAGCAAGGTGTTGAAATTTGCGGATGATAGAAAAGTGTTTAGAAGGATTAAAAGTGGTGAAGATAGAGAGCATTTAGAAGATGATCTTGACAGGTTGATCAAATGGTCTGAAAAGTGGCAAATGCTGTTCAATTTTTGGATATGTAGATGCCTCCACGCATGACATGGGAACGAAGAGGTAGAATATAAAATGGGGGTACTGTACTAAGTACTACTGTAAAAGAAAAGGACTTAGGGTTAATCTTTAGTGCTGATATTAAGGTTTCAGAGCAGTGCGGAATTGCAGCTTCAAAGGGAAATCAAATCCTTGGATTAATTAGGCGAAATATATCGAATAAGAAAAAAGAACTAATAATACCGCTGCACAAAGCAATAGTGAGGCCTCTTTTAGAATATTGTATACAAGCGTGGAGGCCGTATCGCAGGAAGGACATAGATATGCTAGAAAGAGTACAGAGGAGAGCGACTAAAATGAATCAAAACTGAGTGATCTTAGTCATGAAATTCGCCTAAAAGAATGTTGTTTAATAACACTAGAGACCTGGAGATTGAGAGGAGATCAGATAGAAGTGTTTAAAATAATGAATGGTTATGAAAATATTGATAGAAATGTTGTTGTCAGTTAAGAAAGAAGGACTAGATGACATGAAGTTACATTAGCAATGGAGCAGATTAGATATAAGAAAGTTCTAATTTTCACAAAGGACTGCAAATGAATGGAACAGATTATCTGCTGATTGTGTGGGTGCTAGTAGCGTGAATAGGTTTAAAATTAAAATCGACACATACCTCAGAAGGGCGGAATACACATAGATAAAAGGTTGGACTCTCGATAAACCAAAGGGCTTCCTTGTCCACCTGCCACCTATAGTTAATTCTCTGGGTGGCAATATTGTTAAATATTGTTAAATATTGTTAATTCGCCGGTATTTATCATTTTGTGTTGCTAAAACGTTTGCAACAGTGCTTGTTAGCAACAGACTTGACATTTGCTAATCCCTCCTTTATAATATCGTTAACAAGGATATCACAAAACTTCAGCGTGTCCAAAATTGTCTAGCAAGAGTAGTTACACAATCTCCTCGTTTTTCTTGCTCTGTGCAACTTTTGAAGTCTTTGCATTGGCTTCCTGTACGATATCGTATAATATTTAAGATCTGAACTATTACATACAAGGCATTGTCAAGTTAGCAACCGTATTATTTGCATTCATTGCTTACTCCTGTTTTAAAACATATCCAGCTTCGATAATCTAGTTCTCACCTACTTTTTGTTATTACAGTTAACACAAACATTGAAACTAGGGCTTTTTCTGTCGCTGTACCAACTCTTTGGAATAAGCTCCCTCTTAATGTTAGATCAGTTGAAAAAAAAAAAAAATTCCGTCGTCATTTCAAAACTTATCTTTACAACCTTGCTTATCCACCAGAGCTCCCTAGCGCCTTGATCCATATGTTGCCAACTGGAGTACTACTTATGGATTTTGACATTGACCAATCCTTTTGTTTTGTTGCGCCTCTGAGCTTGGTTTCCAAGGATTTAAGCGCAGTAGAAGTTATCTTATTATTATTATTATCACATATTTATATACGGGCTGTAACAGGTATATTTATGGGAATCGGTGAGATGTTTACACAGTGTTGTGATGCATAAAGAGAATATACATAGACATGGTATATTGCAGAAATAAATAAGTTATATATTTATATTAATGGAAGTAATGTCTGAATATAGGGTGTGCTTGGAGACACCATGGCATTCCAACAGCTTGAAGCGCAACTGGGATTTAAATGCGGCAAAAAGGAAGAAAGACCATGACTATCGTAGTACAGAAAGAAGTGATTCGGCATGCAATTCCTTATTATTAATAACTCTGCCCCCCAAACAAAATCCATTCTGACATGTATCATCACTGCGTCGTATATATCGTATGATATTAATACATGCGTGCACTTTTTCAGTGAAGTGTGGGTAGAAAGAAGAAACTGTAGGTATAAAGAAGAAACAATGTACTCGATGGAACTTGGGCACATCTTGGGCACTTCTTCATTGTCCAACTGAATTGTTCTCTGCAAAGTAACCACTAAATGTCACAGAACATGGCTGAATAGTGTTAAAAGATAGATTGATATAACAATGTTTTATACTGGTAGTAACTGTTCCGATCTAGTTATTTTGTGACCATTTAGTAAATGTTGATATTTAATGGTTTGCCTTCAAGAATCTATCACAGAAACAATAAGTTACGTGGATCTTCACGAATACAGTACCCGCTACGTATACACTACATTTGATAGTTATACCCTGTCAACAAAAGTTCAAATATGTGGTGAACCTTCACGGTCCAATATTACAGCATCCAATCAAATCTTGTAGTACCGTTTGTATGTTTTCTTCATTCTTACAAACATGGATTTCAAATTTTATTAGCACATACATTTTCCTTCTGCTAACTATCGAAAGTATTTGCATTCTGCTTTAGAAACTTGCTATTGAACGATCCGTATTTACGTTTGCAATCATACATGTTGACTGCGACTGAAGTGTCCGTATTGATAATATCAAAGATTTAAGTGAAAGCTAATGTATTCTATTTCAGCAATTTGTGATTGCAATATTTGTTTTGATGAAGCTATTCATTCGTTGTATTCTTATACAATAACAAATATTGATATTAACATAATCTTTCTTCTCCATGCAGTTTTAGGGAATTGTGCATGAAGAGTTTCCAAGGTAAACATCTTGGAATATGCTATGCGCCTATTTCAACTAACTGTCATGAAATAAGCACCATGTATGTAATTTTTTTAAACACCTACACGTTTTCAGTTTTAAACGCCTGGCTTAAATAAATAAACACTTGACTCAGCTATATACCCTGTAGACACTATGTTTAAAACCTAAACAGGTCCAAGCTTCAATGTGTTTAAAAGTCAACATCCAGGTGTTTATAAACCTAAACAGCCGTTGCTAACAAAAATTAAACGCCTAAACGCGTTAAGACGTTTTTAATAATTGTGTAAGCAGGAAGTATAGTTTGTTGGTTATGATCAGTTTTTATATTGTAACTGTATATGTGGACCGGACTTTGATAACTACGGAGGTCACAAAGCCACGATTGTTACGTACCGTCGTGCACTTATAAAACTGCAAGCATTAGAGATGTAGATCACTGTGATTGTCGACAATAACACATCGCTTCTACAAAAACACGTCGGCGACGAACAAGATGGACAAGGGCGCGTTGTGTCGTGAGTATATTTAGCAACTGTGGGGACTGGGAGCTTAAGAGTGAATATCAAGTAGACGGTGAAAGTTGGATAGGTCAGAGAAATATTGATATACGTATTTAAGAAAAAAACATAAGAGGACACACAGTGAAGTTAATAAAGTGACACCACAGTTGGATAGCAACAAGTACTTTTAATCTCAGTAGCATTCGACCACACCTTAAGGGTAATAATAATCCATATTAGTTTAATTAACACTACAAGTTTACAACCAGGCACGGACCAACAAATCAAGGAGAGCTGTCATAACCATTACAGCATGTTGATCATAATCTCCTTCCAACTGAATATTTCGTTTCTGGAGTCGTCAGTTTCAGTATTGCATGCAACATATGATCATTCCTAGGCGTCTCCTGGAAATGGCTGAACATTCAACTTGTCCACTTTAAAAAAGTAAATGAAAATATATAACATCGTTTGCTGTTTTTAAATGCATTGCCAATTGGCATGTTTGAGGTGATTTTACCAAGGACGTGAATGAGCGTAGAAAGAAGCGAGTGAACTTCGGCTCCTGGGATGATATATACACCTATACAGTTCAAGTAAAAATATATAATATAGTTTATTATTCCATGGCCAGAACGCTTACTTGTAATCATGTCGCATTTTGTAGATATAAATTCCCATCTATCCCTGTGATATGTGAATGTAAATTAGTTCCGTTATTCTTAACTGTAGCGGTAGATGTATTAACTCATAAAATAATACACATATGTTCGCTTTATTATAGCATTATAACCTCGGGCCGTGGTGTGTCAGAAAATTTGAATTGTGCGGACACTACTGTTAGTATGTGTCCTATGTTCAATATAACTGCTCGATATTTATCTTCATTGATTCTTTGTTACAGATAATGAGTTGTCTAATACAAGTGTTCCTTGTGATATGCGGCGCAGCCTCTGTATGTGGAAGTGCGTGGTGCTCGCGAGAAGATGCTGAAATTGTTGTGGCGGCATACCGAGGATGTAGAAATCCGCAACTCCAAAATGCATATAAAGTGGATTACCGAGTTTTTCGTCCAGTATGTATCTACTTTCAAAGCATGTCTAACGATACATTTTTATCGACTCTCTTTCTAGTCCAACGTGATAATTTTTGCATTAATGTAGTTCTCTTATTCTGTATTAACCTATTTATATGTTTGTTTATTTATGCTAGTAACACTGCATAACTACGTATACATTAGTTAGGTGATATATACATATATATATATAGACAGGCCTGTAAATATGTATATATATACATTGTCTTATTTTCACATGCTGTTAGACCTATTAAACTATAACTATAATAATTATTATATAAAATATATATATATTTGTTATTACTATACATATTTGTATTCTATTGATGTTCGTTAATATTTTAGAAACAATCCAAACGTATTTATGGATATTGTAATTAACTGACACATATAAATATATATTGATTATCATAGTATATGTTCATTAGATAATATACATATATTTTATATTTTTATTGAAAGTAGCATTACTACTATTTGAAGAGAATGTGTGTTTATTTAGCAAATTTGTGAAACTGTATTCGTCTTGCATGCTGTAAAACGCCACTAACAATTTAAAATTGGTTCTGGCGCTGTATTAAATTTAATAGTTTTGTTATTATTATTATTATCGTCTCTTGCAAGTTCAGGGCAATGTCAAAAAGCGTACAATTGATAAAAAGTATGTTTCTGTTCTGCTTCACTGTGAATTATAAAGTCAGGCTAATGAAAATAGATGGGTCTCACCATGCACTCTCATGATATGTATAGCTTTATTATTGTTACTAGCACGACGTCTGCCACCTATTCTGATGCCTTGGTAGTTGACAGTCGTGATAATAATATTTACGAAAATTTTAGAAAACACACATCATCTTTCAAAATTAAGAAGATCGGAGGGAATGATGTTCACATGCATGAAAGACTCTAGTCGTGAGAATATACAATTTTCAAATAAAATTCGTATGGCCGTGCCAATAGCATGAGGGTAGACAAAAGCATATATTGTGTCAGTGTATATTCCTTATTGACCGAGAGGTTTTGCTGATTTATCGGGCGCGCGCGTGGTTCGTTCGATTGGTCAATTACGTTTTACGTATTACGCGCACTCTACGTTTTACGTTCCGAACAACTGATTTGACGTATAAAATGTGAGAATCTTGATATGTATCTATGTTTTTAAATGATGTATATCTTACGTGCTATTCTAGGGGTCGTAGATTAATCCCTGAAAGTTTTGCGCGCGAGGTTCAAGCCGTCTATGAGGGAATCGTTAACCTACCCGCAAGCACAAACTCGATTATCAGTAGATGATAGCGAATTTCGACGGGTATTCTTTTCATAAGGGGTTAACGAAGGAGTCCTGAACAAATTGTGTGGCTAAATCCATCTTTGAAGGGTTTCAAAGCAAAACGAGATGTAAATGTTTCTTGGTTTTGAAAAAAGTCACGTTTGAGTTTCATCCTCAAAGTTTAAATACAGACTTGTAAATAAAGTAGGTGTACATTAAGAATCCACAATCATATCCAGAATGGCAACGATGTCGGGAATATTTGTTGCAGATTTGTTACGTAAAATGTGGTATTAAAAATGTTGTTAACAAAACGCAGTATATTCATACAATGCGCGTGATCATTCTGTATCGTTGCACCTGAGGCAATGCGACATTCACTGGCTGAAAAGGGATATATATATATATATATTATAGTATATTATATATGTATGTATATTATATTATATATGTATGTATGTATATCGCGTATTGATAAAATAAATAATAGACGAATGGCGCTGGTGGCATTTTATGCACATAGTACATTAACTTTTCGTCGATGACGCTGGACACACGATGAAACTTAGGTTTGACTTCATGTAACAGTCATAACAAAAGTAACTCATATTACGAACATCTATTTATGGAAAATATGCCTCTTAATATGTACAATAGCATACTATGTCTTAATGGTTCATAATCAAATGTAATTCTTTAGACCTGCAACCACCCCATTTGTACACCTTATGGGATATTGGTCTTTCAACATGATTGTTCATCCCCATATCATGGCGCTGGATGAGTGAAAACCTGGGGATATCAACAATGCTAGAATTAAATAAACCAATAAATATGGAACGGAAATGGTGTTATAGACGATTGCTTACATTTTGGTTAGTGGGGTTGTTGGAATCAACACGTTATTCTGCCAAGAAGAGACGTGTAAAGAAAACATATCTTATATATTATTACCCTGTCATCTAACGTATACTAAAACGGAACGTACTGAACTTTTCAGATTGAAGGATAAGTACCCTGCCTCGAAGGCTCTTTTCGCCAATGTCAACGTTGACGACATCCACAGTGCAGAATTTGAGGCTCACGCATTCCGGGCAGTAGTGATGCAGTCGGCCCCAACACCGGTCATGACCCCAGATCAAAGGCTTTTGCGTTTTTTATAAGTAGAATTCCTACGTTTTTTAGCAGTAATGTTTTAGTAAACGTCAAAGTGATTGATGGGTTTCCTTAGAAAGAGGGTGTCGCCCTCTAGTAACTAATCAGGCACTAATAAGGGAAATAAATAGGGTGATTGTCGACCTCTAGTGACTAATCAGGTACTAATTAGGTAAAAAATTACGGTAATTAATTAAGTACTAATTAGTAATAAGTGAGTAGTGCAATTATTGGAGGAGAACGTTAGCAATAACTAAAAATAGTAAATATCGACTATTTAGTATTAATTAGGTATACGGGGGAGGTGGGAAATCTAGTGAATAAGCAGGCACTAATTAGGAAATAAATAGGGTGATTGTCGACCTCTAGTGACTAATCAGGTACTAATTAGGTAAATAAATAGGGTAATTAATTAAGTACTAATTAGTAACAAAATGAGTAGCGCATTCACTAGAGGGCAGCACTAGCAATAAGATAAAAATAGTAATTAGTAAATTAGTGACTAATTAGGGTAATTAAGTACTAATTAGTAATAAGTGAGTAGTGCAATTATTGGAGGAGAACGTTTCCTGTCCACAGCACCTGTCTCCATCTCTTCCAGTCTTATTGTATAGGGGTGATGGTCTGTACAGTATTGTAACACTTGTTCTGTTCTTTCTCCAGTGTTTCCTGTCCACGGCCCCTGTATCCATCTCCTCCAGTCTTATTGTATAGGAGTGAGGGTCTGGTACAGTAATGTGACAATTGTTCTGTTCTTACTCCAGTGTTTCCTGTCCACAGCCCCTGTCTCCATCTCCTCCAGTCTTATTGTATAGGGGTGAGGGTCTAGTACAGTATCTTAACTCTTGTTCTGTTCTTTGTCCAGTGTTTCCTGTCTACAGCCTCTGTCTCCATCTCCTACAGTCTTATTGTATAGGGGTGAGGGTCTGGTACAGTATTGCAACATTCGTTCTGTTCTTTCTCCAGTGTTTCCTGTCTACAGCCCCTGTCTCCATCGCCTGCAGTCTTATTGTATAGGGGTGACGGTCTGGTACAGTATTGTAACACTTGTTCTGTTCTTTCTCCAGTGTTTCCTGTCCATAGCCCCTGTCTCCATCTCTTCCATTCTTATTGTATAGGGGTGAGGGTCTGGTACAGTATTGTAACACTTGTTCTGTTCTTTCTCCAGTGTTTCCTGTCTACAGCCCGTCTCCATCTCCTCCAGTCTTATTATATATGGGTGAGGGTCTGGTACAGTATTGTAACACTTGTTCTGTTCTTTCTCCAGTGTTTCCTGTCTACAACCCTTGTCTCCATCTCCTCCAGTCTTATATTGTAAAGGGGTGAGGTTCTGGTACAGTGTTGTAACACTTGTTCTGTTCTTTCTCTAATGTTTCCTGTCTACAGCCCCTGTCTCCATCTCCTCCAGTCTTATTTTATAGGGGTGAGGGTCTGGTACAGTATCGTAGCCTGTCCACAGCCCCTGTCTCCATCTCCTCCAGTCTTATTGTATAGGGGTGAGGGTCTGGTACAGTATTGTAACACTTCATCTGTTCTTTCTCCAGTGTTTCCTTATTGTAAAGGGGTGAGGGTCTGGTACAGTATTGTAACACTTGTTCTGTTCTTTCTCCAATGTTTCCTGTCTACAGCCCCTGTCTCCATCTCCTCCAGTCTTATTTTATAGGGGTGAGGGTCTGGTACAGTAACGTAGCACTTGTTCTGTTCTTTCTCCAGTGTTTCCTGTCTACAGCCCCTGTCTCCATCTTCTCCAGTCTTATTGTATAAGGGTGAGGGTCTGATACAGTAATGTGACAATTGTTCTGTTCTTTCTACAGTGTTTCCTGTCCACAGCACCTGTCTCCATCTCTTCCAGTCTTATTGTATAGGGGTGATGGTCTGTACAGTATTGCAACACTTGTTCTGTTCTTTCTCCAGTGTTTCCTGTCCACGGCCCCTGTATCCATCTCCTCCAGTCTTATTGTATAGGGTTGAGGGTCTGGTACAGTAATGTGACAATTGTTCTTTTTTTCTCGTGTTTCCTGTCCACAGCCCCTGTCTCCATCTCCTCCAGTCTTACTGTATAGGGGTGAGGGTCTGGTACAGTATTGTAACACTTCATCTGTTCTTTCTCCAGTGTTTCCTATCTACAGCCCCTGTCTCCATCTCCTCCAGTCTTACTGTATAGGGGTGAGGGTCTTGTACAGTAATGTGACACTTGTTCTGTTCTTTCTCCAGTGTTTCCTGCCTACAATCCTTGTGTCCATTGCCTCCAGTCTTATTGTATAGGGGTGAGGGTCTGGTACAGTAATGTGACAATTGTTCTGTTCTTTCTCCAGTGTTTCCTGTCCACAGCCCCTGTCTCCATCACCTTCAGTCTTATGGTATAGGGGTGAGGGTCTGGTACAGTAATGTGACAATTGTTCTGTTCTTTCTCCAGTGTTTCCTGTCCGCCGCCCCTGTCTCCATCTCCTCCAGTCTTATCGTATAGGGATGAGGGTCTGGTACAGTAATGTGACAATTGTTCTGTTCTTTCTCCAGTGTTTCCTGTCCACAGCCCATGTCTCCATCTCCTCCAGTCTTATTCTATATGGGTGAGGGTCTGGTACAGTAATGTGACAATTGTTCTATTCTGTCTCCAGTGTTTCCTGTCCATAGCCCCTGTCTCCATCTCCTCCCGTCTTGTTGCATAGGGGTGTGGGTGTGGTACAGTAATGTGACCATTTTTCTGTTCTTTCTCCCGTGTTTCCTGTCCACAGCCCCTGCCTCCATCTCCTCCAGTCTTATTGTATAGGGGTGAGGGTCTGGTATAGTTATGTGACACTTGTTATGTTCTTTCTCCAGTGTTTCCTGTCTACAACCCTTGCGTCCATCGCCTCCAGTCTTATTGCATAGGGGTGAGGGACTGGTACAGTATAGTAGCACTTGTTCTGTTCTTTCTCCAGTGTTTTCTGTCTACAGCCCATGTCTCCATCTCCTCCAGTCTTACTGTATAGGGGTGAGGGTCTGGTACAGTAATGTGACAATTGTTCTGTTCTTTCTCCAGTGTTTCCTGTCCACAGCCCCAGTCTCCATCTCCTCCAGTCTTATTGTATAGGGGTGAGGGTCTGGTACAGTATTGTAGCACTAGTTCTGTTCTTTCTCCTGTGTTTCCTGTCTACAGCCCCTGTCTCCATCTCCTCCAGTCTTATTGTATATGGGTGAGGGTCTGGTACAGTATTGTAACACTTGTTCTGTTCTGTCTCCAGTGTTTCCTGTCTACAGCTCTTGCCTCCATCTCCTCCAGTCTTATTGTATAGGGGTGAAGGTCTGGTACAGTATTGTAACACTTGTTCTGTTCTTTCTCCAGTGTTTCCTGTCTACAGCCCTTGCCTCCATCTCCTCCAGTCTTATTGTATAGGGGTGAAGGTCTGGTACAGTATTGTAACACTTGTTCTTTTCTTTCTCCAATGTTTCCTGTCTACAGCCCTTGTCTCCATCTCCTCCTGTCTTATTGTATAGGGGTGAGGGTCTGGTACAGTATTGTAACACTTGTTCTATTTTTTCTTCAATGTTTCCTGTCTACAGCCCCTGTCTCCATCTCCTCCAGTCTTATTGTATAGGGGTGAGGGTTTGGTACAGTAATGTAACACTTGTTCTGTTCTTTCTCCAGTGTTTCCTGTCAACAGCCCCTGTCTCCATCTCCTCCAGTCTTATTGTATAGGGGTGAGGGTTTGGTACAGTAATGTAACATTTGTTCTGTTCTTTCTCCAGTTTTTCCTGTCAACAGCCCCTGGCTCCATCTCCTCAATTCTTATTGTATAGTGATGAGGGTCAAGTAGAATATTGTAACTATTGTTCTATTCTTTCTCCAGTGTTTTCTGTCTACAGCCTCAGTCTCCATGTCCTACAGTCTTGTTGTATAGGGGTGAAGGTCTGGTACAGTAATGTGATAATTGTTCTGTTCTTTCTCCAGTGTTTCCTGTCTTCAACCCTTGTTTCCATCTCCTCCAATCTTATTTACAGGGGTGAGGGTCTGGTACAGTAACGGGACAATTGTTCTGTTCTTTCTCCAGTGTTTCCTGTCCATAGCCCATGTCTCCATCTCCTCCAGTCTTATTCTATATGGGTGAGAGTCTGGTACAGTAATGTGACAATTGTTCTGTTCTTTCTCCAGTATTTCCTGTCCACAGCCCCTGTCTCCATCTCCTCCAGTCTTATTGTATAGGGGTGAGGGTCTGGTACAGTAATGTATCTCTTGTTCTGTTCTTTCTCCAGTGTTTCCTGTCCACAGCCCCTGTCTCCATCTCCTCCAGTCTTCACCACAAGCCTAATGCACAAGTATCAGTTGTTAACGAACGCCTGCCTATGGCCAACTAGCGCACATAACACACCGCGTATGCTGGCGCACAGCCAGCTGACAGCCAAAATAAACAAACCCCGCTTAACGCTTAACGCTCATACACTGAATAAAGTCTGACAGTACACGTCGACATACGATACCCCCGTTCGGCAGTGAGGTACGTGATACTTATGTCTTAACCACTATTATGTGCTATGTGCTGACGAACATTCAGGAGCGCGCGGCGTTGTCTATACGAGGTAGGTTGTCCATACGAGTATCGGCGCCGTAGTGACGCCGTCGTCGAGCACGCGACGTTTGGCGTATAAGTAGCTCAACGCCGCGCGCTCCTGAATGTTCGTCAGCACATAGCACATAATAGTGGTTAAGACATAAGTATCACGTACCTCACTGCCGAACGGGGGTATCGTATGTCGACGTGTACTGTCAGACTTTATGCAGTGTATGAGCGTTAAGCGTTAAGCGGGGTTTGTTTATTTTGGCTGTCAGCTGGCTGTGCGCCAGCATACGCGGTGTGTTATGTGCGCTAGTTGGCCATAGGCAGGCGTTCGTTAACAGCTGATACTTGTGCATTAGGCTTGTGGTGAAGACTGGAGGAGATGGAGACAGGGGCTGTGGACAGGAAACACTGGAGAAAGAACAGAACAAGAGATACATTACTGTACCAGACCCTCACCCCTATACAATAAGACTGGAGGAGATGGAGACAGGGGCTGTGGACAGGAAATACTGGAGAAAGAACAGAACAATTGTCACATTACTGTACCAGACCCTCACCCATATAGAATAAGACTGGAGGAGATGGAGACATGGGCTGTGGACAGGAAACACTGGAGAAAGAACAGAACAATTGTCCCGTTACTGTACCATACCCTCACCCCTGTAAATAAGATTGGAGGAGATGGAGACAAGGGTTGTAGACAGGAAACACTGGAGAAAGAACAGAACAATTATCACATTACTGTACCAGACCTTCACCCCTATACAATAAGACTGTAGGAGATGGAGACAGAGGCTGTAGAAAGGAAACACTGGAGAAAGAACAGAACAATTGTCACATTACTGTACCAGACCCTAACCCCTACACAATAAGACTGTAGGACATGGAGACTGAGGCAGTAGACAGAAAACACTGGAGAAAGAACAGAACAATTGTCACATTACTGTACCAGACCCTCACCCCTATACAATAAGACTGTATGAGATGGAGACAGAGGCTGTAGACTGCAAACACTGGAGAAAGAACAGAACAAGTGTTACAATACTCTACTTGATCCTCATCACTATACAATAAGAATGGAGGAGATGGAGCCAGGGGCTGTTGACAGGAAACACTGGAGAAAGAACAGAACAAGTGTTACATTACTGTACCAAACCCTCACCCCTATACAATAAGACTGGAGGAGATGGATACAGGGGCTGTAGACAGGAAACATTGAAGAAAGAATAGAACAAGTGTTACAATACTGTACCAGACCCTCACCCCTATACAATAAGACAGGAGGAGATGGAGACAAGGGCTGTAGACAGGAAACATTGGAGAAAGAACAGAACAATTGTTACAATACTGTACCAGACCTTCACCCCTATACAATAAGACTGGAGGAGATGGAGGCAAGGGATGTAGACAGGAAACACTGGAGAAAGAACAGAACAAGTGTTACAATACTGTACCAGACCTTCACCCTTATACAATAAGACTGGAGGAGATGGAGGCAAGGGCTGTAGACAGGAAACACTGGATAAAGAACAGATGAAGTGTTACAATACTGTACCAGACCCTCACCCCTAAACAATAAGACTGGAGGAGATGGAGACAGGGGCTGTGGACAGGCTACGATACTGTACCAGACCCTCACCCCTATAAAATAAGACTGGAGGAGATGGAGACAGGGGCTGTAGACAGGAAACATTGGAGAAAGAACAGAACAAGTGTTACAATACTGTACCAGACCCTCACCCATATATAATAAGACGGGAGGAGATGGAGACGGGCTGTAGACAGGAAACTCTGGAGAAAGAACAGAACAAGTGTTACAATACTGTACCAGACCGTCACCCCTATACAATAAGACTGCATGCGATGGAGACAGGGGCTGTAGACAGGAAACACTGGAGAAAGAACAGAACGAGTGTTGCAATACTGTACCAGACCCTCACCCCTATACAATAAGACTGTAGGAGATGGAGACAGAGGCTGTAGACAGGAAACACTGGACAAAGAACAGAACAAGAGTTACGATACTGTACTAGACCCTCACCCCTATACAATAAGACTGTAGGAGATGGAGACAGGGGCTGTGGACAGGAAACACTGGAGAAAGAACAGAACGAGTGTTGCAATACTGTACCAGACCCTCACCCCTATACAATAAGACTGTAGGAGATGGAGACAGAGGCTGTAGACAGGAAACACTGGACAAAGAACAGAACAAGAGTTACGATACTGCACTAGACCCCCTCCCCTATACAATAAGACTGGAAGAGATGGAGACAGGTGCTGTGGACAGGAAACACTGGAGAAAGAACAGAACAATTGTCACATTACTGTACCAGACCCTCACCCTTATAAAATAAGACTGGAGAAGATGGAGACACGGGCTGTAGACAGGAAACATTGGAGAAAGAACAGAACAAGTGTTACAATACTGTACCAGACCCTCACCCCTTTACAATAAGACTGGAGGAGATGGAGACAAGGGTTGTAGACAGGAAACACTGGAGAAAGAACAGAACAAGTGTTACAATACTGTACCAGACCCTCAACCATATATAATAAGACTGGAGGAGATGGAGACGGGCTGTAGACAGGAAACACTGGAGAAAGAACAGAACAAGTGTTACAATACTGTACCAGACCCTCACCCCTATACAATAAGAATGGAAGAGATGGAGACAGGGGCTGTGGACAGGAAACACTGGAGGAAGAACAGAACAATTGTCCCGTTACTGTACCATACCCTCACCCCTGTAAATAAGATTGGAGGAGATGGAGACAAGGGTTGTAGACAGGAAACACTGGAGAAAGAACAGAACAATTATCACATTACTGTACCAGACCTTCACCCATATACAATAAGACTGTAGGAGATGGAGACAGAGGCTGTAGAAAGGAAACACTGGAGAAAGAACAGAACAATTGTCACATTACTGTACCAGACCCTAACCCCTACACCATAAGACTGTAGGACATGGAGACTGAGGCAGTAGACAGAAAACACTGGAGAAAGAACAGAACAATTGTCACATTACTGTACCAGACCCTCACCCCTATACAATAAGACTGTATGAGATGGAGACAGAGGCTGTAGACTGCAAACACTGGAGAAAGAACAGAACAAGTGTTACAATACTCTACTTGATCCTCATCACTATACAATAAGAATGGAGGAGATGGAGCCAGGGGCTGTTGACAGGAAACACTGGAGAAAGAACAGAACAAGTGTTACATTACTGTACCAAACCCTCACCCCTATACAATAAGACTGGAGGAGATGGAGACAGGGGCTGTAGACAGGAAACATTGAAGAAAGAATAGAACAAGTGTTACAATACTGTACCAGACCCTCATCCCTATACAATAAGACAGGAGGAGATGGAGACAAGGGCTGTAGACAGGAAACATTGGAGAAAGAACAGAACAAGTGTTACAATACTGTACCATACCTTCACCCCTATACAATAAAACTGGAGGAGATGGAGGCAAGGGCTGTAGACAGGAAACACTGGAGAAAGAACAGAACAAGTGTTACAATACTGTACCAGACCCTCACCCCTAAACAATAAGACTGGAGGAGATGGAGACAGGGGCTGTG
>CM034543.1:9503301-9585801 GCA_020002185.1 Paraescarpia echinospica
TTTTCATTTTCACAAAGGACTGTAAATGAATGGAACAGATTACCTGCTGATTGTGTGGGTGCTAGTAGCGTGAATATGTTTAAAACTAAAATCGACACATACCTCAGACGGGCGGGATACACATAGATAAAAGGGTCGGACTCTCGATAAGCCAAAGGGCTTCCTTGTCCACCTGCCACCTAGAGTTAATTCTCTGGGTGGCAATCTTGTTAAATCTTGTTAAATCTTGTTAAACTTCAGGCAGCGCCGTAAACGAACTTGCAGCGAAATCAGCAAATCGACTACTGAAGGCGGTCGCTAGGCTGTCCAGAACACCGACATACACTGAATTGGCAACTTCGATATGCGCATAGTCTTCACCGCCATATTATCTGGTGAACTTAAAACTTTTAAATATATATAAACTTCTGCATGAAGTTTGAATGGTGCCAGCTATGTGTTGAAACTCTGCTTCGTACACGTTGCTAATCAACGTTTGTCTTCACTTAAGCAGTATATTAATAGGTTCCATTTGTTAATTATACTAGTCGCTGTTGTAATTATGCTCATGGCTGGGTTGACTATGTTCACCATGGGTTTGACTATATTTATCACTGGTTTGACTACATACGCCACTTGTTTGACTAAATGTACCTTATTTGATTGCTTGAATGACATCGCTAATGCCAACGTTTAAAGTTGTGTGCCAAAATCTGTGCATTTTCCGAAGCTACCTCACTTATAGTCAGACCCCATTTTTTGTGCAAAGATCTTTTCCTCCCACCCCATCTTGCTCTAGCAATACGTGGAATCTTGACCTGTTGTTGATAGGGGTCACTCATGTTAAGAAAATGTAAATTCGTTATCACTATTTTTGTTAGAAAAAGGGCCTTTCTTCCTTCTGAAACCTGCCTTATGAGGATGCCTTATAGGTAGCCTAACAGGGAAGAAAGTTGAAGCTGTTGGTTTTGTTGGATCATGAAGGAGTTCAAGCTAAGCGCCCCTCTTAGCATGTTGTTCCTCTATTTTAGTTGCCTGGTGAGATATTCGCGCCCGATGTTCCAAAAGAAACAGGAGGAACTAAGTAAGGTGCGACATTTGTAATAATGACTGGATACAACTGAAAACATTAACACGGCCTTGTATATTATTCCTAGTGGAGAAGAGTGTGATCAAACCCGGAGGTATTTTTGTTACGGTAGCAAAATACAATTCCAACAAATTTAGGCGGTCAAAGCAGTTATGCGTAGTTGCTAGCACTGCATGTACATGTTTAAAAAACATGGCTGTCCTTTGAGAACAAAACCTAAACATGTACAAATATTACGGAATATATTAACAATGTGAACTTCCTCATCTGGTGTCGGAATAGGAATATCCTGAGCTACAACATCATGGAATGTCTTAGCAGCTTGTGCGTTCAACTGTGTAAGCAAATTTAGATTAGCTGCATACAGTGAATAATCTTGATCACTTGAGGATTGTCTTTGGTCTCCTGAAGTAACAAATGCTCACCCATGTTGTTCCCAAAAATTGATTCAGACCGACTTGTCTAGCCTGAACCAGATCTATGCCTTTCATAATACACTTTAGACATTTACACTCGGATGTGTTTTGGAATTTAACTAAATTAGTAGCGTCACGCCCTGTGTCATGTGCGTGTCTTGGAAGACTTCTACCAATCAATGTTCTAATTTATAAAGCCATATATTTATTCAAATGATTTGCATTTTCCCCTTGTACAATTAATCTGAACTGATTTTCTGTTATATTTTTTGTTAACAAGACTAAATTTCGCCTTTCTTTTTTCGGCATCGAGAATGCAGTATCAGCAATAAAGGTTATTTGTTATGCACATTCAAACCAATATATATTAAGGTAATGTGCAAAGCTAATCTTTGTTTGTGCGCAAACGACTTAATATGGAATACCATGATTTAAAAAGTAAAAAAATGAGTGCACCATGCTGGCGCGGACACTTTCTTGCCAACTACGCATAACACCTTTCAAAGCAGTTAAAGTTTGGTTGATGACTGTTTTTAAATCTGAATAACTCATAATCTTTTATTTTAACACTTTCAATGCATGAACATTGCACAGACCTGAATTCAATGATAAGTCTCCACATGCTGTTTTGATGTCCCATGCCTTGTCATGTTGCACCACTGGTTGGAATTATGAACAATTTACAAAGTGCCAAAGATGAAAAAAACAATTGTTGTCATCATATATGTACAAGTGTTGTTCACGTGCACAGTTTATGTCACGACAAGATATGATGGTCATAGTAATTTATAAATGTATTCAATGTACCTCTGAAATATAACAGTTAATAATAGCTGCCATACCAACCCTACTCCCTACTTAATGAATCACAGCAAGTTAAAATATTGGTTGTGAAACGTGCTGCGTTTAGATCATGATTGATGTCATATCCACAAATCCTACCAAATTCTTCAGTATTAGATTTGCTGACTTCGCTGCAAGTTCGTTTACGGCGCTGCCTGAAGTTGTAGAAGTTGTCATAGTCATATGACGACGACCAAGCTGCTTTGCAGGAGAACATTTAAGACTGCAACTTTATAAGTGTTCACTATGAAGGATACCACGATTTTTTGTGTGCGATACAGTGGGTCCATGGGGTGGTTCGTAGATTTTATATTTTGTCGAAACTCGTTCAAGGAGTGGGGTCTTGCGGTCATACATTTTAAATGACACTTATCTTCGCCAGTTTTTGTATGTATGGGGCAAAACATTTGTGTGCCATTTGGCGGGCCCTTGAGGTGGTTCGTAGATTTATTTATTTTAGAAAATCGACCGGGGCTGTAGGGATATTGGAAGGTCACATACGTGTGAATGTCTTTTAACCCGGGAACCGCCGGATAACTCGGCTAGTGAGCGATCATTGATTGCTTTATACAGTGCAGAAATGCTTGATACTTTTCGGTAGCATTTGCTTGAGCGATATCGATATTCCTGACAATGAACCACACAAACAAAAAAAGAAAACTTTCGATATCGTTTGAAGGTAGTTTTGCGACCTGCGATATGTCTGCTCTCTTCAGCCTCTTCTTGGCCTAGTTTGTAGAAGAAGACAGCGTCCCCATTTTGCTTAGACGTTGTTTTTACATGACGTTTAAATAGTACGATTTATATGTTGTTGAGATGTTGTTCAGTTTAGCACAAAACATGTTCTCTTTACGAGCACATACAAAACTGCAAATATTACCTCCTTAAAAGCGTTGACCCGCAGAATAATTACCGAACAAAATTTGGCCCACACATAAAACGTTTGCGTAACCCTGGTCGGTGTATGTCACCGCATTCTATTTTGAGTAAAGAAGCCAATTTATGTTTCCGCATTCAATTGTAATTCACATACGTCAGAAATACCTTTAAAAAGAGCATAGGATGCATATGCGCCATAGCAATCCAAAGGCGGCTCATTTAGTATTTTAGTGATTTGACCCGTCGCGTAAATTGCATAGCGATACTTATAGGCCTATGCCCATATACGTCAAACTGTTATTCCGCGTAGTGATGTATTCCGTACGTCCAGCTTTACAAGACGTGTTCGGTATTCATTTTTTATTGTCTGACGACAACAGGTCACTTGATTGGTAGGTCAATTCTACCGATCCGGCGTAGCACATCGTATGCCGAAGAATTGTAATTAGAGTCGAGGCAGTCCACGTCTGTCTGTCTTTTTTGACAACAACGTAATTTGTTTTGGTCATAGTAGCAGCCTATTTTCTTGGTAGTATGTGTAGAATGTAATCCAAGTCCAAGGAGGTATAACATGGGACAATCGTAAACACGTAGATTGGTAAGTGTTCAGCAATAAAACACGATATCGTCGACTATCAATACGAATATGAGTCCATGCTTTTTTGTTTCGCTTACGTCTAAGTTCCTCAAACACTGGCCCGCGGACGGTTTCTAGCTGCTGACCCTCGAGACCCCAAATATGAATCGGAAATTGCTAAGAGCGACTAATAATTATCATGTTCTATCATACAACATATAATAGGCTTTCCCCATCGAATTGACGGGCCGGTCACCTAGCAGGAAGATACTGTGTTATGAGTTCACCCTTGCGTTCTGAAGCTCATTTTCGGACACTATAATTTAGGTGAATATGCTGCTTTATGGAAGACACACGCTGAATAGCAACGTGTACGAAGCTGTGAATGTTTCGAGAAAAAGTTGTTGCTGTTCAAAGTTCATGCATAACGTTTTATATTTCAAAATTTATGTTCACTTGTGGATTTCGCGGCAAAGACGATGCACACATCGAAGATGCCAACCTAGTGTTTATTGGTAGTCTGCAAAATCCTACAGACCGCCTACAGTAGTGGATTTCATGACTTCGCTGCTTCTTTGCAATCATTGATCGCCCAGCCTGACGTTGTCATATATGTCGCTGTCACTTGGTGACAACAAATGTGCTTTGCATGACAATCTCTTTAAGACTGCAACATTATAGGGACTGATGGGTTTGGAAGAAGAATGTTTCACTGTGAAAGACAACGACTTGAGTTGGCCCATTATGGTTGGGTTATTATAACTGGACAATTATTGTGAGTTTTATGATCGATACAAAAAATGCCGATTTCTAGCATTGCATGGAGCAGCGGAGAAATCAGTGATACTTTTCGAAACCATTTGATAAAGCGATATCGGAATTTCCAACGTCGAATACCTTAAATACTTAAATGGAAGTTTTTCTCAACCTTGATTACCTAGATCTGCTCTCTCCAGCCTATATTAGGCCTAGTTTGTAGAAGAATAGATAGCTTCACCATTTTGTTTATAAGTTGTTTTTACGTGGCGTTTAGCAGGTTTTAAGTTACACTTATACCAATGTTTTTGTTCTCTATGGGTGGGAACGTAAATCATTTCCATGCCAACCCACCTCTACATTTCGCTGCTACTGCTGTTAATTAACACAACAAATGCACTGTCTGGGATGCCATGTACCTCCTGTAAATCTGGAATCTTACAATGTAGCAAAACACGAACCATCATATTGGTGAAAGCATAGGATATAAGGTAGTTTGTGTCGCTTTCTTTTCCAAAGTCTATACGAAACGCAGCCCTAACCAATCTCAGTCTGAATCCCGGAAATGGATTACCGTTGAGTGAAGTTTCAATTGGTTGTGGTCATGAGAGAGGACGCGGGATGCTTGATACTGGTACCTTATATTGTAGTGGTCATGTTAAACCATGCCGACTGTATCATACGAAAATTCAAAAACACATCTAACGTGAAGATGGTTCACAGAAACCCTAAAATATATTATTTCAGTTTTCTTGCAAATGTAGGTTTTGGAAGTCCAAAGGCTCAAACCAGTTTGGTGAATTAGTTCAAATGGAAGGAAAAACACGCAACGTAATAAAGTGTAGGTAGTTTTGAAACAATGATATATTCATGTTTATTACGACATCCAAGTGGTACATTTACAAAGTAAAGTAAAAAAAAATTTGTGAAGAAGACATGATGTCATTTGGAGTTTAGTATTTATCATCAAGGCAAAAATAATAGCATTCCGTTTTGTAATGTTTTCCAAAAGTAATAGAACTGGCTGGTCTATGAAATCAGCTAACTGTTAGCTAACTAAAAACAACATATCTGTGAGAGGTTACAACATTTATACTTTGCAGATAGATTTGAAAGTATTCCATAAACTGTTTCACACATACACACAAACGAATACACGCGCACCCACATAGACACACGAACGCACGCACGCACGCACCCAAGCACCCACCCACCCACACACACACACATGATATATGATATAAAATTACACCCATTTGCCCAGGTTTGTTTGGGTATGTCTTAGCATGTGATGCTTACAAACGAAGTAGGCGGGCATAAACAAGATTTGTATCTGGCACAGGTTAACTGGCCCGGATTGCACCGTGGTAAAAAAGGGCACTTCCCTCGTGACACATATATGTTTGACAGTAGCGGAAACTGGGACAAGGTTGTCTTAGATTGTGACTAAACCAAACGAATCAGCGGATATAAAAAATATCTGTCAGATATTGTGTAATTATCCCGAAGTGTAACGTGTGAAAATACGACACTGCCCTCGTAGGCTGACTCTCTAACGCAAACACGTATTTCCAAGCAAATCCCTATTTCTAGGCAACATTAGGTAGGTAGGTGAAAGGTGGAATAAAGTGAATTTTTGGCCTATGAATGTAAAATATATAACAAAAACAACCATTTACAACTACGATTTTGGCAGTAGTTTACGACAGTACCCTTGTTGCAATAGCGCAGCGGTAAGAGCTCCGGACTCTCGACAGAGAGAAGGCGGGTTCGAATCCTGTGTGGCAGTGTCGAACCTTGGGCAAGTTCGTTTACTCTACATTGCTTCAGTTCACTCAGCTGAATGAATAAGTACCTGGCTATAGAAAATGGTTGATACATCTGAACAAATGATGTTCGCGCATTAATTGGTGGATGAATGCAGCGTTGATGAATGCATTCCAGCGAAGTCGAGATGGTGTTCGGTTGAACAGGTCTGCCAGGGATTAATGTGTATAGCACTTTGAGCAGCCCTGAGGACTGGATACTGCGCTATTTAAGAACTTACCTTTACTTTTACTTTGCTTGTTGAAAACACGTATGTTAATGCATGTTCAACGCTATTGTGATAGAAAGTTTGACGTCACCAAGCCACACGTTACCAAGTTCGTCAGGCGCCGAAGTGGGAACAATGGTGTAGTTTGTAATGCTCTGTAGCTCATATGTTTAGGCTAACCGCTGATTCGCCTTCATAGTCATATTTCTTGAGCTGCTAAAGCCATTGTCAGTGATGCAAGCTTTACCAACTTAGTCGTCTGTCTACAAGCGTAACAAAGGCCAGTTACCGCGAATGACCGAACATCGCACCGCCTGCGTTGTCGTTCCAAATTCGGTCGTTTCGCTTCTATTCCTCTGTTCGATGCATTCGAAATACACTCCCAAGTCACGCTCATTGTCAAATATATCTTTTGCAAACTGTTTACTGAGATTATAGCAATACAATCCGTATAATTTGGAATGTGTCCTAACGACAAACCCATCGCATACGGTCGCCGGATAAGCCAATGAGAGGACCTGTATCAATCACGAGGCCAGCAACAGTCACGTTTTCTTTACATATAGGCCGCCGTGTCAGGCTCTGCTGTTGGCTGACGTTGCCGTAAACGGGGAATTCCCTTGTCATGTGTGAAAAGTGCTGTCGTAGTACCAAGGATGACCTGATAACTGCACCCCGTTATCAGGTCATCCGGGTAACTGGCCCGAAGTGCAACGTGTGTCTGAGTTTTTAATCATGACTATACAGCCATATACATATATATATATATATATATATATAATATAATTTATATATATAATATATATTACATAACATATAACACAATAATATATATAGTAATATATAATATATACATTGATACACACATAAATTTGAATTTAGTTAAGAAAAATAATATAACGCTCATACATACTGGAAATAGTGTATACAATATTGTCAATAAATAGATCAATTGACCTTTTTCGTATTGTTCATATTGCTTTCGTGTTGGCCTTTGGATAGTGTTACTAACCCCATACTACATGAGTCAAACCAATACGGCTGCCGAAAGGCCAATAAGTAGGGAATGCGAATGCCATCAAACAATAAAACTTGCATAGCAAAACTACGTCTGTCCGAGCGGGATTACTTGGAGGTTCACACGCAGCTGTCGTGATAGCAATATTTACCAAATGATACAAACACACACACACAGTAACATTACATCAACAAAATTAGGCGCTCGCACAGGTATGTCATTGTTTCAACGCACGTAAAGCATAGACAACCGCGTCACGCACGTGCAGCAATGTTCGCTGTATGTTCAAAATGGCGAAAGTCGGAGAGAAAGTGTAGTTCATATATCTCACTAGGCACTAAATATTATAGTGTAGAATTGTCAATTAATAGTTCTATTCCGATGGTGTTGGCATGAGAGAAGACGTAAGCCTATTGTCTCCGCGTCTCAGCGTCGCCAAGCAACCTAGTCCATGATGCAGGGACCGTTTTCGCGAGGTATTTGCCGCGCGTTGTTCGATTGTTAAGTTATGTTTTACGTTTTACGCGTGGATTACGGTTTACCTTCCGTACAAAGAAAATTTACATATACGTGGTATTAATAAAAAAAGGTTACCTTGCAATCGTGGGGTCGTAGTTTCATCTCTGAAAGTTAGGTGCCCGAGAAATCTAAGCGGAAAACGTTAACCTAACTACATATACGCTAGCTCGATATTGGTAATATGTTTATTAATTGACAATTTTGCGTACATTATCACGAGTAGCCAAGTACGTTAAATGTACTCTATGATCGACCTTCAGTATTTTGAACTGACAATAATTTAACAACGATTATTTCGCGTGCGCTGAATGTTGTGTCGCCATCAAGTGCTTACAATTACCGTTGGTGGTGGCCCTTGTGAGTAGTTATTAACTGCATGTGTGATGTCACATCCATAATAGCTCCCCTCATGGGTATTTGGCTTACTGTTATTTCAGGTGCAGTGTCACAACTGAGTGTATATAACAATTGCGCTAATTAGAGAAATATACATAACCCTATTTATAACCCATATCCTATGAACTCCAACGGAGAGGAAATTGGCGCACAGCGCAATAGCATAATGGTTATAATGTTTAGAGAAAACGGTAAAAGAGGGTTTAAACACATAAAGGTAGGACAATTAACTGTACAGCTTTTGCCTAAAGCGTTGATATATGCAAGAATGACGTTAGGTGGCTACAAGTTGTGCTATAGTGCAAATCGTGCATCAAGTCCTATTGAATCCATTAGCGATTACATGACATCCGGACGCGTATACTAGCAACGGTCCTTGGTGGGTTATACACAACAACGGCAAGAAGGGGCATCGGCGTCTATTGCAATCAAACGAGGGAAACAGTCCACTAGTTTTTTTAGCTGCACATCTGTGGCTGGTCACCACTCTCTCTCTCCCGCCCTCTCTCTCTATCCCTCCCCCTCTCTCTGTCCCCCCCCCCCTCTCTCTCTCTATGACTACGAACACTAAGTCTAGTTTTCGTTGCACAGTATATTCCTATATAGTTCGAGTAACCATTTGTCGGCGTGTTATTGCTAATATGCGTGCTAATCGGGCACCAGAATCTCTTGGAGAACTTCGGTTGACATCCAGTGGCACCATTAAGCAGCCAATCAGCGGTCTCGCCGATGGATGGAGCGGTTTACACTAACTGTCACTGATTTATGTAAAACAGTTTTCACAAAACCCACTGGTGGTCACACTCATTATAAATATATCCCCATATTCGAATAAGTTTATGTGAGATAACGATAACATTTAAAGTGTCAAAATCCAATTTGGAAGCCACTTGAACCCGATGGTGCACTTGTTGACGTATTTAATGGAATGTGGCTGGAGGGGACCATATCATATTTCATTATAAGTACTATACTTGTAGCAGGTCATGTGTTATAATATATCTACATACAATGCCATCTGATATAAGCATTGATATGTTACTGTACTAATACCATGATTCTTAAGGACAGATGTAATTAAAACTCACAAATTACTCAAACTGCAATCGACTTGACACTCATCACGCATGACGTAATCTACCCAGTCGCCAGTCGGTCCATTTCAAAGTACGTTCGGGCCTTCCCGGTTTTACTCGGGTTACGATCTTTTCACTTCTGCATCAGCTAGTCTATGTGTCAGCTGATTGTGCTTCTCTCAGAGATGTAAGTTGTTTATGTACTACTGTTACATATATGTATATATAGTCAGTACAGCAGACCAGCAGACAGAGCAGAAAACGGCGACTTTTTTCTACACCGTGGCATGCTGTTAAAAATGACAGATAAGCTGGCTGCTCGGTAACATTTGTATCGGCGTTTCGGGTAACAAAGTCCTCCAATTGGAGGACGTTATTTTTGGTTTCTTTACAGAGAGAGAGAGAGAGAGAGAGAGAGAGTGTGTGTGTGTGTGTGTGTGTGTGTGTGTGTGTGTGTGTGTGTGTGTGTGTGTGTGTGTGTGTGTGTGTGTGTGTGTGTGTGTGTGTGTGTGTGTGTGTGTGTGTGTGTGTGTGTGTGTGTGTGTGTGTGTGTGTGTGTGTGTGTGTGTGTGTGTGTGTGTGCTAAAGCGCAGCGTCAGCACGTATCAATCGAATTCCTCGGCATCGACCTGAGTCGCGCCTTCGACACCATACGTCGCGACAAGCTGCTTGATACGCTACAAACATTCCTCGGCGAGTCGGAACTGCGGATGATTCGCTTCCTACTCGCCGCCACGTCGCTCGAGCCACGTCTCTCAACAGGCGATTGTCATTCATTCGCCACATCCATCGGGACGCCGCAAGGCGACAGCCTCAGCCCGGTGTTATTCACTGTGTACCTCGAAGCGGCACTTCGTGACTTTCGTTCGCGCCTCCCGACACGTCCACCAGCCGATGCCACCCTACCGCTGGACGTCGAGTACGCTGACAACACGGACTTCGTCAGCTCCTCTCGTTCGTTCCTTGACAAGATCGAGCGCATCGCGCCAGCTTGCTTGGCGGAGTGGTCGCTGACGATCAACGCGTCGAAAACAGAACGAACAAGTATCAGCCGACACATTGACCGCATTCAGGAAGAGTGGCGTATGACACGTAAGCTTGGATTGCTCCTCGGTGAAGCCGAAGACGTCGCTCGCCGAAAGCAGCTGGCCAACGTCGCCTTCCGCAAGCTGTGGACACTGTGGTTTAGGCGATCACAGATCTCTCTACAGCTGCGGCTACGGCTATACGCATCCTTCGTTGTGCCCGTGCTGACGTACAACATGGGTACATGGGGACTCACGTAATCAGAACTAAATCATCTGGATGCGTACCACCGTCGTCATCTACGCCAGATCATCGGCATATGTTGGCCACATCGCATTTCCAACGAGGCACTATACCACCGTTGCCGATGTCGTCCCATCAGCGAAGCTGTCATAACTGCAAGATAGAGTCTATTCGGGCACGTGCTCCGTATGCTACCCGATGCACCCGCTCAGCTAGCGATCGACAACTATTTCGCCGTGGACACAGGTGACACGTCATACATGGGTCGACCGCGAACGACTCTGCCGACAGCGCTGAGCGCGGACCTGCGACGCATAGGCCGTACGCTACGTTGCCGTGCCGATGTCGACGCTCTGCGCGCACTCGACCGTGAACAGTGGCGACAATTGGGGCTGGCCATTTCAAAATAAGAAAGCATCATATGAATGGAATTGACCTTTTTGAATTATTCATTTACATTTTTATTACTTTTTAGTGCAATTTCTACTTACTTTTTAACGATTATTTTATATATTTTTTTAAATCATATGGACATTTTAATTATACATGTATCTATTCATTTAAATATTTTAATTTATTTATATATATATTTATTCCACTTCTACAAAGGATCTGTGATGGTACATTTTGTGCGGAATGGCAAAAGCGAAACAGACGCGAACTACATCACGTCTGCCACGCGAAAGTGCACATAATAATAATAATACATTTGTATACTACACTCCCAAGATGTTCCATAAAACAGGTATGTTTTAGGCAGTTTTCGGAGCATATATTGGTGAATACAACAATGCAGAATGTTGTGACTTCTTGATACAAAAAATGTGACTTCCTGTAAATGGTCATCACATATTGTATAATGCGATTGATTACTTAATAGAGGTAATATTTAAAGGAAATAAAAACAAGGCATTAGCTAAAATCCGTTTTCCATGTGTACAGAAAGTTTAATATTGCATGTAACATTCGAGAACATTAAAAAAATACAGACAAATACATTTGTAGCATAAATTCGATTTTAAACCCGTCTGTGTAGCGATTCCAGCGGAAAATAAAATTTTAATGAGCTAGGCGATCACGTGGTATCTTAACGTCACACATGACTCACACTCGCAGCAGGCCGACCCTTTCTATGCATTCAGAGCATGTTTACATGGATAATGTTGGGGTCGAAACGAGCGTCATAATGAATTGTTTTGCAATAATCCGATGTAATACAAACACTAGTCATAATAGAGGAACAAGCAGTTATCTTACGGTTCCACATGAATTAAATGTTATTCAAAACAATGAATGCGAATGAGCCTACAGCTTGTAGTACAAGTCGACTAGGTTTCGCCGAGCTTGGGCTCGTTTTCAGAATAATTATATCGAATGCAACCAACGGGAGATAATGTACACCAATATACATACATAGCAAACATATATCATATCAAGCTACAGAAAGTAACGTGTAAAATCTCATAATATCACTAGAATATCGATGTATGAAGGAGGAGTTGTACAATTTATCATAACAACTGAAATCAGTCAGAGAATTTCAGCCGTCCCCGATAGCTCACTTGGTAAACGCGTTGGTTCATTGGCGTTTGTTTTACAATCGTAGACGCCGGTTCAATCCTGACAGCATGCAAACTGTTGATTTTCTTTACACTTTTGTTGTTGATGTTTTCACGAAGTAATATAAACCAAATCATTTAGTATACTATGATGCACTGTTTGTAAATAATTTTTTTTGGTAATAATTATTTATTCGCCACAAATGAAAATATGGTCATTATATATAACGATGTTTCTAAATTGTATTTGTCGCATACAAAATTTAAGCAAAACTGACGGAGATACGGGGGCACACACATACAGACAGACAAACTGTTTAATAATAATGGTGCATTTATTACATTATATATATATATATATATGTATAATATATGTGGAACAAACGTACATTTGTTGGCGACAGGTAGCCGTTTCCATGGGGATATATATATAGTACCAATACATTAGTCAAATGACACAGCGTGTCTCCCGATAGTCGGTTTTTGTCATACACATGAGACTGCCTCCCGATAGTCGAATCCGTGCCTGCTCTTTCTTCTGTTCGTTCAGCAACTTCGTCCTCACTTTCAGGTATCCCATTGTTAGTCCCTCTTCTTCCATGAAGCTTTCTACCAGATGCTTCCCAGAGAAAGGATAATAATTTAATTATTTTAAATAGTTTCTGTTGTAATAGACTCTACTACCGATCTAGTGGTCAAACGATCATATTTGGAACACGGATTACGAGCGCCTTATTTGGCGGATAAAGGCGCAGCACAAGACGTCATTATTATTTTTATCACGGTAATTAAGTAGTGAAAGGTATATGCGTGGAAATGTATATTAAATGGATGATTTAAGTGTTACGTATGTATTGAATACAATTATATATAGTATATTAGCGGTTAAGAGCCACAAATTTGATGAATTGTACACTTTTTAACAAAAGCATAAACATTGGCACACATGTAGTTTATGATATATATATATATTCATATAAAGCTAGGTGCCCATCGCCATCGACATGGTATGTAGCCGCCATTTTGATTTAAAAATAAACGTTTTTCAATGTTGTTTAGATGCCAAGAAACTTTGGTAATGGATTTCGATGGCGGCCATTTTTAAAATCACGATGGCGGCTAGATACCATGTCGATGGCGATGGGTACCTAGCTTTATATGAATATATATATATATCATAAACTACATGTGTGCCAATTGTCATGCTTTTGTCAAAAAATGCACAATCATATCCCTTAGCCGCTTTACTGTATGCAATCTGCAACATGTTTAGTTAACCTGGAAGATTCCGGTGTAGACATGGAAGTGTTATCCAATGATGTAATTTGTAATGAAGCTTCCGTGTCATTTTCGGATTCCACATCATTCGGGCTATGAAAATAAGTTGATCATTATTTTATGGAATAATTGAATCGCAACATTTATAACAACAAATCGCAGTAAGCAAAGTGCTGACCGATAACTGCAGTAACGTTGGCTTTCCCACCAAAACAACATAAATAAAATATTAAGACATATCGCAGCGGGCAGAGACAGTACACTGTTTGCGTTCGAACTGACAGCTGGAAGGGAAGACATTGTGAAAGGGAAACACTGTATGCACAAATACAATGATTCACGTTACATAGTTGAACAGTGTAGAGTGTCAACGGGAGAGAGTATTTGAAAACACGATTAGTCATTAACAGTATAAAACATATCCATGTTGTCTTACGTGCAGTTCCATCCATTTCATTTCATGTAATAACAACAATATACTACGAATCTGCAAGACACATATATGTTATTCACTTTGCAATGTAATGTTGAACATACCTGTTTACGTATCTGTTAATATTGCTTCATCAAATTGCACATTCCATATTTAATACACAATCCAATCTAGTACAATCTTCCGTACTTCCACTTTCGCGCGCACTCTAATATAAATGAAATACTCAACTTTCACATTTACCTGTGGGTTCCTGTCGAGGTCTATCTATTTTTTCCAGCAACGCGCCAACTTTGGTCAATGTCTATACTGGCAAAGGTATCTGGTACGTGCCTGCATTCACCGGTTCAGTGTGTCCCATATGTTTGCAGAAATACTGCCTGTCGTCCAGGGCAACATCGAAACTAGCGTATATTGTGCGAATCCTGCCCCTTTGGTTCGTTGAATTGATCAACGGGCAGTCGGTGTTGGCCTTTCTCAGGACATCCAAATGATGACTGGATATCTCCGTATTCGCGAAGGTGTGGTTGTTAGAGGTAGCAACTCTGGCGTTTCTTCTCACATGTTCGTTGATGAGGATTTCAATCGCCTGCAGTCCTTGGGCACCAGGCAACTCTCTAGATGGTTCCCCTTTCCTGTCATACACATGATTTCCATATCTTGAAATAATTTCTTTCGGCTTCGCCCAGTTCTGTTGTGGCATTCCGACTAAGCCATTGGTGTTTATTGCGCCACTGGTCCATCTTGAGCCGGCAAAGCTCGCCTCCTCTCCGGGGATTGAACAGCGACAGTCTGCTGCACACCAGGTTGCGCAAGTCTACATAACTGCTCTTCCCACAGCTGAATCCTAAATTCAATGAACAGCTTCGCCAGAGTCCTCATTGAAGACATCACCGTCTTTCGGACTTGTCGACCTTCGTCTTATCCTTATTCCATAGCAACTTCCCGATTTGCTGAATGGTGCTATCTGTACAACACATCCTCTACCCCCCGGCTGAAATCTGCTTAGAATTTGGTCGAATCCTTTATCCCAGACACAGCCAAGAGCTGTGCACACGTTACACCACTTCTTTGTGAGGAACTAAGGCATTGATTTGTGCTTGTGGAAAAACCTCTCAGCATAGCTGCCATTGCAATTCTTGCAGTGTACTACGCGTCACACACATTTCCTAACAGTCATGGAGTCTTCCTCTCCTTGCGTTCACAGGTTCCTATTGTATTCCAAAATGCCATGATTTCTGATCTTGTGGAATGCCGATTTTTCATTTCCTCCTACAGAATCCAACGCCTCATTAAACTGTTTATTGTGCATAGTGGAGATCCAACTACCTTGTACAAGTGCCCATAGCATAATATATGTAACCAGTCAAGCGTTAATCGTTATGGTGAAAAAATTTGAAATAAAAAATATTGTGATTTTACATTTGTCTAGTTTAATCATTGATTGATCAATTTGTGTTTTCGTTAATCTTAATCGGTTTTATTTAAATATGCCTGTATCGATATATGCATTTATTAATTATAAATCGTTACATTTGATATTTTATTAAACATTGTAAAGTGCTCCAGAACAATTATTTGTGTAAGAAATGTAATATTATTTGTAATTACTTGATGCAGCGTGAATCCTCATATGCATTATTAAGCCGCCTTTCTTCTTGAAGGTGACATTGCACACATCACACACCAGTTGCTCTGAAAACATTTATTTGTACCTGTATAAACAATACTTAATATTAAGCTTAGTGTTTGGACAGAGTGTAGAAACAATAGACGGATGAAAGGAACATGCAGGTAATGGAGAAGGTGGTAGATACAAAGGTAGGACATGTAGGTAGAGGAGACAAACTAGATATCATACAGTTAAAGAGGTACGACGAACAGAACATTGATGGAGAGGAATCCATCCACTTGACCAAACATTGGATTGGGAGAAAGCATGATGACACTAAATATAGCTCATTGCTTACTGCTGCATATCTTGTGTTTCGGAAGTCAAAGAGGTAACGCATCTCGACTTATTGAGATATCCAACTGCAACAAGCATTACATAGAAACAAAACAGTTACCAATACATTCTGGCAAAAATAAAGACACTCCAGTAACAATATCAGATGACACAAGTATAAATAAAGAATACCTAAAATACTATTATTTCTACAAACAATACTTCAATAGTGCTTATCCTATTTTAATGTATTAGTCTTGCAATATGTAACATAATAAAATGGCATTCGTTGTTTTCCTAGTTTGCACGAGGACTACTGGTAGTAGTTATACTCACAGCTAAATACTGTGCTTGCGCAAGAATGTCTTGAAGCCTCACCTGCAAGATAACAGTATAATATACACAATAACATACACCAAGCAATACGAGGTGTATCGATGCTGTGTCATTGTTTAGTTTAGGGTTAGCAAAAAATATCAATATACAATTATAGTTAGTGTGCAATATATCCTCACTGCCTGAGGCAAGATCTTCATCCTCTACATTGCCATCCAGCCTGTTGCCTGTATTACTCCCTGGTGCAACCTCTGGCGACTTCTCTTCATAACCGTCCGTACCCTACAAATAATAGATAAGTAATTTATTTGTTAAACATAGATAATTATGTTATCATTATTTTAAATTATCACCATAAAAGAAGTAAGACATAAATGCACACATTACAATCGTAATTGTATTTTATGCACAATAATTACAACATAGCAAATTGTGTATACAACTCAGGATTGGCAATTTCCCGGGAATAAACCACCTAGGTGTCACTAAAGCCGCAAACCTTGTGTTATGCTGTCAAACATTTTGTGGCAGCACTGAGTTAGACTGGTAGAGCCACCAAGTCCCTACTGCACTGTGATAGGCACAGATGCCGCACAATAACATTAAACAGAACTACATCAGGTTCAAGCTTGATTTACAAACTTACCTGCAATTGCAAACGTGCAGAACATAAATTTGCAATACTGCTTCAAATCTTCAAATATAATCCTTTTAAGATTCAAGATGACCTTGATAAAATGTTGAGACTTGCAGTAACAATCTAAATAAAACGGTGATGAAAAAACACATCTTGACATACGACTTCTTCACTTTCATCATCAGTAAATGGATTCGAAATGTACTCATCTACAAATTAATATAGTTTAATTTTTAATATGATTCACCAAAAAAAATCATAGACGTCAACAGGTCTGGATTCAGAATGAACTACCTGTTCAGCTTTGATTTGTGAAGTATTTACATGCCCCTGCCAACATTGGCAAATTATGTGCATATGATGCTAATGAACACACTTGTTAATGCCTACATATTAACAATTCACACCATAATTTCTATTCTTGACATAAATTTATGTATGTAACATTACAAATGATAGCTTAGCTATTCACTGTTCTTCTTTGCATAAACATAGTTCTACCAAGTTACCAGTATCTTCAAAATCCCAAACAAAATATTTATTATATTTAAAAGTAAAAACTACTGCCTTTATTTTTTTGGGTTCTGTAGGCCCTACAACACAATCCACAATTGAGCAAATGAGCCATTGCTGACTGTATTATTTATAGACACCACTCATTGTAACAGCTGAGCAGTTGGCGGGACACTGGATACCAACTAACTTTCACTTCTACATTTTTGTTTGTTGCTATTAGCAGCTACATTGCAGTGAATGAAATATAGCTATATTTGTTTAGTTTCATATTTTTAAGATAACTAAGTTTATTCCAATAAACCTGGTACTGGGTGTTGCTTGATCATTCAATATTCAATCCTTGATTCACAACTGATAAGTGTTGCAAAGTATTTCCTTAAACAATACTTTAACACTGGTCTAACACTGACATGTGTTTTAAATGTAATAAGATGGGGGCATGTGTTTTGTATTTTAGTGATGGTGCTACAAAAAAATTATATTGCCACAATTTGATTATGGTGGACGTAATATATACAAACAAGTGTGATGGTTCATTTCAAAAACTGATGGTTTACTTTATGTTTCATTGCAGGTAAACAGGTATTGCTCAAATTCACGGAAGAGAACGAGATTCAATGCAGCCTTTATGCAAAGGTCAGAACCAAGATCATGAATGAGCAGCGCAGGACACAAATGAGGATCCGCAAAGTTTTGTATGACAAATGAAATTGTAAACTTGAATTGACGGACAAACAAAATGTTCATAATATTACAAAAATTGCACCTGCATGTGTATGACTTGGTGATGTACTACAAATGTTAACGTCTAATATAATTTGCATCTAGTTTAGAAGAACATTTTAGTGTCAACAGAAACTAATGTGCGATTCCCTCAGTCGGTCAGGTATAACATGGGATGTAAGACTGATTGTGTTAGTGGTTGATATTCGCAGTTTTGCTGTAACGCAGTCTTTTTGCAACTGTGGGTAGACCTATTGGCACGTTATGGTATTGACAGACATACTAACGTACGCAAGGGTGCATTTCAAAGTACAGTAAATCTCTGATATAACAAATTGCTTGGGACTGCCAATTTATGTTATATCTGAAAATCGGTATATTAAAAACGTGTTGCATAAGGGTTATTTAATAATATTACTGTTATTATGTAGTATGTCATATTATGGAATTCAACTATAATCTTAAACTTAAACATAAAATTAACCCTAAATTAAACTCTACGTAGATTACAACATATTTTTGGGGGATGATAACAAACAAGCGGAATAGTCATTGACATTGCCGTTGTCGGACATACGAACTGCAGCACTTCTAGTTCTGCTTGGTTATGGCCTATGAAGGCACTTCATAAATAATTCAATATATAATCAACATTATTTTCACATTTGACAGAAGGTGTTGGGTATTCCATGCGCAAACATATACATGTAACGTGTACATTAATAATCACCCGCTTATACAAGTTTACATTTAAAATAATATAACGATGGTAAAACATAAACAACTAAGTTTAATACTACTACAATTGATCAGGTTTGCGTTGCAGTGTATGGGCGATAAAGCAGCAGTTCAGGAATTGCCAATTGGCGTTTTTTACTTTCTTATGTTTTAACTCACGATCGGAAAATTTGCACCAGGTCAAAAACCGTGTCACTGAAACCATGCGTTCTTAATGCTCATAGCCTATTTTAATACACTGTCTGGTCACAGAGGGATTTACGCAGCGCAGATAGGACGCACGATTTTTATCATGGCGTCTTTTACGAGATTTGGATTCTACCGGTCTATTTTCGTAAGTAATTCACTCAGAACAACTTTTGCAAGTCTTTTTGAACAAATTTGACACAATAGATGTTCCAGATTTAGCACATAGATATCTTACGGATATTACGGAAGAATGTGGTAAGGTTTGTGTTAAAACGGCACAAAACATTAGAGCGCACGAATTGTGCCTCTACCAGTATTAATTTATGCTAAAATGACAGCTTCAGAACTTGTTTATAACCACGGGCATATCTTCATTCACTACCATCAGTGTAAGTTGTTTTAGCCTAATTTAGTGTATTAGCTTGTATAATATGCAAGACATAATTGTATAGATGACAAGGTGCACGAAATCAGTCATTGACACTGTATTACTCTTCTGTTAGTTAATATTTCTGCACTAGTTTTAGCTGTCAACTTCCCATCTCCCACCTGTTTGGGGAAACAACCTCCCATCTTAACCAAATGTCTTGGGGACGATAAGGAGGTAATATGATGGGTTGCCACAAATCGTTATTGATTTTATGTAGGGCCTCCTACACATGATTTATTATAATTTATATGCGGTAAATGATGACTTTATAAATATAATTATATTGATTGGACTTTTCTTTAGGCTTAGCGTTGTCATCCAGTGAGTGGGTGGCAGGTCATACACATACACGCATATACTTTGACTTTCTTTTTGTGCTTTGATCTAAACACAAAGCCGTATTTGTTAACAAATACACTTCAAACAGTACATTTTAACACAACTGACAAAACTCACCGTCAAATAGTGCTTCCCAAAAATGGCGAGCCCGTCAGTCA
Organism: Paraescarpia echinospica; assembly: GCA_020002185.1. NCBI lineage: Eukaryota > Metazoa > Annelida > Polychaeta > Sabellida > Siboglinidae > Paraescarpia > Paraescarpia echinospica. The sequence continues at coordinate 9,523,439 of CM034543.1, forward strand.
TTGGTTAGAGAGGGCAAGGGCGGTAAATGACGTGGCTTCATTGATATTGCAAGAACAACCAACACGCGAAGAGTCAGTATATATTGTTTTGTTTGATATGCCCTAGTATCCAAATTTTACACATACATCAAAACATTGATGGCAAACACACTGACTAAATTTCAAAGAGAATATACATGGTTTTTCGAATTTTATTTCCATATTTCGTAGGTCTCCGGGAAGTCTATGTGATCACAATAGATCACGCTGTTTATCGCTAATAACATCGTTGTAAATTATAATATTTGTTTACGAAATGTTTAGTAGCATAAACTAACAACCTTTTATACAACATATGTTAAAATAATTAAAACAGAAATATACTTTATTAGATTATGTCAACTAGCTATCGGGAGACCTACTTGAGGTCTCCCGATAGTTAATTGTCTCCCGATAACCGCATTAGTGGAAATATATATATATATATAGGTATATATATATATATATATATATATATATATATATATACTATTATGTAGAAAGATGACCGGGGTACAACAACGTTCGAGGTATATAAATGTGTATTTTGCTTATATGGATTCACATAACGTCAAAGATACCGCGCACCTACCCTTCGGAATAGTATGGGCAGATAGTTTTGTTTGTTACGTAAGCAATCAACCAGTCTACACTCTTGTATCAACAATAAAAAAGTAATCGTTATCATAAATCAAGATAGCTGGCTGAAATTCAGTATTTAGAAGGAGTTCATTGCCATTAGTGACATAATTGATGTATGTTTACGTTGTTAGAACACGCTCCGTATGGTAGGTTTAACGGAGACTATTGGTTCACTCTGAGTGAAGTCACGTGACGTCGAACATGTATATAACAGGTCAGTATTAAAAGAACAATACGTCGGCATTGTCTCCACTAACCCATCGCTACAGTGCTACTAAAACGCTGAGGGATACACACTGACAAGGACTCTTTCTCTCGTGAGTAGAATTTTACCAATTCTGCAGATATGGAGGTTAAGATGCAACCCAATAGACGTACTTTTCTCATTTCATTTAAGTAATGTAAACGTACAAAAAGAAACACAATGACGTTAGTGAGGGATTAATGTTGATGGGACATCAACACCTATTGTTTATTGCAGGCAAACATTACATGGAATAACATCCCCAATTGCACGAATTAATAGCACTTGCCTACACCCGCGAAACGTGCAACACACGAAGAGAAGCTATCAAAACGATTGCAATATTTGATCGCAAACACGTTCCTTAATTCTGACAACTTAGGTTTCTGGTGTCGACAATTGCACGCTACATCGGTTTTAATCAAGGTTCAATTTATATAAATAGATGCTATAAAATAAACCATTCATTTAAAATCTGAACGGAATATTTATTGATTAAAACAGAATAAAAAAGTGTTTTGTTGCAAAACACGCTACGTCCATGCTCACTTGCTTATAGCTGTGATAATAAGTACACAGCTCGAACACCTGCAGTCACTGAGACGTTTAAAATGCGTTATGATGGACGCAAATGCATTACCAATAAACATCAAATACGATAATAACAACAGTAATAATAAAATAATAGTATTAATGAAAAAAATATATATAATCAAAAATAATGCCAAACCTTCAAAAGTGAAATATTAGTACTTGGGCTAATTACCAATATAGCAATAGCAGTTGACATGCATGACACAAAACAGTATTACTATCAAATTGTTTATTATTTTATTATTATTGCAATTACTATTTGACGGACATCGCCTTGTCGCGTTGCCTGGCGTCCTCCATGACTCTGATAAGACGAAGCTTTGCCAACTCGATTAGACGCAGTATCGCTTCCTCCTGCTGGGGTTTGATGGCAGTGAATACAATTGCGTGTAATTCATGAGAATGTCATCTTCTGTCTGTCGATTCGCATGGCACAATTCAGAACTGCCCTCGGTAGTATGGCCTCAGGCTATTTGTGGGAATATGCGCCGAAACGCTTTTGCCTCTATGATTATCTGCTGGATGGCAGCATCAACCCGATACTAACTAAATTTTGCCATTTTGGTGGATAAGGCGTTTTGCATATATATATATATATATATATATATATATATATATAAATTCAATGCCGCCAAATGAGGAGTAGTTTTCAATGGTCCAAGAACGCGAATTATACCGATTGATGCGCTGCAATACGTAGCAGCTCCCGGGCTCTACGTCTAAAGTAGTCAACATTTCATTGGTTTGAATTGTATAAAGTGTTCATGTTTCTATATCTTTAATTGAGAATATCCAAGGAATATATGTGGGACATTTGCGAGTCGTTCGTGCCGTTGAGTTTTTATCGCCTTTTATATTAACTTTTACTCTTGAGGCGTGGCAGCTGTGATTAACCAAGCTTGACTGGAACTGGTTTCCAACCTACACTTTCATTATCTGGACGTCTACGGTCAGAGTGCCAGCGACCGGCGAAGCATGTAGTTTTCCAGGACGTTTCTTCTCAGCCTACGACACTGGCATCAACCGCGTAGCCAACTGAGGTGCAACAATAAGGACGCTTTACCAGTGCCGACCACAGACCAGGCGCGGCACATCAGCCGTAACGAGACGTTTCAGGCGTATCAGGCCATTTACCGCGCTTTGGCCGATGAATGTGAGAACTGATTTAACAAGATTTAATAACATTTAACAAGACTGCCACTCGGAGAATTAACTCTAGGTGGCAAGGAAGCCCTTTGGCTTATCGAGAGTCCAACTCTTTTATCTATGTGTATCCAGCCCTTCTGAGGTATGTGTCGAGTTTATTTTTAAACATATTCATGGTACTAGCACCCACACAATCAGCAGATAATCTGTTCCATTAATTTACAGTCCTTTGTGAAAATGAGAACTTTCTTATATATAATCTACACTGCTCCTTTGCTAATGTAACTTCATGTCCTCTAGTCCTTCTTAACTGAGAAAATAATATTTCTATAAATATTTTCATAACCATTCATTATTTTAAACACTTCTGTCTGATCTCCTCTCAATCTCCTGGTCTTGTTAAACCATATTCTTTTAGGCGAATTTCATAACTAAGATCCCTCAGTTTTGGTATCATTTTAGTCGCTCTCCTCTGTACTCTTTTTAGCATATCTACGTCCTTCCTGCGATACGTCCTCCACGCTTGTACAAAATATTTTAAATGAGGCCTCACTATTGCTTTGTACAGCGGTATTATTAGTTCTTTTTCCTTATATGATATATTTCGCCTAAGTAATCCAAGGATTTGATTTCCCTTTGAAGCTGCAATTCCGCACTGCTCTGAAACCTTAATATCAGCACTAATGGTTAACCCTAAGTCCTTTTCTTTAAGAGTAGTACTTAGTAGATTATCCCTCCCCATTGCATATTCTACCTCTTCTAAACACTTTTGTATCATCCGCAAATTTCAACACCTTGCAAGTAATTTCATCATCCAAATCGTTGATATATATTAAGAATAATATAGGTCCTAGTACTGATCCCTGTGGTATCCCATTCAATACCGATTTCCAGTTTGAAGCCTCCCATCAACTAATACACGTTGTTTGTTATACCATTTCCTATGCCATGGGCCTTTAGTTTAAGCAGCAATCTTTGATGTGGTACTTTGGCGAAAGCTTTTTGAAAATCTAAGCAGACGATATATACTGGTGATCCCTCATCTACCCATTTAGTGATGTTTTAAAAAAACCACAACATATTTGTTAAGCATGACCTCGCTTTAAAAAAAACCATGTTGAGATGGGTATATCAAGTTGTTTAACAAGAAAATCCACCATGTGATCTTTAATTACTCTTTCCAATAATTTGCAAATCAATGATGTTAGACTCACTGGTCTATAGTTCTCTGACTTGTTTCTCGAACCTTTTTTAAATAACGGTATAATGTTTGCCTCTTTCCATTCTACAGGAACCAATCCCTCTTCTAATGACAAATTGAAAACTGTTGCAATTGGTACGCTAATTTGTTCTACAATTTCCAATAGTAGTTTGGGCGGCATCCCACCCACTCCAGGTGATTTATTATCCTTCATAGGCCTTATTTTCTTAGCTACCATTTCCGGGGTAACAATTAATTGTCCTAAATAGTCTGAATCTGCCCTCTTGAACTTAGCCTCTGGTACTGGCAATAAACTAATATCTTCCCTGGTAAACATTGAACTAAAATACTCATTCAGGTCTTCTGCCACTAATAATCCCTCTGATATTATATTTCCAGCACTATCGTCTAGAGGACCGACCTTATCTTGAACTTTCTGTTTGCTTCGAACGTACGCATACAAATTCTTGCTGTCATGTTTTATATTACTAGCTAATTGTTGTTCATAGCTTCTCTTTCAATTTCTAATTTCAGCTGTAGCTTGGTTAAATGCTTCTTTGTAAATGTTGTAGTCTTCATCATTTCCAGTACATATGTATGACTTCCACATCATTTGTTTACAATTAATTTTCTAATGGCTTCTTTCGATAAGTGTTTCTTTCTGGGCCGTTTCCCTTGTTTTTCGAAGGGTACAAATGTATCGACTATGCACTTAATTTCACTCTTTAATATATTCCAGCATTATGTTGCTGTCTTATTTTTAGTGTGTTATTCCAGTCTATCTTTGCTAAATATTTCCTCATGTCCTTATACCTTCCTTTGCGGAATTTTCTCCTGTATTGCTTTTTACTATTCCTTTCTGATTTTACTTTGATGATAAAATGTATCTGGTTGTGATCACTACTCCCCAGTGGCTCACATATATTGACATTGTCAACTAATTCATTCTGTGAGGACAAAACTATGTCTAACACATTCTCACCCCTGGTTGGTTCTAGCACATGTTGAGAAAGGAAAGTATCTTGAACTAAAACTAAAAACGTGTGGTCCTCACTCCTCATATTCTGTAGAGATTTCCAGTGTATATCCCGTGGTTAAAATCCCCCATAATAATACAATCCCGTTTGCTTACTTCCTTTATAGCGTTTTGTATTTTGTTTCATTTTCTTCTATGCTTAAGTTTGGACTTCGATAAACTAGCCCAACTGTTAACGTTAAGTTTCCTGTAACTATGTTACACCAAACAGTTTCTTTGCAAACTGCTTCTCTTTCTAATTTTATTTCATCAGCCTGGATAGATTCTTTAATATTAAAAATAACTCTACCTCCCTTTTTCCTATTCTATCTTTCCTAAACATTACATATCCTGTCAGTCCCATTTCGGCATCTGATATGTCGGTGGTGGTCCAGGATTCGGTTATACTTATTATGTGAGGGTCAATATCTTCTACCAAAGTTTAGTTAATTTCTTTTGTTTACTGTACTTAAACAAACACATTTATAACCAGCTTCAGAAGAGTTGTCCAAACTGTTCTTTGCTGATTTATTTGTGCTGTCTTTATCTGTGCCTCCAGTTTCAGGCTTTTTTGTGAGTCCCCCCTGCGAATCTAGTTTAAATAGATGCAACCTGTCCCACTGTCAACAGATCGCAGCAGGTTCTCTGAGAAAACTGCTGCCACTTTCCACTAAGATGGAGGCCATCTCTCATGTACATATCTTCTCTCCCAACAAAGTATCCCCATAAATCTATGAATCGCACCCCCTCTTCTTCACACATCTGCTCAACTAGTGCGTTGATCGCCATCCTCTTGCAGTTTCTATACGTTTCCCCCCTTCCTCCCATTACTGGCAAAATTCCCGAGAGAATAATCTGTTCAACTTTGTCTTCTTTAGCTTCTTCACTTACTGTCTATACTTCTGTACTATCCCAGTTGTTCCCTCCCTGGCTGCATTATTTGTTCCTTCATGTAACAGTATAGACCCCCCTTGCCATGTCCCAATACCTTTTCTACCCTGTCAATCACATGTTCTATCCTAGCCCCCGGTAGACAAACAACGACTTCCTTCCCGTCGCTCAGTGTCTTGTCCGTCTTTCCCATAATGGAGTCGCCCATAAACACACTCTCATTCCTCATTGCCCCCTCAATCACTGCCTCAGAGTAGCTCCTTCTTCGGTTTGCATCTGTCTGGTTGTTGTCTATTCCACCTGCCGTCTTCTCTCCTGTCACATTCTCTTCCGATCCATTCTTTCCCGTCGCTTTTTCTCTTGTCAGTTTTCCTCCTGTCATCGTCCCTTTTATCGACTTCTCTTCTATCACATTTGCTCTCCCTTCCTTTCGTCCCTTCATCTTTCCTCCCATCTCATTTACTTCTCTCCTCTCCCGTCCCATCTTCCCTCCCTCCTTCTCTACGGTCAATTTCTCCCCTGTCACCTTCACGCTTGTCACGTTTTCTGTCGTCGATTTTCCCATTTCTTCCCCTCCAATCACATTCCCTCCTCTCAATCTCCTTTCCCCGGTCTTCTTGCCACTGCTATTCTCCTTCAGTCTTGCATTATTCCCACCTCTCTCCCTGTCGTCTCTCTCCATTCCACCCGTCTCCTTGCTAATTCCCATCTCCATCCCCTTCACAATATCTGTCAACCTAACTATCTCCTTCTGCAGACACTCCACCTTCCAACACCCAATGCACTGAAAGGTGAATCCTTCCTCCACGGTTTCTGCCCATGACTTCCCACAGCCGGACAATGCAAAATCTACCCAGCTGTGGCAGTTATCGCACACCACGCTTTGCGTTAACTTGCCGCTTGCAAGGCGCCATATCGCTATCAGATTTTATTTAATAACTTAGCTAACTTAGTCTTTGTAAAGATTGTTTCCTTTGTACTACAGCACACTTGATGTTACAGATTTCAGTTACACAGCCGACTATTTATCCTATCACTAACGCTAACATTACCGGTAGTGACCTAATTTAAATACAATCAATTACGTTACGTTATGCTGCTTTATTCATTTAGGTTACGTCGTCCGACTATCACCCTTGCTTAATTTTAACAACAATGCTACCTAATCAAAATATCTAGCAAGTACTGGCTTACACAGATATTATCTTATGTAAGTAGTTTGATGGTTGTTACTTTATCTCCTATATATTCTACCACATAATCAGGTTTGTTAAATCTAAGGTGTTCTAAAATACTTTAACTAACTAACTTTAAGCACAACTGCTACTCAATATATGTTTACTGCAACTTTGTGAATTATATTAAGGCAAGAATAATACTTATCATTCAGTAATTCCACTTGTTTATCAACTTTTCTGCACCACCAATTTCTACGATCTATCTCCGCCAAATATAATCTCGAACTCTGGTATTTGTAACTGGTATTTGTAAACAGCGCGGTGTCACCAAAACAAATCTCACCCAGGTGACACTTGAAAACTGCAGTACGAAATCCATCATCAGTCATTATACTCCAAATGTGGCCGTTTTAAACGCTAGATCCCTACGCAACATAGCGACGACTAAGCGAATCTACTCTTGACCACAAATGGGATGTGCTGGCAATCACAGAGTCGTGGCTTAAGAGGAACGGAGATGATGCGATAATATCCGAAGCAACCGGCCCAAATATACACTCCATCATGTCATTCGTGCTTCTTGTCGTGGCGGTGGAGTGGCAATTGTACACCGCAATACGTACAAAGCAAAATTGCAACCGACGTTATCTTAACAACCATTGAACTACTCCGCTTGCAGTTCGTTAACCCACATTGTATGAAAATCAACGTGGGGGTTGTCTTCTACCCCCCTTATCAAGTAAGTCATCATCCGGGTTAACATCGAACTTTTATGTTGAACTCGAACATTTATTCAGCGAAGCGTCTATATCTGTCGTACTCACCATCATTGTCGAGGATTTCAATATCCACTTTGATAGCGAAACTAAATCGTAACTTCTACGTTATCTTCTTGAGTCGTTCAACGTAACTCAACATGTACTTTCACCTACGCACAACAGTGGACATATCCTGGATTTTGTCGTCAGTGGTACTAACAACAATCTCATATCTACTGTCACAGTTCTTCCAGACTCCATTTCTGGTCATCATCGTATTGAAACTGCCCAGGAGTCACCTGTTATGACGACTGCAAAACGTAACTTTCGGGACACTAATAAATATACACTGAGAGACAAAATAAAATTTGTTTGTGCTGATGTGACATCGTGCAGTAAAGATATGCAAGTGGGTTAATTGGTCGCTACGAACAATACCAACCTAACCAAATGTCTGGATATACACGCTCCGTGGCACACTGTACACACACTAAACAACTTGAACCACACGTGGTACGACGCGAACATTGACCATGCCCGTGAAAAGAAACGGAAACTGGAAAATCTTTGGAGGAAAACCAAACTTGAAATTCATCGCCAGTTGGACGTCACATGATTATTCCAATGCCTTGATACTAGAGAGAAAAACATTATATTTCCAGGATCGTTTAGAAAACGCTAGCAACAACACTATGTTTCGTCTGGTGATATATGTTGGTGGTCATAATGCCTTCAGTCTTGTGTTCATTGTTAAACTGTTCACAAATGCATCTCTTGAAGACGCGGTCATGCCAACACTGCTTAAGCACGCTATTGTCCGTCCTTTGTTGAAGAAGCCATCGCTTAACAAAGACGTGTGACACATTTTCGGGTACATTTCCTCTGACGTCAGGTATCCCGCAAAGCTCCGTCCTAGGCCCACTGCTCTTCACGTTGTATAAGTAACCAATTGGCGATATCATCAGAAAACATGGCCTTTCCTACCACCACTACACTGATGTTTTCCTACTCTACTCACACTTTGATCTCAGTACAACCGCTTACGCTGCTGTTTTACGTCGAATGAAAGCATGCCTGGATGACATAAAATATTGGATGGCGCTGAATTACATGTGCATTAAAAAACCGAAAACATTCCAGTGGTGCCCAAGTCGGCCGCTGCACTTGTGGATGACAGAGTAATATGTGTTGGCGACTGTACGATTGTAGCTTCACGATATGTCCGAAATATCGGCGTCTACGAGGGCAGACATCTGAACATTAACAAACAGGTATCACAAACGGTTAGTGTGTGCGCATTCCACCTACGCCACATTAATCAAATCAGGCGATTTTTACCTAAAACAACGAAAGAACGCATGGTCAACGCCATGATAACATCGCGGCTGGACTACTGCAATTCAATCATAATTACGGAACACCTGCAAACAACATCCTTAACGAATCCACAACTCGGCCTCTCGTCTGATATTGCGATGCCCGGGGAGCGATAGTGCTACGTAGCTGTTGCATAATCTGCACCGGCTACCCGTTGCTCGCAGAATCCAGGTAAAAATGTTGGTGGTCACGTACAAGGCAATGCACGAAAATACGCCCATATATAGCTTGATCTCGTGGTTTCTTACAGACCTGCTAGATCACTGCGGTCTGCTGACAACAATATGTTGTCCGAAACGCGCCTACTCGCGTCAAAGCTGGCGACAGTTCGTTCGCGGTGGCCCTTGCTACTCTCTGGAACACTGCCTAATTACATAACATCTTCGGACACTCTTGGCAGTTTTAAATGTCAAATAGAATCACGTTTATTTAGAATATCATTGTAGACAAACACTATGCATGGATTTGATGGCATTTCTTCAAAATTGCTCCAAATAATTGAATCTGCAATTATAAAATCATTAACGCTGTTAATAAACCAAGTTTTTAATTCCGTGATATTCCCAGACAAACTAAAAATTGCAAAGGATATTCCTATATTTAAGAAAGATGATCCATCTTTATTTGAAACTTAGAGACAAATTTCCCTTCTTCCTACAATTTCCAAAGCTTTTATTTAATAATCAGTATGGTTTTAGAGCTAAACACTCAACGGAATTGGCTGCGTTTGATCTAATAGATATAATTATAACTCAAATGGATAATAATTATGAACCAATTAATGTATTTGTCGACCTTTATAAGGCTTTTGATAATGTTGACCACAACATTTTACTTAACAAATTAACATACTGTGGAGTATATAGCTCAACTTTGCACAATTTTTACAAAACAGAAAAATATATATTGAAATTAAACAAATAAACTCATACATCTTACTTATAACAATCGGCGTCCAACAAGGTTCAATCCTTGGACCACTATTATTTATCATTTACATAAATGATTTCTCACAAGCTAGTCAATTATTTAATTTCGTCATGTACGCCGATGACACGACATTATCTAGCTCATTAAAATTTCTTAACAACAACACACGCAATAAAAGTACGGAATCCTTAATAAATGAAGAACTTTACAAAGATAATGAATGGCTAAACATAAATAAATTAACTTTAAATAAAAGAAAATGAAAATACATGATTTTTCATATGCCTAATAAAAGTTCGCAGACTCTTACGCTTAAAATAGATTATATACATAGTAAAAGAGTAGTTGAATTAAACGTTCTGCGATTGATCTTAAACACTAACCTAAACTGGAAAAACACACTGAGAACATTTCAAAATAAAACAATAAAATAATTGGCATATTAAACAGATTAAAATATGTATTACCTTTAGATATAGAAGTATTGTTATATAACACTTTAATATTACCTCATATTAATTATTGTATTATGCTTTGGGGATCCCAAAAAATACAAGTACGAAAATGTTAAAAATCGTGCGAATAATAACCTTAAATAAATATTACTCAAACACGGAACCATTTAAAAAAAATTAAACTACTAAAAGTAGAATACATATTAAAGTTACATAAATAAAAAAATTACTTTAAATACATTCATAAAATATTACCTCCTTATTTAGTTAACTGGCAAATTATCCCAAGAGTAACCATACATAATCATAATACCCGTGAACAAATGATATGCATACTTTTAGAAATAAGCAGGAATTTGCAATGAAATGTCTCAAAAACAACAGATCCACCACATGCTATAAATGGCACCCCCAATATAATCAAGGACAACATGTGCACTCACAGTTTACGAGGCTTCTCATTTTATATAAAACATACTTGTCACCGACCCCGATTGAATAAGCTATACGATTATATTATATGGTACATCAATACCATAATAGGTGTACATGCGCATGTATGTATTTTCCAAGAGTATGCAATAGATTGTTTGTGACTTTCCTCTGTGATCGAGTGGACTTATTTATATTAGTAATATTTTAGAACTATATATGTATATATTTATTTTATTTTATTACATTTGCATGAATGACAGCAAGACCGAGTACCATCCAGTAGTACCCAGGTCGGCCGATACATTTGTGGATGGCAGCGTAATACGTGTTGGCGACTGTACGATCGCAGCTTCACGATATGTCCGGAATCTCGGCTTCTACGTGGACATACATCTGAACATGAACAAACAGGTATCACAAACCGTTAATCAACATTAATCAAATCAGCCGATGTTTACCTAAAACAACGAAAGAACGCATGGTCAACGCCATAATAACATCGCGGCTGGACTATTGCAATTCAATCATTTACGAAACATCTGGAAACAACATCACTCGTTAAAATACGCCCTTATATTGCATGATCTCGTGTGTTCTTACAGACCTGCTAGATCACTCAACAATATGTTGTCCGAAACGCGTACTCGCGTCAAAGCTGGTGACAGTTCGTTCGCGGTAGCCCCTGCAACTCTCTGGAACACTGCCTAATTACATAAAATCTTCGGACACTCTTAGCAGTTTTAAATGTCAACTAAAAACACATTTATTTAGAATATCATTGTAGACAAACACTAGTAGATTGTATATGACTTTCCTCAGTGATCCAGTGGACTTATTTATATTAGTAATATCTTAGAACTATCTATTTATTTGATTTTACACTGCTATATTTTAGGGAATAATTTATGCATTATAATTTATTAATTATGTTATATTGTACTGCGTTTTTTACGTTAACGTCTTACTATCATAATCCAATTATTTTGTTGCCTTTTACTTTATTTATTTATTAATATTTTTTACTATTTTTGGCACAATTTTTAGTTTAAATGACTGTCTTAGTACTAATAATTTTAATTTGTCATGTCATATGATGTATTGACAAGGGCCACGGACAATTGTGGATGTGGCGCTATAATAAATTAAATATATTATTATTATTAATATAGTGAATCTCAATTTTTTAAGAAAAAGAATATACTAACTTAGTGTACTAACACATACACACTAACTACTGTTATGTATCTATATTTCCTCCAAGTCACACATTTAATTGTAAATAGTATATAGTTCAATAAGTGAATCATTCCACTGTTACGCTGTCCGACTGCCATACTCGATTACCTGTTTTTTATTCCTTGCTGTGCCGTCACTGTGGACAAGAAAGCGTAAAAAACGGTAGTTTGTTTTCATTCACAGCCGGTTTACAACGGCATGTGTTGGGTTGAGACATTAACAAAAGGTTATTGCACGGCATTCGGAAACTGCAAGCATAATGTTATATGGTAGTCCGTGCAATTTAAATTATGTGTCTTCTGCAAGGTTATTCTAATAAACTGCGTAATATTCTTGATTTTTAGATGTTAAAGGTTACTTTTAAAAGTCTTTAAATGCATAGTGGGCCACGTCACTTGAACCAAGCATAATCACTACTGCAGACATGGTCAATGTATAGTTGTACTCAAAGAAAAATGTCGACTTTGTTTCTCTGTCACAGACAATGAATTCTCTCATACAAGTTGTCCTGGTGATCTGTGGCGCCACCTGTGCACATGCATAGTGCTCCAGGGAAGATGCCGATAGCGTCATTGCTATATACGAAGAATGCCGTCTCCTAGACAATACCAATGCTTCTATCGAACAAACAACTGCGTTTTTTGTCCGGTATGTATAACCGATGTGTGAATGTTTGATTCAGTTCATTAAGCTGAAAAAAATGAGAATGAATTATGGGAACTAGCAGCTTAAGTGCTCTAAGGTCTAATGCAGCTGAATTATTGCCTTGGGATTGAGGTAGTGTTGGAATGCCAGGAAATAAACAGCAAACCAAACCTTTTTTACATTATCCTCTCATACCATCATCACCATAGTGCAACGACCAAAGTATGCCGTTTCCAGATCTGCCTGTCATTCGCTATCCTCTGTCAGATGGTGCCCTTCCAGAACTCGTCTAGTTCGTCTCTCCATCGATTAGCCGGTCTTCCTCTAGATCGTATCCCTTCCTGTCCACGTAATGATATTTCATGTACATCGGTTGTCTCCTGATCTACTGATGTGCCTTGCCATGTCCACTTCTGTCTTCTGATTTTTTCTATCACGTCCTCTCATCTAAAGTATGGTAAATCAAATCGCATACAATTTGTTTCAGATTGATGGATAAATACCCTGAGGCAAAAGCACGAAGTGCAGTGTGTGGAACAGGGCTTTGCCCTTATGGTACAGTTCACATCAATGGCCTCTTTCGTTCGCTTTTTTTTCATTATGTGCAGACACGTTTCATATACGTGTTGTGAATCTACTCTGGACTGACGCCAATGATACACTAAGAGACGTTCGATAGACGTACTATGCCTATGTGTGTATCGCAGTCCAGTATCAGTTCTGGTTGCAAAGGCCATTATCTGCGACAATTCTTGGAATAAGGTATCTGGATATACGCCACTAACTCATAATGAAGGCGACAATGCTAGAGAGAAGAATAAACACGGAAAAGAACACTTTCCGTAGAGAATACGTATTGACAACTCGAAAAATAAAGATTAAAAAATGTTAAGAAATTAATATGAAATATACCTTTACCGATAATTATATTTTAGGACATTATTGATACAAATATATATCATACATGATAGACAGCTTCACTACTACAAACAAAATTATGTTAATTGCGGAACACAACAGGTAGGTGATTATATATAAATATAACCATCACTTAGCTCCAGCCGTGTGTGCACCTAGTTCTCTTACTTTGTTTTTTGTTGCAGATAATGAAATTTACAATTCAAGCTGTCGTGGTTATTTGTGGCGCCGCCTATATATGTGGAAGCACGGGGTACTCGCGAGAAGATGCTGATATAACGTAACGGCGACATTCCAACAATATTGAATCCAAGGCAGCAACGAGGAACCTATCGGGGCACCCACAGCGTTTTTCGTCCAGTAGGTATCATCTCATCATCGATATGTGAGCGGGTCAATCACCGCCATTTAAATGAGTTGGAAAAACAAAATCATAGTAAATGAAACGTAATGGGATTAAGTGAACCAGTAGCTTTCGCGCATACGTCGTAATGTAGTTAAATGCTTACATAAGGGGCTGTTGAGGTGATGGGATGAACACTCCAGGAATAATATATGCTATTTACTGAGAGTAATACTACTTGACATATTCTTCAACTAACGAATATTATTTAAAACAACGCCTAAAAAACTTGTTTTCAGATTGTTGGAAAAATACCCTGCCACAAAGACTCTCTTCGCCATTGTTAATGTTGACGACATTCACAGCCCAGAGTTTGGGGCGCACGCTTTTCGAGAGGCTAACGGCGTACACATCTGTCTCGGCGCACTGCAAGACAAGAATCCTTTTGCTAACGCAATTAAGCGCCGCGACCGTACGTCAAATCCGAACGCGACCTCACATTTGAAGTAAACAGCAGATCTCGCGTCCAATAAAACACCATTAGCTAAGCGCGCAGTGAGCGGTTTTACGAACGGCTCCAGCAGGTAATTGTTTTCTCATATGTAGTGATTTTCTGTGTATTGCTAACAGTAAAATGCATGTACGAAATATATGTATAAATGTGTGTATAAATGTGTTAACGGAGCAATTTAATTGTTATCGTAATCGATAATCGCAGGAAGGTAGAATTTAGGACGCAAGAACGGCAAACGCGAACGAACCCCAGTGCAATAATTCCGGCTGGTACGATTAGGCTAAGCAAAAAAAAAATGTTTTTAGAGTCCTGTGCCCGAGGTTTTTAAGCGTACTCGGTGCTCACACTCAACTCCATGCTCGTACTCGAGATCTCATGCTCACCGGATAATCCGTGCTCACGGTTGTTATAAAACTTCTTGAGTACGTGCTTAACTGAGTTCGCCGACTTGAGTACGAGAGCGAAAGAAAGAGTTCATTAGACGCAATGGCGCAGTTGTATTCAAATACACAAGGAGCCAAATGGAACTCTCTCGTTAGCGAAGACAACAAACCTACAGCTATTTCTAAGCAACATCAACTTCCGACTATAAAACGATGAGAGACAAAGGCCTTCGAGAAAATCGATAGAATAACACTGAAGGAACGTACTTCGCTGGGAACTATCGAACCAACATGGGACAAGACAATTCAAAAGATAAAATATCGTAAATCATTATTAACATGAATTTATTGCCAGATTGGTAACGCCGTATAAATGTATTTTTATGATATTTTCTAACAATATATAATTTATTGACTTTGTAAGTCAGTACGATGACCGCCGACTGGATGGTATTGATGTTACCAGAGATATTGAGCATATGATGTTACGGTGTTTTATAATAAATAAATACTATATATAGTCATACACACTTCGTAATGAGTTGGCATTCTTACATGTGTTACAACTTAAATTACATGATCAACTGTTATTTCCTATGGTAACACACACGTTGTTTATTGAATTAATGTTCTTGACATATACATTGTTACAATTCGTAAGAAATCTTAAAAAGTGCTTGTAAGGGAACCGCCATTATTTACCTGCTGTGCTGGAAGATTCGCGAGACATATATAGTCTAATCTGAAATTCACCCCACGTCCAATAATATATCGTTGCGCGTCCCAAAGTAGTGTGTTATGCAATTCAGTGGCACGTAGTTATAACTTCATAATAATTTCAATAAAAACGTTAAAGATGGTTATTTGTTATTTGAATTAAATCCATGTTACATAATCAAATAACATATTTTTTTAAATAAATATACACATAAATGTATTAATATCACTGTACATGTGTAAACATGAAGAACATACACACAAATAAATGATGTGTATGGTAATTTAAATAAAAATAACTGTATTATAGCACGGCATCTAATTTTCAAGACTACACAAAGCGATTTACACTTCACCGCCTCGCAGACCGCTTCAAACACCATCTCAGTGCATCACGACTTCTCTGAAAGCAATTCAGCCATGTTTCAGTTATTGCAGGAAGACTACATGTTTTCATTATATCCTCCATTGTCTATCCACATGTACGGATGTATACAGCTGAATGAACTGATGCAACATGGAATAAACAAAATGCCCAAGCTTTGAAACAATAGCCAACCTGCTTCGAAACCGAATTGACCAAATTGAGAGTCAACTTTTTTTAAACTATGCTACCTGCCACACATATGACACAGTATTGCGCAAGAGTTTTGCAGAAGTTAAGTTATACCTACACTTCATGATACTTTATTATAACGTACCATTAGTATTCATCAGTGTAATAATTAATAATAATATAAAATACTATAGTAGTGCCAGAAGTAATGTAATGATGTTTTGCCGTACAACTACACGTTTAAAAGGATCCTTGCCAAACTGTATAATAGCATCACTTTTAGTTGTACCTAAATAGTTTGCACACACAAAGGTATCTGTCCTGCACTTGTCGCTATGCAATAACAATCTCAGTCAGATATGACCCTTAGCCTCTGTATGGCGTTTTAGTACATCGTATCTTCCACTCACAAACGTATGACTTCATTGCTTTTTATAATTGGCATAGTTTAACGTCACTTTGGAAGAAATTGTTTATCCTATTTATTAGAAATATATAAACAATACGTTGTTTGCCAATTCAACCTACTAGTTAATGTTTTGGTTGCCTAATAAATATGATTATATTAATTTTATAATTGTACACCTTAAAAACAATAGTTTGTTTGTGTTCATCTCACTGACGCTATATATAATTTTTTTTTTATATATATTTGTCAACTTATCCAGGAAGCATTGCATATGTTGTGTACTGTCAACTTGTAAAGGAAGGGGTCAAACTCTGTGCGTTGAAAGCCTAACCCTGCCCCCTGTCTTGTGTAGCAAAATAATTATCATTATTTACATTACAAATTTGGAATTTCCAGACATCCACAAAGCACAGAGATTGGAGGTAAACTGGAATGTAATTACAATATGCGACGGGCCATTTATTCCGATGACTTGAGAACGATTATGGCGGTGTGCGGTGGTCTCGCGGTAGAGCGACGGACTGTCGATCGAGGGTCGGTGGTTCCATTCCACCTGGCGTCATTTCGAAATGTTGGCAATTTCGTTCACATTGCGTTCCCTGTGTCGTTCTGAAAAAGCAACACAAATTATGATGTGTATGTAAAGTGATAAGTTAAACTCGGCTGTCTCGAGAAGCAATTCTTAAGTTTGGACTTAATGCATTGACATTAAACTCACTGGTCTGCCTCGCTCTGCCTTATTTCTCAGATAAGGACTACTGCTTGCATTACGTCCGAATGTCGTACAATGAACATTCTGATGCTCGCTCAGTCCCAACTGATATCAATGTAAACACGCTGTGAACGAGTAAACACTACTTTTGCAGTTCCTAGCTCGGTAACGTCACATTTAGGCATCCCGAAAGGCGCTCCAAAGTATGCATAATCAAGGAAATCCAGTCGGACAGGATAAATGTGGAAAGGTTAATTTATTGAATTCTAATGATAGTTTGACCTCTACGCTGGGAAAAGGCTAGAGCTCTAAGTCAAGTGAGGTGATAACTTGTTTGTTAACAATCGCGCCATTCCTATTTATACCGTATACTAGAAATATTACCTTATGATCACTGTATTGTTCGCTTTGTTCAAGGTCTCACCTACTCTAAAATATGTAGAGCAATGCCCTACTTCCACACGTTGCAATACGGGCCATTTACTCCGATGACTTGACAGCGACTATGGCTGTGTGCTGTGGTCGCGCGGTAGAGCACCGGACTGTCAATCGAGGGCATGGTGGTTCCACTCCACCTGGCGTCATTTCGAAATGTTGGCAATTTCGTTCACATCGTGAATATGGTGTGCATAGCGTTGCACCCATATATGCTAGGAGTAACCGAAGCCGAGTTCACACTATTCAACAGCGGCCTAATCTTACATTACATGTCACATAGAGCATAAACGCAGGAAGTAATGCAGCACGGTTGGTAAGTCAGATACGTTTTTGAACACGTACCACCTGGAGCCATAAACTCGCAGGAATTAGGTAAGTAGAGTGGCGTGGGCCCCACAGGGGCAATGTACTTCTGAAACACAAAAGACTTCGCCTCTCTTATCCAGACGATCTGGTATGGATTACGTCGTAATGTTGTTGAAACCAGAAAAAGCGCAGTCCGGTCGTAAACTAGAAAACAGGGTGATGGTAAACTACGAAGGAAAGCCGTTCATAAGACAAAAAATGTCAATAAATCATCATGATGCCTGTCAAATAATGGACAGCGTACAATATTCACAGCTTTACTATTGTAATAGTTTTAGGCGTTATTTTCTCACACACAAATCTGAACCAGTTGAGTTATGTCAGGAATTAAACAAAAATTGCATTCATTATACTCATACTACAAATCTAGTTCAACAACAATCCAATAACATTTGTTACGCCTTCCAACATGCATAACATACATGCACACAAAAAATACGTATGCGTACAACAACTCATGTGTACAGTACAAAAAAGAACGTGCAAAAATGTTTCCGTACTGTATATTTATGTCAAAAAATCTTTCTTTTAAATCGTTGTTATTTATTGGTTCGCTACTATTAGTATACTACAGCACAACATTAATTGAGTGAAATAGAGGAAACAATTCTAAAGCTGATGCGTTGTATAAATTTACTGCAACAGGTACTGTACTACTCAACGTCTGTGAAGAAGCGTCAGTCGAGGTTTCCGAGATACTCGTCCAGAAGCAGTAGGGTTGAATGCGGAAGTATATGATATAAAGCATATATTTGTTAGAATATTAACAAAATGCCACATTTAGCAACACTATAAGAGTCGCCAAGTTTACCCTGTTTGCCTTCGCCACACCAAGTCTGGCATCCATGTTAGACAACCACTGTAGATGGTGAGCCTTTTCTAGTCCAAGAGCATTACACATAAATATACCCAAGGATACTTGTAAAATACCACAGTGAAAACTAAATCAAACGTCCCAACGTATACGCATTAAGTTTGCGTTGATCTCAATTGAAATAAACCGAGGACCAATATATGTTGCTACAGCGCAATGTCAGATCATTGATCAAGACCATCAGATCATTGATCAAGATTATCGTTCCTTGAAATACTGCGTTGTCGATGGTTAACGACATTGTCGTAGAGTTAATGAAAGTTAGCAGTAGCCAGGCCGGCGGGGATGTCGTGGACAGTACTATCAACGATTAAGGACATTGTAAGCTTTGTCCTCGTCAACGTTTGGATTTGTTAACACTTCATGAAATACCTGGCTCACTTGTAATGTCACACGCAGTTTCGTAAAGTTGCCCTGACAGCAGAGTGTGTACACATACTATATTGTGTGTGCCACCAAGAGCATTTTAGTAAAATAAACACGTTTGTATACAACGTTAACAGACTTTCAGTTTTTTTCGCATATCTTCAAAACAGCCATGCTTGCAGCCATATTTCATTCGTAGTTCCCTTTGAATGTATTATGTCAAAGAGGTTTACAGTTGGAAATTGAGTAAAGTTCCCGTAACGCTTATTTGTATAACTAATTTTACGTATTAATGTCCTCTAGTACGCAAGGCGATAACCTTGTGTCAATCATAGTTCCCTCGGAAGGTACCCTTTACAACTATAATTTTTTAATGACCTCTTAACGGACATTGTTATAACTAATTTCACTTATTAGCATCCACACTCCTTCCAAGTATACATGATGCAAGCCAAGTTGCAACTAAGTCAGTGTATTATTGTCCATATTCCTCTGAAACACATATCACGACAAACTTGTTTCAGTTCTAGTTTCCTTGAAATTACCCTATTGTATACATTTTACAGTTATAAATTGACTAAAAACCCTCTAGCGGTCGACGTTGTAACTAACTTAACTACCTAACGTAACTAAATATTATGGTCCACATTTCTGTCAAATATACACATATTGCGTGAGGCATGTGTCAGTCCTAGTACACCTTGCTGGTATACTGACATATGCTTGTGCAAGTAAATATTCCTTCCAAGTACCTATGTCGTCAGCAATTTTTGCGGCCTAGTTCCTTTTGAAGCTATTCTAATTTTGGTGACGTATGTGTGTGTATTAATAATAGAATACGTGGACTTCTGCTCGCACTAGTTTCGGGCAATGTTTTGAACGTACGCTATTTTCTCGTTTAGGTGACTATGTGTTATGAATAGACCGTGAGGACAACTGCTCGAGCTGGTTCCTGCACATGCCTGAACGTGTTTTGTAAATAACTCCAATTGGTTAGCCCTAATTTTAGGTTCATTGTTGCATGGGAAATGTGAAATCAGTCCGCTGTAATGTCTCCTAGTGGGTAATGCATGTGTGAAGTTACGTCTTCTGGTGGGCAAAATTACATTTATTGTTTCCAATTTTGGCAAAGATATTACATCTGTGTCGGTTTTTTACATTGATGGACCTTTTGAGACAATGGTGGAAGCATACGGCACTGGATTATGTCGGATTATTGATCACCATGCTCCCTTGCTCTAGAAAACCGTAACATTGAAACCTAACTCGCAATGGTACACCGACGAACTTCGGCGTGAGAAGAAGAACCGATGGCGAGCGGACCGGACTTGACTACGTAGTGGCCTCGAGGTACTCCGCCAAGCATATTGGGCGCAATGTATGGCCGTGAATCATATGTTATTCACCATGAGGCGTAGTTACTACTCCGATAATATTGCTAGTTGTGGGAGTGACCAAAACAGCTCTTCAACATCACAAAAAACCTCATGGGATACACTGGCTTTGCGAAACTGCCGTTGTATGAGTCTTCGAGTTATTTGGCCCAACGTTTCGGCAACTACTTCGTGACGAAAGTGAATGACATCCGGCGAAGCGCAGTCCACTGTGGAGGTGACCGTTTATATGCTATGGCGGCTGCATTCGGTGACGACACTGCTTTTCGTGGTGCTGTGTTGACACGCTTCACAGAAGTAACTGAATCAGACGTCACAAGATTGGTCGCAGTCGCTCCGTGTAAGTCGAGCGGGCTAGACCCATTACCTACCTGCCTCTTTAAACTGTGTTCGTCAGAACTGGTACTCATGATCACTTCGATAATAAACACTTCCTTTGAAAGTCCAATTGTTCCTGATTTGTTCAAGCATGCGGGCATGCGGTCGTTAGACCAGTCCTAAAAAGTGATGCTTGATGAAGATGCTTTGTGCAATTTCCGCCCAGTTTGGACCTTGCCGTTTGTATCAAAACGTGTTGAAAAAGTGATCGCAAGACAACTCAACAATCACCTTGATATGAACATTTTGCGGGATCTTTTTCAATCAGCATAACGCCATGACCACTCTACGGCGCTCCAGCGAGTAAAGAATGACACCGCCGCGTCGCTGGATAGAAAGTGCAATATTGTTCTCGTGATGTTAGATTTGTGCATTCGACACAACTATTCACGATTTCTTGATGATTGGAATACTCGCTCGGCTTCACAGACTAAGCACTTGCATGGCTGCAGTTGTACATCACTGAACGTTATCAGAGAGTCACCGTGGACAGCGCAACGTCAACTGATTGTGTTTTGAAATGTGGCGTCCCTCAAGGGTCTGCGCTTGGGCCAATATTATACTGCATATACACAAGACCGGCGACATCGTTGCACGACACGGCAAGCAATATCATTGTTATGCGGATGACACGCAAATTTACATGACAGTGGAGCACGATCAACCCATCACTGCAGCAATAACAAAGATTGAACAATGTGTAGGGGAGGTGACCGATTGGTTTGAACGAAACCAACTTAATTTGAACACCGAGAGGACAGAGGCAGTCATCTTCCTCACCTCAAAACAACGAAACAATTTGCCCTCCGATATTTCCGTTACAATTGGCGGATATCGGGTTGTGCCGAGGCCATCCGCACGCAACCTAGGTGTCATATTTGCCACCGGTCTTACTATGGAAGCACAGGTTGCACAGATAGCAAAGTCGCGCTACCACTAGATTCACAACATTGGATAAATTCGGCTAAGCAGCACTGATGATGCGTGCAAAACACTGGTGCACGCACTCTTGACTTCACGCTTCGATTACGCAAATTCATTACTCTTTGGCCTTCCGCAGACGACGCTGCAGCGTTTGCATGGTGTGCAAAACTGCGCAGTCCGCCTCGTCTGCCGTATGAGAAAGTACAACCAAGTCACTCCAGTGCTGCGACACCTGCATTGGTTACCTATATGTGTGCGTCCGACATATAAAGTTCTTGTTTTTGTGTACTCTGTGATGCATGGCCTGGCACCGAGTTATCTCGCGGAGTTACTGAACCGACGTAAACCGAATAGGCAACTGAGACCAGCGTCTTTGCTGCTACTGTCAGTACCGGCTTTGCAGACGGTCACTCGCGGTGATCGCCATTTTGCTATAGCTGCAGCCAGTCTATGGAACAAACTGCCGGACTGTGTCAGGATGGCAAAGACACAGCCACAGTTCAAAACATTTCTTAAAACCTTTTTAGAGTGGACTTTATTAAATGCACTTACCCATATTTTATGTAATTATTATTATTATTTTAAAATTATTTATTACATTTTAATTCACTTATGCTTTTTATATTGTTTAATACTTATCGTATAGTATCAGCGTGGTAACATCTTTTTCCTATTTTAGTACGTGAGCGTCATAAATTCTTAGCATTTTAGCGTCACTACAATAGCCTATTAACATTTTCTAAATCTAATCCTAAATAGTTAATGTTTTACCCACTAGATGGCTCCACCATGTGACGTAGTGCTCTAGTCATCATAGAGGAACAAACATTTATCTTACGGTTCCACATGAATCGAATTTTATTCAAAACAACGAATGCGAATGGGCCTACAAGTCGACTAGGTTTCGCCGAGCTTGGGCTCGTTTTCAGAATAGTTATATCGAATGCAACCAACGTGAGATAATCTACACCAATAAACATACATAGCAAACATATATTGTATCCAGCTACATAAAGTAACGTGTATAATATCACTAGAATAGCGATATATGAAGGAGTTGTACAATTTATCATAACAATTTAAATCAGTCAGAGAGTTTCCGTTGGTCCCGCTAGTTCAGTGGGTAGGCGCGTTGGTTACTTGTTAGTTATTTTACAATCGGGCGACGCCGGTTCAATCCTGACAGCATGCAAACCTTTGATTTTCTTTACAATTTTTTTGTTTATGTTTTCAGGAAGTAATAGAAATAAAATAATTTTATACTATAATGCACTGTTTGTAAATATTTTTTTATTTTTTTAGTAATTATTTATTCGCCACAAAAATGAAAATGTGGTCATTATATATAACGATGTTTCTAGATTGTATTTATCCAGACAGATCTCAATCTGTTTTCACATATATAATTACAATATATTACCGTACAATATATTTACAATTAATAAATTATATATCCATTACATTATATTTGTTTGGATAACTAAAATTTAGAAACATCGTTATATAATGACCATATTTTCATTTTTGTGGCGAATAAATAGTTACTACAAAAATAAAAATTATTTACAAACAGTGCATTATAGTATAAAATGATTTTTTTTTATATTACTTCGTGAAAACATAAACACAAAAGTGTAAAGAAAATCAAAGGTTTGCATGCTGTCAGGATTGAACCGGCGTCGCCCGATTGTAAAATAAACGACAACTAACCAACGCGCCTACCTACTGAGCTAGCGGGACCAGCGGATACTCTCTGTCTGATTTAAGTTGTTATGATAAATTGTATAACTCCTTCATATATCGATATTCTAGTGATATTATGAGATTATACACGTTACTTTATGTAGCTGGATACAATATATGTTTGCTATGTATGTTTATTGGTGTAGATTATCTCACGTTGGTTGCATTCGATATTATTATTCTAAAAACGAGCCCAAGGTCGGCGAAACCTAATCGACTTTTAGGCCCATTCGCATTCGTTATTTTGAATAATATTCGATTCATGTGGAACCGTAAGATAAATGTTTGTTCCTCTATGATGACTAGTGTTTGTATTACGTCGGAATATTGCACAATAACTCGTTCTGACGCTTGTTTCGACCCAAAAGCTATACTTGTAAACATGCTCTGATTGCATGGAAAGGGTCGGCATGATGCGAGTTTGAGTCGTAAGTGACGTCACATCTCGGCATCCCGAAAAGCGCGCAAAAAATATGCATATTCCAAAATGTCCGGATGCACACCATAAAATGTGGAATTTCTAATTCATTGAATTTTTTGATTTTTTTGGCTTGGTGGACGTGGACATAGATAGCAGGATGTAATATAACATGAATTCGAGCAATATATGTTTTTATTAATTTTAATGGAAGTATCCCGACCTTATCTATTACTTACGTTATTCATTGTATATGTGTCGTATTTATAGGTCAAATAAATTTATTCTGAATTTTTTGTACATTACACCTTATACTTTATACCCTACATACTTTACCTTATAAATAATACCTTATGTGTTATGTATTATGTATTATACATTATTATTTTTCCCACACTCACGAAAAAAAAATTGTAAGAACTTACGACGCTCTCGCATTAAAGTTGGAAAACGTCTGGACATTCAATAACCACACGGCGAAATAATTTTACTTTTTTATCTGAATTATGATCAAACTACAGCAGTTGCTCAGAAAACGCAGTGTTGATCACGTCATGGTGATGTATGGGAAACGTTGGTGCCACAAAAAAAACATTATTTTGTGTAATAAATACACTTAATTTTATCTATAGAAATTATGATTGACATGGCTTAATTGGCTTAACATCTATTTCACCCATACCACATTTGTGCTTGTGTGTACGTGTATGTGCGTGTGTGCTCAGCAGAGTAGTCGAATGAACGTGTCTACGTGAACGCGTGTGCTCGTGTGTGCGTTCTTGCGAGCGTGCGTTCGTGTATGTTACAAAGGGAGACAGTGAAATTACTGTGGAATTTGAGTTTCCAGTATTATACAAATATGTTATTTTTGAACTGATGTTTATTATATTAATCGTACAACCACGATTTGCTAAGATATTGAAAAGATTCACAATAAATATTTACTTGTAATTTTACTAAATATGTCCAAAATAAACTTTGGTTCATCCCACAACTGTCCCCAAAAAGAAAATTATAAGACAATCGTTTACGCGAACAAAACAAAAAGCTAATTGAATACCAGTATCATATGAAATTACGGAATATGTTTCAAATGCAATTGACGACATAATAGGTGTGACTGCCATAAAGAAACAGCTCAAGGCCATCCAAATGTTACGTGTAACCTCTCGTAGTCTCGGTGAACACGAAGAAGAAAATGTTATTAACAGAAACATATGTTAACGGTTATATATAAACCTACGATGTTTGGCAAAGCAAAATGTACTCCCTGCGCGGACACGACGAGAATGAAAATTTGTTTACTTTTTTCTCAGATGAACGGGTATGCTACGTGGCGAATATAGCCCCCGGTTGGGGGCATGGCATATGAAAAACAAGAAAACACACAAGTGCCGAGATGCAAAATAATATACTGCAGGTCGTGCGTAAGACAATCGTACAATGAATTGCTAGCTGCTTGCGGAATTTGGATGTTTAGCATTCACGGCTAAGAGAGTGAACGTGTTGGAATTTGCATAAAGCGGGTTGACGAATACGTTTAAAAATTATAATGCGTTGATGCTTCATCCATAACAGCCATGCGCAAGGATTGTTTAATACGAATTTGACAGTAAATTTATAATCTCATCAGTGTATGACACTGGGCTCCCAATGTCAACAGCTGAGTAATATGTTTTATATATGACACGACGGAGAAACATAAGGGCAGTAACGGGAAATTTGACATATGCATTTATGTATAAAGTACGACAGGGGTGTGAAATAAAAAAACACTAACAACACAGCTTTACGATGCATATGGGCCGCAGCGCAACTCTAAGTACATAGAGGTACAACTGTTCTTTGACATGACACAATGATCGTTGTTATCAGCGTCTGTTGAAGACACATGATCCAAGTTAATCTATCAACATCTAAACATAGGGTGTCTCCAAGATAGACGGAAACTGGAGACAACAGTTTTGTTAACAAATTCCGACCTCGCACTAGCCACTGCTTTTGCAGACGCGCACATAATTCGCACTCATAGCGGGGGCACGTCTTACCTTTTCCGTTATGTTTACAATATTAACTGCAATAGAACGTAGTACCTCATATTGTTATTAACATTTGTTACGTTTCTTGTGTGATATGTATAACAATTTTTACGATCAAAGAATGACACCACACACGACGCAATCCTCAACAGATCAGGCGTGGGTAAGGGGCACGAAATCCAAAGAGTGGAAGATCATTGACTTTACTGACTTACTCTTTATGCCGATTTATTTTGTTCAATGTGAAAAATCCCTACAAAAGAGAATGATGCGATTCATTCTTTGAACAGTTATGAAACTGGATATGTGGACCGGTCTTCGATAATAGCTGAGTTCACAAAGACATGTTCGTCACGTGACGTCGTACACGTATAAAACTGCAAGCATTAGATACGTAGAACACTGTGATTGGCGGCGAGAAACAAACACGGACAAGGGCGCGTTCTGTCGTGAGTATATTTATCAACTCTGGGGAGAGGGAGCATGAGAGTGTACATCAAATAGACGGCGAAAGATGGATAGGTCAGATAAATGTTGATACACACATTTATGCCACTTAAGAAAGAAAAAAATACACGAGGACTCAAAGTAGAGTTAATGAAATGACACTATAATTGGATAGCAACAATTATTGTTGATAACAGTAGCAGTCGACGTAACCTGAAGGGAATAATAACCCAAATCAGTTTCATTAATACTACTAGCTTACAATCAAGCACGGACCAACAAATCAAGGAGAGCTGTCATAACCATTACAGCATGTTGATCATAATCTCCTTCCCGCTGAATATTTCGTTTCTGCAGTTGTCAATTACGCCATTGCTAGCAACATATGCTCATTCCGTGGCGTCACATGGAAGTGGCTGAACATTAAATTTGTCCACTGAACGAGGTAAATTAATATAAATAACAACGTTTGTTGTTTTGAAATGCATTGCCAATTGGTATGTTTGAAGTGATTTGTCCAAAGACGTGAAAGATCGTAGAACGAAGCGAGTGGACTTCGACTCCTGGGATGATATCTATAGCTCAAGTAAACAATGTAGTTAATAATTCAGAGACAAGACTCTGGGAACAGGGAGCTTAAGATTGAATATCAAATAGACGGTGAAAGATGGATAGGTCAAAGAAATATTGATATACGTATTAATGTCTCTTAAAAAACTACATGATGACACAAAGTGAAGTTAATGAAATGACACTATAATTGGATACCAAAATGTATTGTTTTTCACAGTAGCCGTCGACCATACCTTAAGGAGAATAATAATCCATATTAGTTGAATTAATATTACTAGCTTACAACCACGCTCGGAATAATAAATCAAGGATAGCAGTCATAACCATTACTAGTAGGGTGTCTTATTGGAAGTATCGTTATTTGCCGGACATACGAATGACAATTGGACCATATATGTAAAATGTCACGGCGAATCCGATTTGGGGCAGCTCAACGTCAAATTATGTGTCCTTGACCTTGAAGGTCAAATGTTATTGAGTGTAACTTATATTTTGTTCAATACCAACACAGTTTTTGTAAGTATGTACGAATGTTTGTGTGTAATTATGTATGTATGCATGTGTGTGTGCATGACTGAATGTCCTTGTTTTTTTATTTCAAGGTAAAATATTTTTTTTTAAACACCGCTGTTTTTGTATATATGAATGTGTGTGTACTACTTATCCATGTATATGTGTATATACGTACGCATATATGTATGTATGTGTGAATGCATGTATGTATGTATGCATGCATGTATATTATTTACTTTGAATGTCAAGGTCAAATATTACTGAACGTGAAATGTATATATATATATATATACTCATATACAATAATTTTTTTTTTCATTATCTTCACTGTTTCTGTGCATATGAATTTACCTGTGTATGTATGCATATATGCATCCATGCATGTAAGCAAGTATGTAAGTGCGTATGTATATAATTATGTATACAAAGTATATAAAAATATATATATTTGCATATATATATATATATATACATATACATATATATATATATATATATACATATATATATATATATACATATATATATATATATATATATATATGATTGCGCGTGTGTATTCGTGCATACAAACGTGTCTATATTAGTAGACTTGTAAGTACGTAAGTATCGTTTTTACCTTTTTATTTCATCGTTCATAGTACATATAATCATGTGTTACCTCGTGATATAGGAACACGTGAAAGGTTCAGTATTATAGCACGTGCATCGCGCTATATAAGGCCTTCTGCTTTTGTATCGGCACTGCAAAAGTTCCTGGCACGCCTTGGTAGCGTCGGAAAGCGTTGTGTTGTGACACAGGCATGTGCACCCATTGCGAGGTTACCTTGTTTGCAGAGTTAGACGTCGTTAGACCAAAAGTAAAGTTACTGGACTTCGACATCACAATTTATGTCAAATTTAGAGCCGCGTTAATAAGGCAAGACGATCAAGAAAAAAACTACGCCTTCGATCGTCTGCCACCAACAGAGGGTGCAAACTGAAACACGTCATGCGCTGCAGCCACCAGGCAAGCATGCAGTTCTTCGGTTGCATGGCTCGGCCGGATGTGCCGTCCCCAAAGAACTTTGGGTGGATGTTCGAGGATGAGAGATGGTATCCTATTTTGTGAAAGCTTTATAAAGCTACAAAGGTGTGCCAGGAGCTTCCGTGATGTCGATGTACGTGTAAAAGGCCTGTGCAGCGAGTTGCACGTGCTCTAAAGGTGGCAAAAAGGCAGTTAGAGCATTATCAAACAGTAAATATAATTCCCATACTGCACATATGTTTAAGAATCTTGAATTACTAAAGGTAGAGGACATCTTTAAACTATCATGTCTCAAACTTTGTTTAATGTAAAAACGGAAACCTCCCAGGATACTTCCAAAATATGTTTCAAACAGAGGAAAATACAATAATAAGATTAAGAAGGACCAGATGGGCACCTCAACGTTTTAATAACATGGAAAACAACCTTCCAAACAACAATAATTATGATATTCAAGTAAAACATACAAATTCAAAGTATTGCCGCCTTTGCATCAGACATGAATTTCCAAAAATAATCCAAGAAATCTTTCTTCCAAAAATTGTACTTGACAAAATTAAACGTCATTCATTCCAAGGCTTTATAAACTATGAAACAAAATAGATAATTAGCAAATATATATCACAATGTAACATTCAGAATGGCTATATATGCAAGCCAAATGGACCATATCAACAGTAGACATTTTATAACATAAAATATTGTGATTAGTTATGCTCTAATATGTGTTAGATTATGTTTGTAAATGTAGGCTAGGCTAGTTTTGTTTCAGTTAACATTAACTGACAATAATGACGTCAGTGGGTTTAGAGACAGTAGTGATAATTATTGATATCAATATTTGTAAATTATGGTATTACTTGTTTATTACTCTTCTGGTACTTCAATTAATTTACAGTTACTATTTTTATATAACATCAGTAAGTTGCTAGCGTTCTGAGCGACCTACAGCTGGTCAACTTTTGTTGACCAGCTGTAGGTCGCGGTCGATTGGTTGACGCCAGTTCAGTCTTGGTCGTCCCGTCTTTCTTTGGCCAGATGCTATCCACCATAGCGCGTTTTGGGCAGGTCTAGTAGGTGGGAGCCTTGTGACATGACCGAGCCAGCTTATTCCTCTTCTTCAGATAGTAGATGATGCCAGAGGTTGTCCTGATCGTATCCGGACATCTACGTCCGTCACGTTGTCGCTGCAGTGTATCGCCAAGATCTTTCGCAGGCATTTAGTGTTGAATGCATCAATTTTGTTTTCTTGGCTTGTCTTTAGTTGCCATATTTCACATCGATATACGAGGGTTGGTATAACGTTTGAATTATAAAAGCGGAATTTAGATTTCAAGGTAAATTTCCTAATTTTCCTCAGCTGGTTGAAGGCTGCTGACGCTTTCCCCACTCTGCAGATTAGTTAATGGCCGATGATTCATTGGTTGTTGATGGAGCTGCAAAGGTAGGTGAACTTTTCGACTGTTTCTACTTTTTTCTGGTTGATCAAAACATAACATCTGTGGGTAGTTGATTCACCCCGTCAACATGATTTGTTTTCACTGATGACCAGTCCCAAGCCACACCAGCGTATCTGCTGACTGATTCCGCGAGACGTTGTAGGCCCTGGGTATTTCTGAGAGGGCAGTAATGTCATCAGAAAAGTCCAGGTCTGATAAACGCTCCTCCTTAAATCACACAATCCCTTCATTGCCTGTCGTTGTTAGCCGTATGGCACAATTAATTATCACGGCAAAGAGAAGGGGGGAAATGCAGCCTTGTCTGTCATCAGTCATCACATGGTAACAGTCGCTGTGGCCATATTCTGTGTTTACACAACATCTCGAGTTTTCAGATATCTTCTCGATTGCTGATACAAACTATCGTGGTATTCCATACGTGATTACTATTTTTTACATGGGTGCTGTCAAACGCTTAGGTGAAGTCTATGAAACTGATTCCGAGGTTAACTGGAAATATATAATATAGTTTATAATTCCACAACCAGAACGCTTACTTGTACTCCTGTCGCATTTTGTAAACATAAATTCACCATCTATCCCTGTGATATGTGAAAGTAAATTAGTTCCGTTATTCTTAACTGTGGCGGTAGCTGAATTAACTCATACAGTAAAACATATAATTATGTTCGCTTTGTGACACGTTTATATCCTCGGGCCATGGTGTGTCAAATAATTTGAACCGTGCGGAACACTTATGTTAGTACATGTCCAATGTTCAATAAAACTGCTCACAATTTATCTACATTGATTCTTTGTTACAGATAATGAGATGTATAATACAACTTATCCTGGTGCTCTGTGGCGCGGCCTCTGTATGGGCAAGTACGTGGTGTTCACCGGAAGATGCTATTAGCGTAGATGCGATATACCGATAATCTAGAAGTGGCGGCAACACCAACCTAGATATCGGTTGGTTCACCCAGTTTTTCGTCCAGTACGTATCTACTTTTAAGACACGTCTAAAGACTCATTTTTATCGTCTCTGTTTCTAGTCCAACGTGATAGTTCTAGCATTAATGTAGTTCTCTTACTCTTTATTAACCTATTGAGATATGAATTTATTTATTATAAAAATATTGTAAAACTACGTATGCATTAGTTAGGTGATACGTATTTACATTGACTTATTTCTACAAATTAGACATATTGAATCCTAATTAACATAATTACTTTTAGTGTATTTATTTAATTACTGAACATATATGTATAATACTGATGTTCGTTAATATCTTAGAAACATTCCAAACGTATTTATGCATTTTTTTTAAATTATCTTATCTAAGTAAATACACACGAAATTAGTATGTCTATTATGGTATATGTCAATAGACAAGATACATATATTTTATATTTTTATTTAAAGTAGCCTTTATACTATTTGTAAAGAATGCGTTTTTATTTTTAACAATTTTGTGAAAGTGTATTCGCGTTGCATGCTGTTATTATTATTATCGTCTCGTCCATGTTCAGGATCAATATAAAAAAGTGTACAATTGACAAAAAACATAATGTTTTTGTTCTGCCTAACAGTGAATTATCAAGTCAAGCTAATGAAAATGTCACGATAGATGGGTCTAACTATGTGCTCTCCGGATATGCATACCTTGCCCGCTTTACTAATTCTGAAAATGGCACAACGTAGGCGTAAGGATAAGAAAACGTACAAATGTCATTTCCAATGGAAGATTCTAAAGTTGGAACTGCTACCATAAAAACAATGGCAAACAATAATTGTATAGTTTTTTTTAATTCCATTACAAATAAGGTATGTCTTGGGAGTAAACAGAAACAAAATAATGTTTCAAAAGTGATAAATAAAAAAATAGTGTGTTTACTATAATAACCACATTTTGCGAGCCTCGAGCCATCGGACCACTACATTGGGTTTTCATTATTACTATCGAAACGTCAGCCACTATGACGGGATACCTTGGTAGTTGACGTTCGTGAAAGTAAAATTTACGAAATGTTACAAAACACACAACATCGTTCAAAATGAGGAAGATCGAAGAGAATGTGATGTTCACAACCGTTGAAAGGCTCTAGTCGTGAGAGTATAGATGTGATCTGATCTGATAATATTCGTATGGCTGTGCTACTAGCATGAGGGTATACATGAGCATATATTGTACCAGCGTATATTTCTCGTTGACCCAGGGGCTTTGCCGATTTGCAGCGCTCGCGTGGTTCGTGTGATTGTTAAATTACGTTTTACATATTACGCGCACATTACGTTTTACGTTCCAAACAACTTATTTACCTCATAAATGTGAGAAACTTGACACATATGGGTTATTTTGAAACGATATATGTATTACGTGCAATTCTAGGGGTCGTTGTTTAATCCCAAAAAAATTGGCGCTCGAGGTTCAAGCCGTCTAAAAGTAAAACTTTAAGCTACCCGCATACGCAAGCTCATAATAATAATACTATTGGTTTGTACATAGATTGCCATGTACATAGATTGCCATTGTTTCTCAAGCTCATTATAAGTAGATTAATTCGACATGTCTTCTTTTCATACGGGCTTAACGAAGGAGTCCTAAAACAAACGATCTGGCTAAATCCATACTTGAAGGTTTTCAAGACAAATCGAGATGTCCAATTTGTTGTTGTTGAAAAAAGTCAAGTTTGAGTTTCTTCCTTCCAGTTTAAATACAAACGTGTAAATCAAGTTGGTGTACATCAAGAAACCACAACAATATAGAGAATGGTAGCGATATATGAAATATTAATTGCAGATTTTTTATGTAAAACGTGGTACTACAAGATTTTGTTAATACAACGCAGTGTATCCATACAACGCGCGCAACCATTCCGTATCGTTGCTCATCCGGCAAAACGCGCGCGCGCACGCACACACACACACACACATATTATATTATATATATATTTATATATGTATGTATATCGCATATTGATGCAAGAAATAATATGCGAATGGCGCTCATTGCGTTTTGTAAACAAAAGGTATTTTGTGCACGTCGGTTAATAGGGATTATTCGCGTTTTTATCATTTAGATGGTATCCTAGCTCAACTCTTTAAACGAACGTTTCGTCCTTGTTTGGGTGAAAAATTACAAATAGTGTCTCTTGCGTGATGCCTGAAACCCTTCATTTGAGGTAAATTTAGCTCATCAAAGTAAAACAATGTAAAGTGGCGTTTTAACTGCGTGACCAGCGTAATCGACAGAAAAGGCTACGAACAAAAACGTAGGAATCAAAAACCGTTTTAACGTTTCTTCTTGCGTACACACACCCCCACACACACATATATATATATATATATATATATATATATGCAGCTGTATATACATATATATGTATATATGTGTATACATATATGTATATATATATATATATATATATATGTATATATATATACATATATGTATATACATATATATATATGTGTTTATATATATATATATATTATGTATATACATATATATATATATATATACATGCAAACATACATATATACTTAGTTATATACATACATATTTTGACTCAGAAAAATTGCAATGATTATTGTATCTCAGACTGATGTACCCAGTCCATGCAAACAAAAGCTGTTCAGACTCTTACACGACACACTTTACAAACACTGGACCGATGTTTACTCAGTTTAGATGAAATGGTACCAGAAACAAATGTGAATACTGTTAATAAAAAACAAAATAGTATTCACAGTGACACTATTCTTATGAGTCACATTTGTACAGATCAATAACCACTAATAGTGAAATTAATATGCGAGTATACTGACCGGTGAGAAACTCAGATGTCAGTCTATGCCGCTTGTCGACGCTGCATATGAAAAATTGATCTAAAGTCGATGCCTATTTCATGTATTCGACGATTCCAAAATATTGTCAAGTTTACATGTAATTTGAAATGTTCAAAGTGTATGTATATAGTATAGTAAATTGTCGTCGATGATGCTGGACACATGTCTGGAATCTTAGGTTTGATTTTGTGTAACTGTCATAACAAAAGTAACTCATATTACGTAAAACTGTTTAGAGAAAATATGTCTCATAATATGTACAGTAACAAACTATGACTTAAATATTTAGAATCAAACATCACAGGGGGATGATTGAAAAATGAGGATATCAGAAATACTGGAATTATATAAACCAATAGATTTTGAGCGGAAGTTATATTATAGTCGAACGCTTACCTTTTGGGTAGTAAGGTTGTTGGAATCAACACGTTATTCTGCCAAGAAGAGCCGTATAAAGAAAATATATCTTATATATTATCACCTTGTCGTCTAATGTGTACTAAAACTTAACTTTTCAGATTGATGGAGAAGTATCCTGCCACGAAGGCTCTCTTCGCCAATGTCAACGTTGATGACATCCACAGTCCAGAATTTGGGGCTTACACATTACGGGTGGCTAACGCTCTGCACGTGTGCCTATTCGCATTAAACAACTCACAACTTCTCGCGGAACTCACGTCGCATTTGGCGAATCAGCACGCGGCGATAGGCGTGATCAAGGCGGAATACTTCGAGGTTAGTACATTTATTCTCGTGAGCAATGGGTGGTGGTAGAACTGCAACGACGCCGGCTCATCATATGAACCTCGAACTAAATCAGTCCACACCGGCGTCTGGCATGAGGTGCACTTACAATGAACCAAATTTACTGAATTAGTGTGTATGTATGTGTGCGTGTGTGTGTATGTGTGTATGTGTGTATGTGTGTGTGCGTGTGTGTGTATGTGCGAGCGTGTATGTGTGTGTGTTTCTAATTCAAAATTAGATGTGTGTGTACGTTCGTGCTTATGTTCCTTCGTGTTTGTGAATGTGCAGGCTTTTATCAAATGCGCATAAAATTAGCTGTATATTTTCATATGAATTAAACAGGAAATATTAAAATAATTACATATTCAAACTTAAAATACATTAAATGCAATGCATTTATAGCGAACCAAATTGATATGAAATATATATACAATTTAAGAAAATAAATGTGAGGAAATGTGAGGTTTCGTTCCAGCATACATAATGTTGACGTTTATGTAGTATCTCCTAAATCACTATGGAATCATATTTCTATCTCACTGTAATTTGTCTTTGCAGTTCTTGCGTCAGAGATTTAAAGAGGACGTTGGTCTGGCGGTGGATAATTTCAATGAGGACGCTTGGGACAACTGCTTGGATCCCATATTCAAGGCAATCACAGCACGTTTGCTTTGAGGTCCGTTGTATGAAATAATTAAATGTATATGTTTCGTCAATATAGATCTATGCGTAATTAAACGTATTCACTGTCACCATATCGACCTCTCGTGGAAGCAATTTAACAAGCTGCAATTATTGCCCGAATAAAATGTTTACACGTATACCTTTATTGACGTTTTGACTGAACACACACACACACTAACACATACACTCACTGACACACACACTGACACACACAAACACTGACACACTGACACACATTGACACACACACACACACACTCACACACACACACACTGACACACACAAACACTGACACACTTACACACATTGACACACACACACACTCACACACACACACACACAAACACTGACACACTTACACACTCACACACACTCACACACACACTCACACACACACGCACACTAAACACACAATGACACACTTACACACTCACGCTCACACACACACACACACACACACACACACACACACTCACACACACACCCACTCACATACACACTCACTCACACACACACTCACACACACACACACACACACACACACACAAACAATCAATCAATCAATCTTTATTTCAGACAAACAAACTTACATGTAATACGCAGTATGTCCATAGTAAAAAAAGTAAAAATAAAAATTATGTCAATTTCTATATATTGCACTAATCCACTTCCTGCGTAATACAGAGGTCTTATAAGCATCACTGTGTATAATACTCTCAACAATGTTGTTCGTCTTTGCAGATATTCTGCTCATAAGACTGTACATGCATTTTATAAATATAGTATTGCAACAGTCCGTGTCAGAACTAACAAACATTAGACTGGCACTACACCTCATAGATAGGCTGTGCATAATTCTAAACGCAT
Source organism: Paraescarpia echinospica (assembly GCA_020002185.1). Lineage (NCBI taxonomy): Eukaryota > Metazoa > Annelida > Polychaeta > Sabellida > Siboglinidae > Paraescarpia > Paraescarpia echinospica. The sequence continues at coordinate 9,559,846 of CM034543.1, forward strand.
TATTATAGGAAACAATAAAGTGCTGCATAACGGCTTTTCTATAATTAGCCCATAATGAACTAAATACACGTTACTACAATAGGATGTGAATAGTTTGTTCTTAACCTTCACTGAACAAAAGTGACATGTCCTGAGTAGAATAGTTCTTCTGCCGTACAAACTCCTTTCTTTGGAATTTATATCCATTTCATCCGACAGATTATTACAGATTATATGGCCAAGATGTGTATATGTCTTCGTTGTATTCAGAACTACATCACCAAGCTTAAGAGCTACTTAAAACGGTTTGTCTTGTGTCAAAACACATTATCTGCGACTTTACTCTGTTAAACAATATGTCGTTGTCACATCCGAAATGGTATGATACATCTAGTAGTCTTTGCAACCCCTTAGCCGATGGAGCCAGTAGTACTATGTCATCAGCATACATGAGGTGATTAACAGTTGTATCGCCACAATAGCATTCGATGGATAGCTTCATCAGTAGCAAACTCAAATCATTCATGTATAAATTAAATAAGAAAGGTGATAGCATACCCCCTTGTTTAACTCCATTAGTCACGGAGACGAAGTTGGAAAATACCGAACTCCAGTTAACACACATAGTCTGATTACAGTACCACTGACATATCATGTTAATTAAATATTTAGGCACTCCAAGCTTAAGTAGCTTCATAAATAATGTTGTGTGATTCACCCTGTCAAATGCCTTGGTGGCATCAAGGAAGGCAACACACATGCATGACCCATGATTAGTGCAATATCGAAGGAGCTACTTCAACATAAATACACACATTTATGTTCCATGCTTGGGTTTGAACCCAAATTGGTTATTTGTAGTTCGTAGATGACTTTGCATCCGATTACACAGTATTTGTTCTACTTTTTTTGTGAATACGTTAGACAGACATATCGGTCTATAGTTATCTCTGTCGTTGACACGTTTATTTTTATTCTTAATAATGGAAACAATGTCAGACTTTAGCATATTTCTCGGTATGTAACCATGTGTAAGTATAGCCGTCATCAATTTCGCCAATACAACTGGCAGCTGTCGATCAGCCCACTTCATGTGCTCGCTAGTTATGCCGTCTAAACCAGGTCACCACACACTCATACACACACACACACACACACACACACACACACACACACACACACACACACACACACACACACACACACAAACACACACACACACACACACAAACTATTAGCGAGGTTGATTTTTCGGAGGTGCGTACGGGGTAGTGTTGCAGATTTTCGCCGCCGAGTGGGGTAGTGTTGGTCATGTAAATGTTGCTTACGTCAACGTTTCATTTCAACACAGAAATATTTCCCTCCAAGAGAACTACTTCCCTCAGGCAGAATGTTTTCTCAGTGGGGTGCGTACGCACCTTTCGAACCCCAGGCCTTCGGGTCTGCATATTCACTTGGATGTTATGAACTGATTTGTTTGTGTTAAAGGGGGGCTGTGTAGAATTTATTCCACCACGTGGCGCTGTGATTTGACCAAGATTTAGTTACAATTACAGTCGCTGTGGACATGAGGCGTCAGGCGTTTCCCCGGAAGTACACATAAAGCACGTGGTTGGCAAGGGATCACAGTTACAATGGAAGACACACCCAAATCTTAGAAGAAACGCGCAAACAACAACGAAAGAAGGTTGCGGAAGCTAAAAGGAAGAAGAAATATGACAGCCGACGCCTTTATCTGGGGCATGTTTTGGATGAATGGGAGCGACAACGAAGTTTGGCTGGACAAACCCACTCGACATTTGCCGAGCATCTGTTGTCTGTGCACTCCCAGAACTGTGGCCAGATTTTTTCGAAGCTAACAGGTCAGTGACGTGATAATGGTCAATGTATGAGCATGATGGGCTGCTGGTAGGGGAGTATCAGGATGTGGAAAGTGCAGGCAAAAATTAGGACTATGAAAGAGTGGAGATAAAAAAAAATTGAAAATTAGGGAGCGGAGGTAATTAAAATGAAGAAAATGGGGGCCCTTGGAGTTATATCCCGCTGGCGCTGATGATTTTGTGTAACAAGTAGGCCTACTCAATTTTAATTATTTCTCTATGTAAAAGACATCTACATCTAGGTCAACATAGGCTCACGTTTTATAATTTTATGAAAAATTGGACATAAAAAAATTGTGAAAATTAGAGTTATACCCCGCTGGCGCTGATGATTTTGTAACAAGTAGGCCTACTAAATGTTTATTATTTCTCTATGTACAAGACATCTAGGTCAACATAGGCTCAGGTTTTATAGTATATACTTTATAATTATATATTTACTATACCTATACAGTGAGTGTAAAGGTCGTAACACTGTACGAAAACAGATTCTGAGGCCCCCCATAGACCGTGTCATTCAGGCTCATACCACAATCATTTTGTTTTGCAAGTCATTTGGCATACACAACTCATGCATATGTCTCCCCCGGGTGGGGGTACTGCCGTAAATGGTGAGTTTTGTTGAGCGAGGGTTCCTTGTGTTGTGTCCTAGGGGATTCACATTATATACGGTTGTATTTTTTACAAGGAAACTCCCATTTTGTCATTAATATAACTCCTGTTTTTGAGAGCCATCCATCACTTGACGATTTCAATGACACAATATTTACAATAAAATTTAGGCAAATTTAAGGTAATACTTGCATTTATCATTATGATTTACAAGAGCTATTGCAAATTTATGAGGAAAATAATTTTAATTTACGATGATAATAAATGGCCATTAAGAGTTTGTGATAATGAATATACCTATTTGACCTCACAACAGTGAAGACTACATGTAACCAGCAATACTGCTACTAAGAATAGCTGTACTGCATGTATGCATGTAGACATAAGACAAATCTGCAATTAATGTGAAACAGTTTACATTTTTAGTATTTTGTTAGTATTCCTATGACATACTTTGGGCCATTGAAGAACTTTGAAATGTATAAATATTGAATGTGATACAGAGGAGATATGTGTACTGTTATTTTGTTTTCAGCAGTGATGACACAAGTGTGGAGATACCACTTGTGAGTGAAGAAGTTGTATATGCAACGCCACAGAAAAAACAAAAAAGGTATTCGAAACATAAATGTCAGAAATTTATTTTCGTATGTTTCCATTATTATGTAGTAACTGCAAGATTAAAGCATGTAATGTAACGCATATAGATGTACATTATAGCAGAATATGATATCCCAGAACAACAAATTTACCACAGTAACTGAGTAATCGTCATATAATTTCACAAGACAATTAAGAAATCCTATTACAATGTCATTATTATGTTTCTTCACTGCAGAACAGCATAGACAGGGATAGCTACGCTTTTCAGTCCGGGTTTGAGAACTGGCGAAGTAAGTCGTGTTGTTTGAGGTCTATTGTATTTTATTTTCACCTCCACCTCCTCTCCTCCTCCCTAGCCATTTCGATTGTAAATAATCAATTGTGATTTATTCTCGTTTGCTATCAGTATATCAGTTGAGCGGGTTGCCCCTTATCTTTTATGTTATTGTGTATAGTTGCAGTGTCTTCACTGCATAGGTATCTATTGTTTGTAATTGTGTATATCAATAACTTTGCATTGCATTGTCGTAGCAAACGTTTCTGTATGCAATGCTTTGTATGTGAATTACATATTTCTGGTATGATTGAATTGCATACCAGTTGACAATAAAAGTTGCCCGTTACCAACCTTCATTATATGTATCCTTGGTTTCTTTATTATTACATCAAACAAGCTTTGGCCGCATTAATAGTTGTATTTTTTACTCCTCCGTGACAGATGACATATATATATATATATATATATCTTTATTGTAATTAATAACTTTGGCTTTTTCTACAAAATTGTTCCTTTTCATTGCAGAAAAAGATGACAAGTACATATATATATATAAATTTAATCTATATATATTTTATAAAGGTGTTATACACATGATGATGATAATAATAAACATCAAAATGATATATAATCATTTCATAAACATCAAAATAATGTCTTTTGCATTATCAATTACCTCGAGAATGGGTACACATTTTAAAATGAACTGACTGTATCAGTGTGAGTGTATACACATTGCGTTGTTTACCCAATTAAACCAATCGGGCAACCTTAAATCCTGTATACATACCATCAGGTGATGGAAACCTATCCCTTACAGATCACACAACACAACTGGGTATGACAACCCTGTTGTCACTTCCCAAGTGGTCAAACCGCCTTAAAACAAATTGTCTGTAAGCTGCATGATGAAAGTTGTCATTTGTTGGCTGAACATTGTATTCAAACAAGTCATTCACATCTTGTAGAGCTACAAGAACTACCGAACTTCGCAGCACTACATCATTTATGTCTCTTTCAGCAGTCTCCCGTAGGCAACGACCAAGACTGCGACGGCAGCATACTTGTTCTTCTGGTCGTGGCATTTGTCGACATCGACCGCAGTGACACCAAGTGATGTCCTCACTATCCGATGGAGGTGTTGGCTCAGTCGAAGCGATGTCACCAGGCAGCAGATCCCATAGGTGTGGATGGAGACTCACAGCAGTTTGGATGAAGCCAAGTAGTGCATCGCGATTAACATCTTCCAACTGTAAATGTTTTAAAACATGCATTTTATTGCCAATGCTGATAAAGACAACTATCCATATTTATAAAGATAAGTTTTGAGGCAGCACATTTTTAGAACCGGTCACTTTGTCTTTGGATACAAATCCAATTTATTTATGTACAGATATCTGTAAATCACAACAATGCTGGATCAATCGATTTTCTGCTTCAAAATATGATAATAGTTTTGTTTTATTGACGTTATTAAATGACAATTATGTTCTTGCACAAGAGATTGTTCAGTATGATATGAACTGAACACCAGTGGCAGCTAATAACATACAAAATACCTGTTCAGACAGGATGGTATCTTGTTCTGTGTTCTCGCCTACTAGCTGATTAACACTCAATGTTTGTCGAGATTTGAATAGGCTTCTTGGTGACTTCTTTAGCAATATGTACCCATTTTATTTCGGAACCATTTCTGTAAATGTAGTCTAATGTGTTGCAGGAAATTAATTTGCTGCCTAAAATGTAAACGAAATCAATATAGTTTCTAAAAATAAATGACCCAAGGGTTTATCATTAAATGTTGAATATGTCCGGTATATAACAAATTCAAATTTGATTCATTGCATATCGCATACAATACAGCTATATAACAGGAACTAACATTCTTTGCAACTTGTTTTCGTTTCTTTGGTTTTGTTGCGGGCTCCTCTTGTAATAATCAATAAACTGCTTAAAATCATGCATCCGTGCAATAAAATAGAGGAGTTATGCATAATGGGCACAATGTATATCCTGGTCTTCTTCCTCATCTTCCACAAAGGCCACCGTCAAGTCCTGGTTTATATTTAAGTAATACATAAAAGTATGTATGCATGCATATGATATACAAAATAATGTTGTTGATGTAAAATATATGCATAATTATACATATAGATATATATATATATATATTCTCTCCCTCCCTCCATCTTTCCCTCTCTCTCTCTCTCTCTCTCTCTCTCTCTCTCTCTCTCTCTCTCTATATATATATATATATATATATATATATATATATTCTTCTACATTATCATGATTATGGTACATAATAAAATGTTACACACAATTTGTTCAAAACAGAAGTTAATTTAGTTTTATTGAAACATATTTAGCATAGGCTAAATAGGTTCTATGCTGGTGTTGATTAAAGATATCCCCACACACCCCCATTTGATATAGGGTCAAATACACCTGTATTTGAATGTATTTAAATACTTTTTTTTAAGTATTTTTATTTTATATTTATTAAATGATAATATTTGTATTTATATACTTCTGCAAAGTACTTGAAATATTTTGAAATACATTTTCAGTTTCATTCGGCATGGGTATCAATATTGTTTATGCCTGTCTTGTTAAATTTGAGAATCAAACAATTTTACTCGGTCATTTAGTAATTCACCACTTTTCCATTCTGAAATAATGGCAAGATAAGGCCATCATGTCATTGAGATCACTGTGATAGAAGCCAACGTTACCTTATGTGTCAGTTGTCACTGTGATGCAATTACCAACAAGATTCAGTTGCACTGGCCTGCCTCTCTTTTGATCATGGTTTCCAAATGAAGCTAATTAATGTGGCTGATAAGGCCTGCTATTGTGACAAATATTTGCTTGCTGCCTGTGGGTTGAAAGGAGGGTGGTGGCTTCTCAAGTCAGGTGGCATCATCATAAGGCAGCTTATTCTTATCTACAAGTTAATTGCCCATGACATGAAACTCCAAATCATGACTGATAAGCCTTAGTCAATGATATTCTAGTTCTTCTGTGTGCTTTTTTGTTTTTAGCTATATTGTACTGTCGTATTGTAAAAAGTATTTGAAATACTTCCCAATCCATTTACTTGTATTTAAATACTTTTACAATTCAAAGTATTTGAACTCCTCAAGACTATTCTATTTAAATACATTTCAATGTATTTGACCCCATATCTGACTCTAGTAGACTCTAATTTAGTAATTGTACATCAACGATCAACCATCTAGATTTATCAATCTGTGTTCCCCCATTTCGTTTCAAAGACAATTGTTGTAGCCATACAGTTGTTACATTATTTTGGCCAAAACAGACATAGACCTATTACAATTATCAGACAGTTAAATAACATCGTAAGCATGTCCCTTACAATCATGATTGCTTATTTATTGTCATATTATGTCTACATTGTGCATCGCAAATTTACGTGACAATGCGGTATTGACTATTGTGATTTGAATTTTCTCAAACCTAAAAAGTGCACACAGAATTGTATCATGCCATCCAAGTTTATTACCAATTGGAGCTGCCAGTGAACGTATTACATAGAGTTTCACCGAAACATTCAAACAGTAGAAAGACATGAGTCATGACACAATACCGACATCGAAGTGGACGATGCACGAATTTAGGACACGCAACCATACAATGAACATCACTGACCAGCGCTTCTTCTGCTGCAGTTGTCTGATGCATCCGACGGGGCCTGTGTTATGGCCAAGCCAAGTTTTGATCCCTGTCTTTCGACTTTGTTTGTGCATATTTGTTTTTTCGTGCCATAAGTACAATTCTTCAAGCAAAATGCTCCTCTGTTGACTCTGACATTGACAGTCTGACAGCCGCTCTGATCAAACAGGGATATGCCCCTCTCTTCTCGGTTCTATTTAAAATGTTTGAACAATTGCAATGTCCAGGGTCAGATTGAAAATCCTGATGATTTCTTTTACTTGTCATGACGTACTGTTGCAAACTAACAACACGAAATTAATCAATCCTTATTAACACAACCACTAGATGCAGCGCACGCTTGTCTTGCGTTCCCGAGAAATAACGACAGCAAACGTATCGCCTGCAACGAAACCGAGACTTTTGTATAAATAGCCGCAGACGCGAAGCGTCGGCCGACAAAACACTTCTGCCGTGGAATAGCGCAATCAATACAGTGTCCCTTTAGGCAACCAGACAACACAAGTTATCTGACGTAAACAAGATTGCGACGCAATGATTTTCAGGACATCGGGATAACAGACCCGAAGTACAATCTTATTAAGATGTCAATACCTTATGGAACCCACGAGTCAGGGAGCGTGTGTGATCCTTTGAATTGCAGTAGTGAAGGCACGCCATCAGAGTAGTATTTTGACCCAGACCTCTGTTGTCAAAGTAACATAATGGTTATCGTAACGAGGAAATATACTATAATTGCGTACGGTGTCCCGTTACACCTAAGTAGGGTAATATTACTCTAATGTAACTATTACGTTGGGTTTGACTAGTATTATGCAACTAGAATATTACACTTTTTATAATAATTGTAAATTATATGTTTACAATTCTCTTAATGAAACCCATTGAATGTTTGGTTCCCGAGATGCAAATCGTGTTGTAGGAAAACATTGACATACACACCCAAATATGCATACATACATAAATACGTACGTACGTACGTAAGTACCTGCCGAGCAAACGTACATCTATACATTGGTTGGGGTTGCTTGTCTATTTTCGGACGATGCAGCCTTGACGGATTGTCTATATACATGCGAAAAAAAATGATACGCGATTACACTAATGTTATGATTTATTAATAGTCACCATTTTATTTAGTCTGGCCTCGTTCACAAACACTAGCTACAAGACATGTCATGAAAATGTGAAGCATTGACGCCAGTAAATAGTTTCACATCATTCGTGACGTAGCGCAAGATGAGAGGCACAGAGTACTCATTTACAAGATGTACACTTAGGTTTCCTATGTAATTATATATAATGATAACAAGCTATGCTATTCTAGATAGTATTATTTTTAGTAATAGAGTGTGTCTGCAAGCACCCCAATCTCGTCTTATGCTCAATTCGATTGTCCAATAATATGTCTATATAACTGAGGTCTTGTATTGAATGTGCGCTCTTTGAAAATATCAACTGAAACAGAGTTTGTAAATAGACGCAGCATTCTACGCAAACAAACCCTGACACACTGTATGGTTAGAGCCGCCTCATACAGAAATAAATTATTTTTAAAATACTCACAACTTGCAATGTTACGAAACAAAGTACAGTTAAGGGTAAAATGAACAAAACACTAGGTGGATCCATACCATTGTGATTTTGTTATTTTCATAAAACTGTGTCTATTATAATAGACTGACAGACAAAATCTGTTGAAATGAAACAGGAGTTCCCGTGGGTAACGTGGACGAGGTAGTAGGGTTGGGTTACGCGAGCGCCGCAGGCGCGAATCATTACTAGAGGGGTCCGGGGGCATGCTCCACCGAAGATTAAAAAAATAGCTTAAAATTATACATCCGAAGTGTGTTTAACCTTTACTCTTGAATATAGAGGGGAATATATAAAACAACAAGACACTATTTGTAAGTGTAGTAATCATGATTGATAAAAGTCAGTAATCATGATTGTTTCATCGTGTTGAGGAGTGATTTCCACTTGACCACTGGTACTTGTTTGTGGTGAGGTTACTCTTGCCCTAAACCTAACCCTTGTTACAACGCTAACAGGGTCAATAAAAACGTAAAAGGTAAGTTGTCATATAGCGCAGTATTCATTCCTAAGGACTGCTCAAAGCCCTTTACACTTTAAACCCTGGCATATCTTTTCAATCGAACACCATCTCGACTTCTCTATGAAGCATCCTCTTTCATCATCACCTTTAAATGATTATAATATCATAATAGTATGGTAAATTGTTTTTTGTTCCAAAGATTGTATTGTATTTGTTGCTAGCATGCTATGGAAGTAATTAAACATTCATTTCTAGAATGCCACAAAAGAATGTTTCTATTAATCGCAAGAACGTTTCTCATATTGTGTTATTTTTATAAAACAGTGTAAGTTGTTAAGTATATCCAATTTTTGTGCAAATATATCATTGTCTAGCCCACGTTATTGATAACCCGTTAATATACACGATTTTGTGTAATAGGCGTCTTTTATGACATGTGAACGTCGGTGGTTTATATTCGTAAGAACTTCACTCAAATAAACTTTCCGAGTAGTTTGTTTGCACAACTTTGTTGGAATATGTATTATATATTGAGCACAAAGATGCCTTCCTTTATAAGAAAATACCATGGTATGTCATGATATACCATGGTATATTATGATATATCATGACATATCATGGTTTAACATTGGTGTAGCATGGTATACTATGGTATATCATGGTATACCATGATATTACATGATAATCCGTGCTACACCAACAGTAAACCATGATATATCATTGTATAGCATGGTATATTGTGGCAGATCATGGGTATATCATGGTATACCATGGTATTCCATGGTATTCCATGATATGTCATGATATACCAGGCTACACCAATGGTAAACTATGATATATTATATTATTTCAATGATAAACCATGATATCATTGTATATCGTGATATATCATGTATGTCATGATATATCATGGGTGTATCATGGTACACCAAGATATATATATATATATATATATACTTACCTTGATATATCATGGAATATTATAGGTATTTGCTTGGGCAGAGACATAAGGTGAGTAATGTCAACGATAAAGTCGCTTATCTATTTTTAGTCATATGTAGTACCTATAATTTATATGTTAAATTGAATAAAAAGTATTAGAGTTTGATATCATAATACTGTACTACATTTATTATGCTGTTCATTTTCCTATATGCCTGATATATAATGACATTTAAGACTGTTTGAAGTATCACGGAAACATGGCTTAATATTATACCAATCAATACAATGTCATGTTGTGAATAAAAAAAACCAGCTTTGTTATGGAGTATTCATCAGTAGTAATAACGGGGATAACTGTCACATGTTTATATTTTTAATGTCTCACTCTACACCAACGGTTTTTTGTGAAACAGAATATCAGGATAAAAAATCACCATACAACGTAATTGTACATGCTATTTTCATTACAACTGTAATGTAAATATATAATAAGCTGCAGAAGAACCGCACAACTATTGAATGAATCGCATATTCTCATCTTCCTCAGTATGCTCCTCAGAGTAGTGTGTGGTCATAAAAAGATATGTCACTATTCCAGTCATCGGCACTCTTAATTGCTGTCAAAGATATATGTGCATGCATGCACTGAGAACAAATTCAATCGTGTATATTATTGGGTATATGTTTAATGCCGCACAAAAAGCTACAAAGAAACAAATTATGCAAAAAGAAATGCATACGAAATGAGGACAAACTTGTGCCAGAGTTACACGTTACACTCAATAAGTGAAAAAGACACATTTGAATATTTCAGCATTTAGCTGTAAATACATTACAACATGTATTGCAAATATGAAACATACTGAGAACTCGGGAAAATCCTACAAGTTATACGTTCCATCGCATAAAAATATACCTTAATCTATATATTATGCCTTCATATTGATGGACAAGTTTTATTACATGTCAATTTAACTACGCGTGAAGTATCAGTCTGATGCGAGCCATGTCGAATGCTGCGACGACAGGACAACGTTCCGCAACATTCTGGCATTTCTGCTATTCGTCCCATGTCGTTCCGGGGTTTACAGAGGCCCGTTCCGCCTTTTAGGTTGCATCATTTTCACTTCTCGCTGTGTTCACCGAATTAAAGTGGGTAGTCGAGAACAAAGACGAGACTTGCCAAAACGAGGTGGTATACTGGACCACTCGGTTTCTGCCTTACGCAAGCATAATATGCAGTTTTCACCAACATTTTTTTAATCGTTCAGCAACATATCAATATTATTAATCAGAACCACTCATTTCATCAATGGCATGCAAACGAAGCGTCAAATAAATTGTTTTTAGTGAAATACTTACTGACGATAATTACTTCACGCGCGAAACGGAAGCACTTGGTTTCTGCCTCATCGTGTTCAAAATCATCACTGTGCGACAAATCGCAACGCATTCACTGTATAAACTCCACGGGCTGTTCGTTAACTTTCCTGTGGTGATTAGTGGGAATAGTTGCTTACAATTTTCGTCCGATAAATTTTTATATTACGGTTGTTTACATCAGCGTCACCGATATGGTGCACTGTAGACAGTTTAATCAAGTGGTCTGCGTTCGCTATCAAAATATCTGTCAAAAACCTGATTGCCTCATTTTAATTTGAGACAAATAACTTTGTTGCAAGTGTTTCGACGTACTTTGCTCATTGTGTCCGATATATCTGACTAACGATGCATTTAATATGAGATCCAGCTATATAATCGTAATGAGGCAGAAACTCAGATAGGGCAGAAACCGAGTAGGTGACTATACATAAACGCGCGACCGTATTTTTAAATCCACGTTATCAAAGTTCAATCCGACTATTGTGGTGCATGCTGGCGTTGCATACTTTCGTCGTGCTAAACAACAATTGATTATGAAGATGTTTGCACTTTCTGATTTTGTTGATGAAGATGGAGCCGTGAGAATAGGTGAAACTGCGTGGATTGAAGTTGAACTCATCAATGTTGACGGTTATGATCATAAGCGCTTGTCTTGACTCGTTTGGGCAATGTGTATACCGTACAATATAATTATTATAATGGAACTAAAAGAGTGCGCAACATTTGTCGGCGTTCGCAATGACCGCTCGCCATTCAACATCTGTATCGTTACAATGCGACGCCAAATCCAACTTCCACGAACACAACCGTATGCCCAAATAAACAAACTTTCGCAGTACCTTCCTTTACTCAACAAACCATTGTACGTATTATCGAAAGTGGTGATTAATCACGGCACAAGTCCGATACGACCAAAAAAGAAGACTCGCGTAAAGTCGCGTGAAATTTTAATCGAAATCGAGATGCGACACGCGTTTTTGAATGGTGCAGTTCAATTATGTATCAACCAAAAGAAACAGCAATGAATTCATCAGAATACGCGACATTTTGGTGGGCTGTAATAACTATGGAAAACATAAAAAGATAATTATGCAGTGGAAATAACGTTAAATGTAATGTTTTATAATCTGGGATATATATATATATATATAACAAGTAACATGTTATATAAATGTTTCAATTTTTGTTTTGACTATTGAAATACATATATATGTATGTATATATATATATATATTGAAATATATGTATATATATATATATATATTTTAATAGTCAAGACAAAATTGAAACATGCATGCTAAATATGCTACCTCGCCTGAATTGAGATGATAACTCATGTTACTCTAGTGATTGGAAATGTGCTATGGTTTGTAGGTAGTTAGACAGCTACATGGACCAGAGTGGCAAAATAAAGAGAGGAGATGTTTTAATATGTAGTGCGTTTAATTTAATTTATAGTGAGAGTTTATTAGTAGGGTGTATTTTTATACATTTGGTAGGAGGTAGGTTTTTTTCAAATGCCAGATCCCCAGAGTAGTGTTAGAATAATCAGATATTGATTGTGGCCACTTAACGGAAGAAGAAAGTTTCATCTAACATGTGTGTTGGTGATCTAGAGAGGTTTTATCGTACATGTGTGATCATAAGTGATGTTTTTTTTTCTGGCTGATACAGAAGTGAACTGCACGATCACGCTTACACTCCCGTCGCCGCCGGTAGGAGCTCTCCAACGGGGACGCTGTTGGCATTTCGCCGGGTAGAATATTTTCCAAAAGGCATGTGTCGCGTCTCGTTTTCGACTAAAACTTCACGCGACCATACGCGAGTCTTCTTTTTTCGTCGTATCGGATTTGTGCCGTGATTAATGACCACTATCGATAATACGTACAATGTTATTTCTAAAGAATGAGACAGCGATGGTTTTGAACGTTTAATGCTGATGTGCGGTGCAGTGAAAAAGAACGAACACGGATATGTGCGGTGCACTTAATAAGAACGAACCATAGAGGCGATGAGAATAGAACAAGTCAACATTAATAATGTAGCGTAATTGTCAATGTCCTCCCTCGCCCCGAGTTCTTGTGACGGGAGACGCATGAACTCTTCGAGTACCTTGTTCGATCACTCGTTACCGACCACTTAGTCCTTGAAGCGGGTCGGCAAGCGTGTCTGCCGCCTTGAACTGTCCGCTCGGAACATAGTGTTTGGTACTGACGGTGGCGGCGATGCGAGCTTCTGTTGCGGTGCAGTTTCCCGGTTCGGTCCCGCGGATGGCGGTTCATCGGCGGACGATCTTGGTGAGGCCACCGGAGTATCTTCATTCCCTGTGTCGGGCTCAAAGTGGAGGCTGTGCGGGTTGGGGCGTATGTCTTGTCGGCGCACTGGTGTGCTCTGCGACTTTCTGAACATTGCCGTGTCCGGGGTCGGCGGCGAGCGATTGGCGTCGCTGCCGAGTGGTGTGGAGATCTCATGTGTCAGGTCCTCCATGGGAAGTAGGGATAGGGGCAGTCTCCCTATGTCAGCGGACCTGTTGGGGATGTCATCCGTGATACGGCGTGGGCATGGCTTATCCACGTACGGGACGTAGCGCCGTAGAAATTGGCGGTTGCGAAGGGTGACTCTGCCAGACCCGTGGACTTTGATGGCGTACTGGTCGTGTTGCCGTACCTCGATGACTTGTCCAGACTTGTCCCAGCGTCGTGGCGCATTCCCAGTCTGGTTCTGGATGCGGACGCTGTTCCCCACTTTCAGAGGAGGCAGTTTCTTAGTGTGGGGTAGGAGGGCTTCCACCTCCTTGGCATGGCTTTCCATGAGAGCCTTCTCCCGGTTGGCGGCTGTGTCTGTCCAGGTATCGTATGGCTCGTATTTTCCTGGCATGACGGGTATAAAGTCGCGGATTTGGCGGCCAAAGACGATTTCAGCCGGGGAGCGTTTGTAAAGTGGCGTAGGCGTGTTCCTATATGTGAGCAAGGCTCGCTGGAATGCCGGGATGTCGGCGTCGCCATGTGGCCCGGTGTTCTCCATGATCAAGCGCTTAGCTGACTTAACCCCGATCTCGGCCCGGGTGTTGGAATGGGGGTAGGCTACCGACGAGAGGCGGTGAGCAACTCCCCAGTCTCGGAGGAACTGCTGGGTGAGCTCAGCCGTAAACTCGGGGCCGCCATCTGATGACAACTCTTCGGCGATACCATATGTGACAAAGAATTCCCGTAGCTTCTTGCCGAGTGCCGGCGACCCCCCCCCCCCGTTAGTTGACACACGTAGAGCCAACCCGAGTATCTGTCAACGATGACCAGGTAATTGTGGCCGCTGTAACAGAAGTAATCGGCGCACAACATCTGGAATGGGTAGACTGGGTCGGGTGAGGGTGTCGGAGGCGGCTTGGGGTTGCTGGGAGCAATTATGTGGCACGCCTGACAGTTATTGCGCAGCTCTTGGTTCTGAATCGTGATTCCCGGCCAGAAAACCGATGCTTTCGCTGTGGCGTTCATGGACGTCACACCTTGGTGGGCGGCGTGTAGTGTTTCCAGACCTGGTCGCGGAGTGATGGCGGGATAATGATTCTGTCCTGGTACAGTATTACGCCCGCCGTGATGGAGAGGTCGGCCCTGTACTGATGATAGATCCGGGTGAGTTCTGGCATGTGCCTGCTGTCTTCCGGGAAGCCTACTAGGACCATGGTGGGGTCGCTGGTGGTCTGTTCTCTGACGCTGTCCCACGTGACCGATTCGATGGACGATAGTGTGATCATGGCTCCGAATGTTTGGTGTTCCTCCTGTGCGGCAACCTCGTGACTGAAATTCCCCTCGTTGCCCATGCGGCGCAGCCCCTGGTACCACCAAAGTTCAGCCGGTACCGATGAATAGCCAGCCGCATGTGCATCATCTGTTAGGTCCATCTTGTTAGGATTGGGGTCTCCAGAGGCGTATCTGGACAGGCTGTCAGCGGTGAAGTGGCGTTTACCAGGTACGTGGGTGATCCTGAATTGGAACGGTAGTGTTTTCTCTTTCAGGTTGTAGAGGCGCGGGTTTTTTATGTCCTCCATCTTCCGGTCCCCCAACACTTTGAGGAGGGGCTTGTGGTCGGTGGCAACGATGAGGTCGTTACAGCCCAGGACGAAGTGCCTGGCTTTGTCGAGTGCCCAGGCGACGGCCAAGGCCTCGCCTTCTACAGGGGCATAGTTCTCCTCTGCGTTGTGTGTATACCGATTGCTGGCGAACGTCAGTTTCCAGCCGGTGTTGCAGCACCATGGTTCCTCGGATGGACAGGAGCAATGTTTCTGTCCAAGGGAGAACCCGATGCCGTACTTGCACCAGTCGGTGGACAAGCAAGTTTTTCGTCTTTTGTCAAAGATCTTGACCCCCTCGGCGATGGTCTTGATGATCTCGCTCTTGGCGTGTGCAAGGGCAGCATCCAAGGTCTCGTCCCAGTAGAACGGGGTTGAGGGTGACAGAAGTTCGCGAAATGGGCGTAGTTCTTCGGACGACGATTGACAGTAACTGACCTGGTTAATCATTCCAAACAGCGACCTTATGTCGGTGATGTTCCGCGGTGTTGGGAAGTCCTGGATCGCGCGAATGAATGTGTCGCTGGGCCGGATGTTTGTTTTCGTTATCTCAAATCCGACGAACTCAACCGTGTCTTCCGCGAAGTGGAATTTTTCCGGGTTCTGAGTGATACCGTGTCGTCCGCATATATCCATCCAGTTGCAGGTTTGGAAAAATGCTTCCTCGATTGTCGGGGCCCATATGCCTACGTCGTCGATGCACTTAGTTTTGTTCGGGATGTCGGCAACAATTTCGTCGTATCATCGAGTGTAGCCGTCTCCGGCGGCGACAAACCCCTGGGGCAGGGTCTTGTACCTGTATCGGCCCCATGGGGTGATGACTGTGGTGTAGTGACGGTCTTCCTCGTGGATGGGGACTGAGTGGTAGCCGTTCCAAGCGTCGGTAACAGTCTTTTTCATGTTTGCCGGGAAGAGCGTCGCCTGATGAAACGGGCTCATGGTGTGGTGTGTTTCTCTGCTGCAGAACTTGTTGAGGGCTTGGTAGTCTACGCAGCGTCGAGGCCCCCCGCTCTTTTTTCTGGTGATGACCATCCTGCTGCACCATGTCATAGGTTCACCTACAGGAACAGGCTCGATGACGCCGAGTGCGATGTCTCTGTCCAGGTCGGCCTTGACCTGTTCCTGCCAGTGTAGAGGAACCGATATAGCTGTGTGAATGGTGACAGGTGAGGCGTTCGAGTTGACCATGATGCGGACTGGTGGTCCCTCCATGAGGGGGAGGGGTTGATGCTCGCATGTGTTGAAAGTACTGCCTTTGTAGTAGTCTTTAATACACTCCTCAAGTTTCCCTCTGTTGTTTTCTGTAGGAGGGAATGGGATGGACGTGGGCAGTGGCGGAGGCATCGTACGCCCCGGGCAATTGCAGTTGTCCCTGGTGGATGGTGGTGGCATAGATGAGCTGGCTGCGGCATCGTTGTTTGTTTCGACAGCGCCAACTGATGGGAAGGATTCCGGTATGATCCCAAGCTGTTTGCACCCATGTTCGCTTAGGTACATTCCCTTGATCTTGTTAGAGACGTAGCAGATCTGGGTTGTCTCGTGCGAGTTTCCATGACGGTCCAATCCTGACAAGCGGATAATGATTGCCCCGATGATTTCGATGGGGATGGTGTCTATGGCCTGCATCCGAAGTCGGGTGGGAATGATGTCGCTCTTCTTGTACCCCATGTTGTGGACCTGTTCCGTGTTGATGATGGTCGACTGGCAGCCAGTGTCAGTAATGACCCGCAGTTGACAGGTGCGTGCCGGTTTACTGAAGTGATAGCCAAAGTGGGCATAGTCTGATGGCACAACACGGGCCTGCAGTGTGACTGTGGGCTGGCCTTTGACTGGCCTCTCGATCCAACCACGGAGTCTGTTGAATTGTTGCGATTCGATGACGACTTCCTTGCCACACTTGTTGCTGCCGCGGCTGACGAGGCCGATCTCCTCGATGTCGTCAGTTTCCCCGTTGTTTTCCCGACCGCCAGCACGACTGCCAGATCGAGTGCCGGAAGGTTGTGAGCTGCCGGCACGAGCCCGGCCGGCTCGAGTATCGCAAGAGTGTGAGTCCTTCGCCTCGCACATCTCTTCGTACACGGAGGGCATGGATCGGTCTGCAGCGCCCTCGGTGTCGTCTAATTTCAGCGTTTTCATCTCCATGTTACCGGACTTGGGCGGCGAACCCGGTTTGTCGATCTTGTCCGACTTTCGAGGCGTCTGTTTGCGGCATACGGCAGAGAAATGCCCTGTCAATGAGCATTTGTTGCACGTGGCGTTGAAAGCTGGACAGTTGGCCTCTCTGTTAGCCTTGGACGTACGCCCGTTTGTGTTAGTTCCGTGGCCGGTTCTACCGCAGTAGTGGCATTTAAAATGCCTGTTCTGGTTGTCGATTTGCGATGGGTTCTTGTCCCTTTTGTACCTGGATATGTCGGCGCCTGTATCGCCGAGGATGGAGGCCTCTGTCTTCTTGCCGATCTCCTTGGCCTCCAGTAGTGTGATCAAGGCGTCGAGTTCCATGTCCTGTTCCTGCATGCCGAGGACCTCGCGTTGTGTGTCCTGATCATACAGTCCACAGATGATCATGTCACGTACCATATCGTCGGTGTATCGCACTTATTTTGTACACGTGCATTTGTTGTGAACTGGCACAGATCTGCTTGACCTTTCACCCGGGCAGTAAAGTTTCTGATTCCCTCATCAGCCTGCTGTTGAAGGTTGTTGAGCGCGACCCTGGACACCATAACGTTTTCGGCTTTGACGGCTAGCCTGTGTATGGAGTCGAGAATATCTTTTTCTGGCTGTTGCTCGATGTCGTTGTTGTCCTGAAACATGGCGTAGCGGAGCTGCTCCCTGCAGGTGTCCATAAGTTGACATTGTATGTCCGCTCCGGTGAGGCCTGTTGCAATCTTGTACGTATTCCACCTTTTCTGGAAGTAGACCCACCGCTCTGTCGTGATGGCCATGTCAATGGGCAGGCGGTCTGCCTTCGCTTTTTTGGGGGCGGTGGCTTGGGTGGGCGGCGGCACTGCATTGTGCTCCGACGTGTTGTGTATGGCCAGAAGCTGCATGGCATACTCGACCGGTAGTTTTTCAGTCTTGTAATCACAGTCTGTGTATGTGCATCGTATTTCCACATTGGCCATGATGATGTAGTTTGAGTATGTTTGTTTAACTACAATCTTGGTAGAGCCTCCGTCTGTAGTACTGTGTGTATGTGTAGCAGTGTTTCGTTCATTACGAGCATTCTAAACACTATATTATTGCTCACAAACAGAACTATTCGCGGTTTCGTTGTTTCTACGGCAAGAACTGTAGTATCTTTTCACTACTGCCGATTAGTGGAATATGCGTACGATACATATCAGTACTATCTAATAAATATACCTTTCAGTGCACCGCGCATTCTAAAGAATAAGACAGCGATGGTTTTGAACGTTTAATGCTGATGTGCGGTGCAGTGAAAAAGAACGAACACGGATATGTGCGGTGCACTTAATAAGAACGAACCATAGAGGCGATGAGAATAGAACAAGTTAACATTAATAATGTAGCGTAATTGTCAAGTTATGTTGAATAAAGGACAGGCACTGTGCAAGTTTATTCATTTGGGCATATGGTTGTTTTCATGGAAGTTGGATTTGGCGTCGCATTGTAATGCTACAGATGTTGAATGGCGAGCGGTCATTGCGAACGCCGACAAATGGTGTGCACTCTTCTATAGCGCTGATCAAAAACTACGTCATCGTTATCTGCGTAGTGCTGTACGTAGCACACATGTCTCAGCGAGTAGGACAAATGACTAGCCGCAGCCGCCATTTCGTTGTGCTTCAGCAGTGAAATACAATGGCAACCTCTACTCCTTTTTATCGTGTGACGCTCGACCAAAACGGTTTTCTAAATGCGCGTCCCAAGAAGATTGCTGCCATTCAGACTTTGAGTCCTGTTATACTATGCTCTACCTACAGAGTGCACAGTGACTCATACTAGTACTATGATAACATTATGGTATCATTACTGTGTGCTCTATTAGTCTATAATTGTACAATTACTGTGTTCGAGTATATGTGTCAGTGTGAAGTATGACACTGAAGTATGTTCACCAGTACGCTATAATTATTGTATGAACGGATTGATGATTATGCATATCGTACGTATTATTACATTCTGATTAATAATATGACGTATTACCATACCAATACATACATTATTCGGAGGAAACAGCAGTCTTACAAAAACATAATTAAATCAACACAAATGTATGTATGTCCATAGCCATGTCACTGATCAACACAATTACCATAATTAATTAATTAATTGTAGTAATTATCCAGTGCCACCTGATTCTAGATTTCCGCCAACCACATTAATTAGCCATTCAGCCAGAGGGGATTGGCTACTTACGTAACAACCGGCTACTGGTAATTCACGAGTAAACCAACCATGTGAACCATTTGACTAATCACAGGTGTTAATGATATAGGAACGGTTCGACTACTAATCTTTAATTTTTTCATTCGTTCGACAGTTCTCTCAACACAATTCTGACAAGTGCTACGCGTTTTATTAGCATGTCCTCTTGATGCGTCAATCTATCCCTATTTAGCAAAAACCGGGGAATATTTAAAAGTTCACATTTTTCCTGTAATATAGCCTTGATATCGAAGCCTCTGTCTGCTATTACAAGGTCTCAAGGATTGAGACAATTGAACAGCCCTGATCTCAGAAATAGTTCCTTGTCGGAAATGCTGCCTTCACACATATCAGACAGAAATGCAACAGCCCCTGTTGGAGAAATAGCAAGAAGACCCTTCAAGGTATAATTATTTTTGTAGTGGGAATACATGTTTCCTTGTTCAGAAAAGTGTTTAGGCAGCTGGGCAAACACTTCGAAACAGTCAATTATGACTCTGACATTTTTGAATGATTTGAAGCACGCTGGCATATGTTTCCGAATAATTTGACGAGATGGAAAAATCCGCCTTATCAACGCTGCTGTATTCGTATACAGCAGCTTAATCCAGGTATTTATGATCACAGACACAGTTCCCGCACTAAGATGAAAGCGATAAACTAAGTCTCGATTCGGGAATGCCTGGCGCATTTTGATCAAAGTTAAAAGCAGCTGATCATGGATAGACAATTTACATCTCCCAGCATTCTTCATCGTGTGCGAACCTCTCCAAAAATTCAAACCATCAGCGACAGCGCCGATAGCAGATATGAGATACAAAAATTGCACAACGGAAAGTCTTGAGTAAAACTTGAACTTCACTTTTTCGTGTGATACATCGGCAAACAATAAACTGTCATTGGAGACAGTTCGCTACCCCACTGTCTCTTTGACGACGTCTACAGACTGTCGTTTGCGGATGATGGCATCGATCTTGCTCGACAACATCTCATGACATGTGTAGGTTGTTTGCGTTTCTTCATCAATCAAAGTTCGCGTGATTGTGTTTGTTGAGATGGTATTTTAACCAAATTAGTGGAAGCCGGTGCCTGTAAAAGCAACAAGCAACATGAATGGCAATGAGCACATGGTTGTTGGCGCATTCATTCATTTATACAGTTTTTGCTTAAAGGTAATTATCGCACAAAACACAAACCAGACATGGTCAATATAGTAATGTTATAAATGTTGTTAATTTTTTGGAAATACTATCCATTTGACCCCTTGCATGTGGTCACAGTGTGCGTATCTGCTGTCGCTGTTGCATATCCCGTAAGCGTATGCACTGCCGTCAGCCGAGTAACGTTTCGATGAAATATAATGTTAACGTCCCCTGACGCGGACGGCTGCAGTCGGTGTCAGCTGCCGCTGGGACTGAAACCGAGTCTGTCGAGCCTCAAGTACAATAACTAACTCAGCCTTAGGCAAAGGTCTCGTCTTCCTAGTTAATAACACTACATTGTCCAATATTTGACATGCAGTGAACGAAAATGCACGCTAAAATATAAGTATATGCAACCATAGCAAGATGATTAACCTGGTTGTGGATGTAATTTGTTTGCCTAAATCTGGGATTTGGGTATGTGTGTCTACGGGTCTTGCCTTTCCAAATTCCAGTCAGCCGTTTTTTAAAAGTCCCCGTTTCCCCACTTATTTGAACCGAAACATAAAAATGTGAGATTCGCACGTTCACAGACTGTTTTTAATGCTATAGCTACGATTGCCAGTAAACCTGACTGGCATGTCATCATTCAATGTAAACACTAGGTTTGCAGTACACAATACCATGTTGCCACGGAATTTTACACATACTCGAACACAGTAAGTGTATAAGTATAGACTAATAGAGCACACAGTAAAGATATCATAATGTTCTCATAGTACTAGTATGTGTCATTGTGCACTCTGTAGGTAGTGCATAGAATAACAGGACTCAAAGTCTGAATGGTAGCAATCTTCTTGTGAAGCGCATTTCGAAAATTATTTGGGTCGAGCGTCACACGATAGAAAGGAGTAGAGCTAGCCATTGTATTTCACTGATGAAACATAACGAATTGGCGGCTGCGGCTAGTCATTTGTCCTACTCGTTGATACATGTGTGCTATGTAGAGCACTACGCAGATAACGATGACGTAGTTGTTGATCAACGCTATAGAAGTGTGCTCAACATTTGTTGGCGTTCGCAATGACCGCTCGCCATTCAACATCTGTATCATTACAATGCGATGCCAAATCCAACTTCCACGATCACAACCATATGCCCAAATGAATAAACTTGCACAGTGCCTGTCCTTTATTCAACATAATATTGTTCGTATTATCGAAAATGGTAATTAATCACGGCACAAATCCGATACGACGAAAAATGAAGACTCGCGTATGGTCGCGTGAAGTTTTAGTCGAAAACGAGACGCGACACATGCCTTTTGGAAAATATTCTACCCGGCGAAATGCCAACAGCGTCCCCGTTGGAGAGCTCCTACCGGCAGCGAGAGTCTTCTTTTTTGATCGTATCGGACTTGTGCCGTGATTAATGACCACTTTAGATAATACGTACATTGTTTTGTTGAGTAAAGGAAGGTACTGTGAAAGTTTGTTCATTTGGGCATATGGATTTGTTCATGGAAGTTGGATTTGGCGTCGCATTGTAATGATACAGATGTTGAATGGCGAGCGGTCATTGCGAACGCCGACAAATGTTGCGCACTCTTCTATTATAATAACTATATTGTACAGTATACACATTGCACAAACGACTCGTGATCATAACCGTCAACATTGATCAGTTCAACTTCAATCCGCGCAGTTTCACCTATTCCCAAGGCTCCATCTTCATCAACAAAATCAGAAAGTGCAAACATCTTCATAATCAATTGTTGTTTAGCACGACGAAAGTATGCAACGTGCACCACCAAAGTCGGTATGAACTTTGATAACGTGGATTTTAAAAATACTAATTTGATTTAACACTTACAAGATGTGGTTCACTGGCAAATGGATTGTAGTGATCCTTGGAAAATGCTGAAGATAGATCTGCAATAGATATATTGTTTACATATTCATTCTGCCATTTACAAATAAGTATAGACATTAGGAAAATTACTAGAAGTGATCTTGTTTGATGATGACACAACTAAAGACAGTAATTATTACTTTTTTGTTTAACCATATCATATTAAATATAAAATTAATTAATATGTGATCATAAGCCTAAATGGCAATACTGATTTAATAAAGGATTATAAAAGTAACATTCATTATAATGGGATAACAAATTCCAGGATTTCATGTTTCATTTAAATTACTCTTATAATTCCCTTTTTTGTTAGTGAATACTTTTCAAACATGCACCAAATTATACTTATAGTTCATCATTATATTGGCATGTTGACATGCATCCATACTCCAATGGCTTGTGATGTGACTCTTGACACTCAATCCTACGGACCTCATGCTTTTAATTTATGCTTTCTACTTCAAAGGTTATTGAAAAACCATGAAATACCATTGGAATCACTGGCCAGTGTCATGGTTTCCACTGGCAACGGCCGCTCCAAATGCTCCAGCCAGTCGATAGCTACGTTCAATTTGTCATCCTAGCACATCAAAAACAATATATATATGTATATACACTTTTTTCCAGCATATTTTATCAGGAATATAACTTTATAAGAAACTTACAATGAAAGAAAGGTAGACTAAGAATGTACTACATTGCATATTATATATGTGTTGATTATATTAAATATCTGACATAGTAGCAACTACATTAGCAACAACTTATACAACTTCTTTAAAGTACAATATACACGTTGAATTATGCGCACCTCTCAGTTCCACTTAAACAATGCTTTGTTTCGCATGATTCTTCCCGGTAGCCAATATCATACGGTGCTGTCATTCACTATCCTAACTTCTGGTGGTATATGTGTTCATATTGTTATGTTTTTGGCTGTTTTTAATTATAATTAACCAATACATCAATAACCAATACAAATCATTGGTTTTCACTGTTGGCATTATGGACATAATTTCAATTGGTAATGTAACTATTGTGTTGATTTCATTTCACAACTACAAGAAAATAATACATGTCCAGCTTGATGAACCTCACGGTAGGTGCTTATTTCAAATATTGGAGCAGCTAAGCATGAAATGCAACAATATTTGATTAAATCAATATATACATAACTAATTTATAACAAAGGGTAATTAGTTTATTATCAAAGTGATAAAAACACTTGTGGTGTGATGGTGAGTGGTAAGTTAAGGAACAAACAGCATAAGTTTGCCGACTTTATTTGTTTAATGTTTGTAAATAATGAGGCTAAATATATTGTTCATTATGATGATCAGTTTCACTAAGTCATTGGAAAATCAACAGCATGGTTTCTAATACATATCAAATAAAAGGCACTCAAAGATGAGATCTGAAAATTGCAGTCACAGCTTTCGTTTTTATATACTTAAATACTAATTGTAGTGTTAAATTTCCTACACAAAAAACACCTGAAAACATACCTTTGCCTTTTGCTCGTTTGACTGAAGGCTCACCTTCAACTGAAAAATTAAGTAAATTATATTATTAATTATAAAAATACGTTACTTTGGTACAATTTAAATATGTAACTATGAATATTTCCACAACTGTATCAAAACAAGTTGGATATTTTAAATATGCAAATAATATATGATAAACTACTGATTGCGTTACAAAATCATTGTAAATTATTTTATATTTTACAGATACTATATACAGCTGGTGTATATATGTAAATATACTTCCCTCTATTGTTTAGCATGGCATGCATGTACACATATTCCACTAAGAATAACCATACCATTTATTGGCCCCTTGTGAGCTGCATATTCTGTTTTCCAGAGATGAGGCAGCTGATCTACAAAAAAGAATGAAGTGAGCAAATTGGTGTGGTTATTTGAATATTGTGCATAACATTTCATTATTCCAAATTTCACTAAACCTGGATATAAGGTTTAATAATAATTCTTCATCAACTAAAAGTATACTATGAAACTGTCATGACATATATGCATAAGTCTGCATTTGATACATATATATATATATATATGTATATATATATATAATATATATATATATATATCAATTCAAGGGCTACAAGGGCACAACAATGCAATATGACATTTTCGTAACTATTGTAATGTGTTGTAATAAAAGTGAAAACATTTTTATATATAAAACAAAATAGGACTGAAGCATAAAGCCGTAATAATAACTAATGGGATCACTGACAGGTACTTGCAACATTACCGTTCATTGCCTACACTGGCAAGGGCTTGCAATGTCAACGATTGCATGTTGGACTAATAATACAAAGCATTTATCAATGCGAAAAAGGTTTACGTATATGTAACCTATATATTCGTTAACTACCTTAGTGACACATCTGAAAGATGCCAAACTTCAAGATGACTTTGAATATCGACCCTTGTTGCTTGTCAAGATGTGAAAGTGAATATTGTGTTTCTTCAATTCTCCTAAGAGTTTGATGTTGATCCACACGAGACTAACATGTAAACCACTTTTCAATGATATCAATGATAAATTATATAAATTAATTTAATCGTTCCTACTGTACTTGATCAAAGCCAGAGAGTACTAGTTGATGGTAAATTTTCAAACGATGAAAATGTGATATCAGGGGTTCCCTGGGTACGGCTGTGGGTACTTTGTTATTCCTGTTATACTGTAACAATCTACCATTGTTATTTCACCAGGTACCAGTCAGACTTTGGAATAAATGACTGTTTAATTCATTGAGCCATCCACATAGATCAATTAATACTACAAAGACACAAATCAGTTGATTCATTTGAGTAATGCTTGGGGAATTAAATTTAATACAAATTGTTATATTATTTAAGCACACTATGGCAGGTATCCACTCAGAATGATTAAATCACATGTATGGTCATAAGCTGCCACTGCAAAATATCTAGGGGGTTACTCTTTCTAATGACCTAACTTGCACAAAGAATATAGCT
>CM034543.1:9588301-9620643 GCA_020002185.1 Paraescarpia echinospica
ATGTTGGTGGACAATTTCAATGAGGACGCGTGGAACAACTGCTTTGCTTCCATAATAGAGATTGGCAAGCGTTACACACATTATATAAATCACTTGTTGAACCACACTTGTCATATTGCTATGAGATCTGGGGAAATACCAATCTAGATTCAGGGAAATATATATGTTGCAGAAAAAAGCTGTACGGATTATTTATTATCTTAATCTGACACTCACCGTCAAGAGTATATAAACGTGGTACAATTTAACAGAGAAAATGACTCAGCTTCCCAGTTTAATGCAATTAAAAAACCATTGAAATATGATAAAAAGTTTATGAATGGATTGTGAATACTATTTTGTAATTGATTGCTAACTCGTATTGTATTTATTTAGATGTTTAGTTTGATAAGGACATAGCAGCATATAAGCCTATGACTTTAACTATGTCCTTTCAACAGCAGCACACCCTATTGTGCATGTTTTAAGTTGTTATTGTTGTTGAATAAACTTCCGTTCCAATTTCAGGCACTCGCAGTACGTTTATATTGATTTCGTTGTATGGAATTGCAAAACAACTACATTTTCATATATCGTCAACGTAGATTTGTGCATAATTATAAACGTGTTCATCTGCAGAATGAAAGAACCACTTACGATTCATTATACGTTCAAACCATCAATAATAACTAAACACTAAAACAAAGCAAAACGAAAATTATGCTTCAGTAAAACAAAATGTATTTGTTTATTACATGTGTACTGAATGCAGATGGATGCACAGTAAATGGTTACACTGAATAATACTATGTCATAATTGGTGATTTGGCATTTTAAAGCATTTACTATGGTGTATCATTGAGTAAAGCAAATTAACCGTTACAATGTATATAAAAAGAGATGTTGCATGAAATGCATTAAGTAGTTTTATAATTACTCCGGTTGTTTTTTGTTCAGTACATTAATGCTCGTATCAGCCTATTTGATCCTTTTTACTGTTTTATATATAACTGAGATAGATTTGAGAAGGAATTTTCAAAAAAATTCCACGCCATGGTAATTGTGTTGGTTGTAAAAGTGTTTAGGAATTAATGGTTTTCGTTTCACATAAAACGCAGCGCTTTATTAGTGCCCTTTATAACAATATATATAAAGATGTTTCATTTTGACTTAGCTCAACATTATACCGATATTGCCAAATGAGTGAGTCTTATATTCAAGTTCGTTAACGCTGTGGACAGTGAATAACAACAAGGTGAAATAATTTAATTTGTATCTGATTTATGACTAAACTACACCGCTATCGCTATGTTAATCATGGCACGGTGACGTAAGGCAAGCGGTGATGACACATAAAGAAGAGTTAAGCATTATTTTGTGTAATAATGACTGTGCTCAGCAGTGTAGACGGGTGAACGTGTGTACGTGTACGCGTACGCTCGTATGTGTATTCAAAAGAAACGTTGGTTCATCCCACAACTCCCGCCAAAAAGAAAATTATAAGACAATCGTTTACGGGAACGAAAGAAAAAGCAAAGTTTTACCAGTATCTTATGAAATTATGGAATATATATTAAATACAATTTGACGACATAATAGGTCTGACTGCTATAACGAAAGGCCTGCCTAATTTTAAGTTTGACCACTCGTGATACTATTGAGCTCGAAGAAGAAAATGCTGTTAATAGAAACGAATGATAAAGGTTATAACTGAATCTGCGATGTTCGGCAAAGCTAGGTCCCTCCATGCGAGGGCACGACGAGAATGAAGAGTACATTTTTCCCTGTATGCTGTGTGGCGAATGTAACCCGTGGTTGGTTTATGTCACAAAAAAACAAGCAAACACAAACGTGCTGAGATACTGCAGGACATAGGTATGAAATGTTTGCAATAAATTGCTAGCTGCTTGCGGAACACGGATTTGTATCATGCACGGCTGATTAAGCGAGTGAACATCTTGTAATTTGCATAATATGGGTTAACAAAAAAATTATAAAAGTGTAATCCGTTGAATGCTTCATTCATAACAGCCGTGCGCAGGGATTGTTTAATGCGAATTTGACAGTTTGATTATAGTCTCATTAATTGATGATACTGGGCTCCCAAAACTGGGCGATATGTTTTATATATGACACAACGGAGGTGCGTACCATCCCTGAAAGCAGCGACGGGAATTTTGACAAATCCATTCATATATCAAGTACGTCAGGTGTGTGAAATACAATACACTAACAACACAGCATTTCGATATTTATGGGTTGCAGCGCAAGTCAAATGTACATACGTCAATGTCTAACACCGTTCTTTGAATTGATGCAATGATCGTTATTATATGCGTCTGTTGGAGACACATGATCCAAGTTACTCAATCAATGTAAACAAACAGAGTGTTTCCAAGATAGAAGGAAACTAGGAGACGACCGTTTTGTTAAACGAATTCCGAACTAGCACTTGGCACTGCTTTTACAGACGCGCACCGAGTTCGCACACTTTAAAAACAGTAGGGGCTTGTCTTACCTTTTCTGTAAAAGAAAAGGTAAGACACGTACGTAAAACATCATATTGTTATAAAATGTATTGACATTTCTTTTGTGATATGTTCAAAAATGTTCACAATCAAAGAGTAACACCACATTTTTCAATGTTACAACGTCAAAGAGAACGATCGGGGAGAGAAACTTTTCGATGACAAGCCACACAAATGTGGAATAGCTTGCCAAACTTGTGTGCGATAAACGGGAACAAAAACGAACGGCATTCGTGAAAACAATATTAAAACACATGTATTCGCCTGTATGGGTACATGAATACGATTACGTGGCACATATTGTGACATCTGCTCAAATAAAACTTATACCTAGATTTAGAACTAATTTAGACATATTTATTTATGTGCGATGCAATCAAGCAAACGACATGTTATAAGGTATCAACAACATCAGGACGCAATCCTCAACAGATCAGGCATGGGTGAGAAGCACGAAGTCCAACGCCTGGAAGAAGTTCTCTTAGTTAATGCCGTTTGTTTTTTCAATGTGGAAATACAAAGACACGTTCGTCACGTAACTTGCACATGTATAAAACTGCAAGCATTAGAGACGTAGAACATTGTGATTGTCGATTGTAACACATCGCTTCTACAAAAACACGTCAGCTGTGGTTTAGTGCTTCTTTATAAATGTTGTAGTCTTCGTCATTTCCAGTACGTCTATATGATTTCCACATCGTTTGTTTATACTTAATTTTTTTAATGGCTTCTTTCGATAAGTGTTTCTTTTTGGACCGTTTCCCGTGTTTTTAAGGGAACAAAATTGACGATGATGCATTCAATTTCACTCTTTAAGATATTCCAGCATTCTGTTGCTGTGTTATTCTTCAGTGTGTTATTCCAGTCTGTCAACTAATTCATTCTGTGAAGACAAAACTATGTCTAACACATTCTCTCCCCTGGTTGGTTCTAGCACATGTTGAGAAAGGAAACTATCTTGTACTAAAACTAAAAACTTGTGGTCCTCACTACCCATACTCTGTAGCGATTTCCATTTTATATGCACATGGTTAAAATCCCCCATAATAACACAGTCCCGTTTGCTCACTTCCCTTATAGCGTTTTGTATTTTTTCATTCTCTTCTATGCTTATGTTTGGACTTCGATAAACTAATCCAACCGTTAACATTGAGTTTCCTGTAACTATGTTACACCAAACAGCTTCTTCGCAATCTGCTTCTCTGTCTAATTCTATTTCATCAGCCTGGATAG
This sequence comes from Paraescarpia echinospica, assembly GCA_020002185.1. Taxonomy (NCBI): domain Eukaryota; kingdom Metazoa; phylum Annelida; class Polychaeta; order Sabellida; family Siboglinidae; genus Paraescarpia; species Paraescarpia echinospica. The sequence continues at coordinate 9,592,042 of CM034543.1, forward strand.
ATTCTTTAATATATAAAATAACTTCACCTCCCCTTCTTCCTATTCTATCTTTCCTAAACATTACATATCCTGTCAGTCCCAATTCGGCATCTGATGTATCGGTGGTTGCACATGATTCGGTTATACCTATTATGTAAGGGTCAATATCTTCTACCATAATGTTTAGTTCATATCTTTTGTTTACTATACTCCTTGCATTTAAACAAACACAATTATATCAAGCTTCAGAACAGTTTTCCAGACTGTTCTTTGCTGAATTATTTTTGCTGTCTTTATTTATGCCTCCAGTTTCAAGCTTCTCTGCGAGTCCCCCATGCGAATTTAGTTTAAATAGATGCAACCTGTCCCACTGTCAACAGATCGCAGCAGATTCTCTGAGAATACAGCTGTCCCCTTTCCACTTAGATGGAGGCCATCTCTCATGCACATATCTTCTCTCCCAACAAAGTACCCTAATAAATCTATGAATCCCACGCCCTCTCCTTCACACATCTGCTCAACTAGTGCGTTGATCGCCATCCTCTTACAGTTTCTGTATGTTGCCCCCCTTCCTCCCATTACTGGCAAAATTCCTGATAGAACAACCTGTTCCACTCTTGTCTTCTTTAGCTTCCTCACTAGATGTCTGTACTTCTGAACTATCCTAGTTGTTCCCTCTTTGTCTGCATTGTTTGTCCCTACCTGGACTAGCATAGACCCTCCCTTGCTATGCCCCAATACCTTCTCTACCCTTTCGGTCACATGCTCTATCCTAGCCCCCGTTAGACATACATCAACGTCCTTCCCCTCGCATATAGTCTTCTCTGTTTTTCTCAGAATTGAATCGCCCATAAACACTCTCTCTTTTCTCCTTGCCCCCTTAATCACTGCCTCGGAGTAGCTCTTCCGGTTTGCATATGTCTGGTTGTTGTCGTTTCCTCTTGCCGTCTTCTCTCCTGTCACATTCTCTTCCATTCCCTTCTTTCCTGTCGCGTTTTCTCTTGTCCCCTTTCCTCCTGTCATCTTCTCTTCTAGCACATTTACTCTCACTTCCTTTCGTCCCTTCATCTTTCCTCCCATCACATTTTCTTCTCTCCTGTCCCGTCCCTTTTCCCCGGCTACCACCTTCACTACGGTAACTTTCTCCCCTGTCACTTTCACGCCTGTCATGTTTTCTCTTTTTTGCTGAACACTCTGTCTTCTTCCATCAGTCGTCTGTCTCACAGTCTTACCAACTGCCTCTGTGGTATCTACCTCTTCACCTCCTGTATCGCTGTCGCGTCTCTCCTCGTTCTCTACAGTCTGACTACCTGTTGATCTATCCCCACTGACCCGTTTTCTTTTCCTCTGCCGAACACTTTTCCTCCATCCCTCTGTCTTCTCAATGTCTTGTTCCTTCACACCGGTCACCTTCCCTCTTATCAGTCTCCTTTCTCCGTGTCACAACTCTGCTCCTTCTGTGTTGTAGAATTCTCAACTCTCTCCGCGTCATTCCTCTCTGCTCCATCTATTTCTATGTTGAGTCTCACATCCATCTCCTTCACTATATCCGTCAAGTTACACACCTCCTTCATCAGACATTCCACCCTCAAACACCCCATACACCGAAAGGTGAATCCGTCATCTTTGGTCTCTGTCCATGATTTTGGACAGCCAGACAACGCAAAATCCACCCAGCTCTGGCAGTCGTTGCAAACTAAGTGTCGTTTTGCCCTGAGTTGCCGCTTGCATGGTGCCATATCAGAATTATGTTCAAAATTGTTTTTATATAGTCTTTGAAAAGACTTTTCTGTGTACAATTTACACCAGATTGTTTAGGTTATAGTTAGTTATATTTGTTAACACACAGTGACACACCGTGCCTTACGGCTTACCTAGTTACGATGTCGATGACGATGTATTCAAGTTAGGCTTAGATACAAGGTAGTCTTTACGAAGACTGTTTCCTGTGTACTAATATACACTTTAAAAGGTTGTTATTTCAGGTTTTAATTACTCATCTAACTACATCGATTATCTCAAATAACGCTATTCTATTGTCGTTCACGTTATGTTAACTTTGCCAGTGACCTACTTTGTAAACAACGTTACGATTTCATTAACGTCCCCAATTATCGCTCACAAATCGCCTATCTGTATCTGTATTTGTATTTTGACTGGCAAAATGTCCTATGGACACATCACGCCTACTTTTAATCTACCCTATATTACTCCCTCTAGCTAACTTTTAACAAAAAAATATTGCTTAATATATATCTATAATTACGTTATGTATGCTGTACACTCAATAATATCACTTATCTTGATCAAATATCCTTATATTTTCACAAGTTTGCTGCACCAAATTCAAACCAATTCACCACCGGAAGTTCCCCTCGAGATCGACATTGCTTGCAACATATGATTATTCCGTGGCCTCATCTGGGAATGACTGAACATTCAATTTATCCACTGAAAAAAGTTAATGAATCTATTATAACAACGTTTGTCGTTTTGAAATAAATTGCCAACTGGTGTGTTTGAAGTGATTTGTCCAAGGACGCGAATGAGCATAGAAAGAGGCGAGTGTACTTCGGCTCCTGGGATTATATATGTATGTATATATATATGTATATATATATATATTTATATATATATATATATACATATATATATATATATATATATATGTATATATATGTACATATATATATACGTATATATATATATAAGTATATATATGTACATATATATGTATACGTATATATATATATATACATATATATATATATTTCAAGTAGAAATAAATAATACAGTTTCCATGAATAGAACGCTTACTTGTACTTATGTCGCATTTTGCAACTTAAATTCGCCTTCTGTATCTGTGCTATATGATAGTAAGTTCCGTTATTCATAACTGTGGCGGTAGCTGTATTAACTCATATATTAATATATATATGTTCGACTTGTCACACGATTATAACCTCGCTCCATGGTGTGTCAGATAATTTGAACCGTGCTAACACTACTGCTGGTATGTGTCCATTGTTCAATACAACTTCTCAACATTTATCTACATTGATTTTTGTAACAGATAATGAGTTGTATAATACAACTTATCCTGATGGTGTGTGGCGCGGCCTCTGTATGTGGAAGTATGTGGTGTTCACGCGAAGACGCCGATAGCGTTGTGGCGATGTACCGAGAATGTAGAAGTACCGGCAACACCAATTTAGATATCGAGTACTTCACCGATTTTTGTCGTCCAGTAAGTACCTACTTTCAAGGCACGTCTAAAGACTCAATTGTATTGACTCTCTTTCTAGTCCAACGTGGTAGTTCCTGCATTAATGTAGTTCTCTTATTCTAATACAACCTATATGTTTATTTATTATAATACAATTGTATAACTACGTACATACTAAGGTGACATGTATTTACATTGGCTTATTTCCCCGCACTGTTACCCCAATTAAACTCTAATTAAAATATTTATTTTTATGATATTTCTTTAAATACTGTACATATTTGTATTTTTTAATTAACTGGAATATGCAAACATATATTAAATTAGAATATCATTATTATAGTATATATTCATTAGGCAACATACATACTGTATATTTTATATTTGTTATTTAAAGTAGCCTTTATACTATTTTTAGAGAATATGAGTTTATTTAGCTATTTTATGAAACTGTATTGTATCGCCTTACATGCTGTAAAGCATCACTAACAATTTACAATTGGATCTGGCGCCATGTTAAATAAATACATTTTATTATTAATAGTATTATTATTATCTTCTCGTCCATGTTCAGGGTCCATGTCAAAAAGTGTACAATTTAGAAAAATCATATGGGTCTCACTATGCGCTCTCAGGATATGTATAGCTTCCCCGCTTTACCACTTCGTAAACAACCATCTTATTTGCATTCATTGCTTATTCCTGTAAGAAAACCTATCCAGCTTCGATCATCTAGTTCTGACCTACATTGTGTTCATAGAGTCAACACTAACTTTGGAACTAGGCCTTTTTCTGTTGCTGCACCAACTCTTTGGAATATGCTCCCTCTGAGTGTTAGATCAGTTGAAAATATTACAAAATTCAGTCGTCATTTAAAAACTTATCTTTATTACCTAGCGCCTTGACCCATCTGTTAACAACTGGAATACTGCTTATGGATTTTGAGATTGACCAATCCTTTTGTTTTGATGCGCCTGAGTTTGGTTTCCAAGGATTTCGGCGCAATAGAAGTTATCTAATTATTAGTATTATTATTAAAATGGCACAATATGGACGTAAGGAACAAAAACGGCCACATGACATTTCCAACTGACGTTTCCAAAGTTGGAACTGCTACCATGAAAGGCAATGTTTTACTTTTTTGTGTGTTTCTCGTGCAAATAAGGTATGTCTTTGGAGTACTTGACTTACTTGACTTAGAGTTCTTGTCGGATATCCAGCGTAGAGGTCACACCGCATTTTTTATCATAGCCTTCCAGGTGGGGCGGTCAACGGCCAGCTTCTCGGCTGCGTCAAGCGTGAAGCCCAGACCATCCAAATCGTTCTTAACACAATCGATCCATCGACGGCGAGGACGCCCATGGCGCCGTTTCCAGCCGGTGTTTTAGGGTGGAATTGGTATAATAGAGCGGCAAGGTAGTTTGATGCCGTACGTTGCAGGTGGCCGAACCATCGAAGGCGTCGCTGGGTGATGAGTATTGATGCATGTTTCTGACCGGTACGGTCCATGGTCGTGTTATTGCTGATGTAATTGAACCACGTTATGTTCTCGAGGCGTCGGAGGCTCTTTATGGCGAAAGCGTCGATTTTCTTGGCCTGTTGAATGGTCAGTTGCCAGATCTCAGACGCATATTGAAGCATGGAAATGGCGAGAGCATTGAACATCCCTAGCTTGGTACCCCGCGAGATGGAACGTCTGCACCACAGAGCAGTTGACAGTCGTTTCATTGCTCCCGCTGCTTTGCCGATTCTAACTGCGACCTCGTGGTCGACAGAGCCATCAGCAGTAAATCGATGTCTGCGCATAATGCCATCGCTTTCTTTTTGGCCCAGCTGATGGAAATGCCAACAACACTGGCTATAGAGCATAGTTCTTTGAGGAAGTGGACGAGGTCAGCACGCGATGTGCAGAAGATGTCATCTGCATAATCCAGGTCTGTCAAGACAGAGTCTCCAAGTCTAATGCCGAGGGAAGAACCGGCATTTCTCTCAAGTTGTACCATGATATGGTTAATGGTGAAATTGAACAGGTCAGGGGCAACCACACAGCCTTGATGTACACCGGAGCCAATGGAGAAAAGATCTGATCAATCCTTACCGAGGCGGATACAACTCCCACTATCACTGTGCAATAGCTTGAACAATCGGCTTAACTTTGGGGACAGGCCAGTGTTTTGAAGGAGCAACCAGAGGCTCTTGCGGTCGATACTATCAAAAGCAGCTTTAAAATCAATAAAAGCAATAAAGACGTTTTGACGAAATTCATTTAGCTTTTCGATAATCTGGCATAGAGAGGATATCTGATCAACCGTGGAACGGCCCGAAACGAAACCAGCCTGCTGGACTCTTCTTGTTGACCTAATAGCGTCAGTAAAATGATGTAACAAGATGAGTGCGAAAAAGTTTACCAAGTATCGACAGAAGTGTTATTCCTCTGTGATTGCAGCATACCAGACGGTCGCCCTTGTGTTTCCAGAATGGCGGGATGATACCACGTCTCCAATCAGTAGGGATTTCTTCGTTTACCAAAACATAGTTTATGATATTTTGAAGCCACAAAACCATAGAGTACACAGAAAGAAAATAATGTTTCAAAAGTGAAAAATAAATAAATTACTGTGTTTACTATAATAACCACTTTTTGCGTGTCTAGCGTCATCGGTCCTCTGCGTTGCTTTATTATTGTTACTAGCAAAAAGGCCGCCACCTGGCGGGATGCCTTGATAGATGACAGTCGTGATAGTAATATTTACAAAATGTTAGAAAAAACACAGCATCGTACAAAATGAGTAAGATCGGTGAAAATGTGATGTTCACATCCATTGAAAGGGTCTAGTCGTGATAGTATAGAATCATCAAGTGATATCCGTATGGCTATGGTACTGGCATCAATGTAGACATCAGCATATATTATGTCAGTGTATATTTCTTGTTCACCCAGGGTCTTTGCCGATTTGCCGCGCGCGCGTGGTTCGTGCGATAGTTAAATTACGTTTTACTTATGACGCGGACATTACGTTTTATGTTCCGAACAACTGATCTACCCCATAAAATGTGAGAATCTTGACATATATGGGTCGTAGATTAATCCCTGAAAGGTTGCCGCTCGAGGTTCAAGCGATCAAAGAGGAAATCGTTAACCTACCAGCTTACGCAGGCTCGATTATAAGTAGATTATAGGGTATTTCGACATGTATTCCTTTCATACGGGGTTAACGAAGTAATCCAGAAACAAACCATGTGGCTAAATCCACATGTTAAGTGTTTCAGGGCAAAACGAGATGTCCATTTTTCTTGGTTTTGGAAAAATCATATTTGAGATTCATCCTCAAAGTTTAAATATAAACTTGTAAATGAAGATTTTAAGAAACCACAATCACATAGGGCATGGTAGCGATGTCTGAAGTATTTATTTTTGCAGATTTGCTACGTAAAATGTGGTATTAACCGATTTTGTTAACAAAACGCAGTATATAACACGCGCAATCATTCCGCATCGTTGCGCATGCGGCAATGCGATATATATATATATATATATATATGTATATATATATATATATATATATACATATACGTATATATGTATGTGTATCGCGTATTCATAACATATATAAAAGACGAATGGCGCGCATCGCGTTTTGAAAACAAATATATTTTTGTGCACGTCGTCTATTGGGGATTGATCGCGTTTTTTATAAGTTAGATGGTATCCTTGCTCAACCTTGTCTTTAAACGAACGTTTCGTCCTTGTTTGGGCGAAAATAAAAAATGGTGTAACTTGCGTGTTGCCCTGAAACCCTTCACTTGAGGTAAATATAGTCAAAGTAAAACAATGTAATTTGGCGTTTTAACTGCGTGGCCAGCGAAATCGACGGATTTTACTACAGCTACCCCTTGCAAAAACTCCCTCGATGACAATACCAATATTCACGATATTTTTTGTTCAAAAGAGAAAAACGAAATGGTGGCATCGCATTTCCAGCGTCATCACAACGAAAACTGAAAAACACCGGTCACAGCGCATATATATATATATATATATATACATACATTGCTTGATTTAGACCAATTACAATGATTATTGCATCAGGGACTGATGTCTCCATGCACATAAAAAAATTATGACTCTTACACGATCCATTTTGCAAAAAAATGGACCGATGTTTACTCGTTTTAGATGAAATGGTACCAGAAACAAATGTGAATACTGTTAATAAAATACGATATAGTATTCACATCGGTATTATTCTTATGCCTCATATGTGGACACATCAATCAGGAATAATAGTGAAATTTGCGAGTATACTGACAGGTAAGAAACCCAGATGTCAGTCTAAGCAGCTTGTTCACGCTGGACAAGCCAAATTGATCAAAGTCGATTCCTATTCAATGTACTAGATGATTCCAAAATATTGTCAAGTTTACATTTAATTTGAAATGTTCAAAGCTGAACACGCGATGAAACGTAGGTTTGACTTCATGTAATTGTTATAACAAACGTAACTCATATTACATACAACTATTTATGAAAAATAGGCATCTTAATATGTGCAATAAAAATAATTTTATTGTTTAGAATCAAACATCATTCATTTTACCTGCAACTACCCCATTTGTACACCTTATGGGACATAGGTCCTTCAACAGTATTGTTCATCCCCATATCACGGGGCTGGATGAACGAAAACGTGGGGATATCAAAAATACTGGAATTATATAAACCAGTACATTTTGAAAGGAAATTGTTTTATAGACGAATGCTTACCTTTTGGGTAGTGAGTTTGTTGGAATCAACACGTTATTCCGCCAAGAAGAGACGTGTAAAGAAATATATATTATGCATTAGTACCCTGTCATCCAACGGATACTAAAACGGAATGTACTGAATTTTTTTTCAGATTTATGGAAAAGTACCCAGCCACGAAGAATCTGTTCACCAATGTCAACTTTGACGACATCCACGACATCCCAGAAATTATCGCGGAACTCAGGTCGCATATGGCGGCACAGCACACGGTGATATGTGGAATACTTCGACGTGAGTAGATTTATCCTCGTGAGCAATGGGTGGTAGTAGATGTAATGACGCCAGCACATCTTATGAACCTCGAATTAAATCAGTACACATCGGCGTCTAGCATGAGATGCATTTACAATGATCAGTACACCCCGGCGTCTGATGAGTTACAGTGATCCGAATTTACTAAATTAGTATGTGTGAGTGTGTGCGTGCGTGTGCGTCCGTATGTGTGCGTTCGTATGTGCATGCGTGGATCTGTGCGTCCGTGAGTCCGTGCGTCCGTGCGTCCGTGCGTGTATGTGTGTTTGCATATATATGTGTGATTCTAATTCAAATTCAGATGTGCCCTGTACGTGCATGTGTTCCTTCGTGTTTGTGAATATGCCGAATGTTATCAAGTGCGCACAACATTAACTGTATGTTTGCGTTACACTCACATAATATTACAATAATTACATAGACAAATGTAAAAAAACACATTAAAAGCAATGCATTTATAGCGCACCAAATTGCATATGAAATCAAATACAATTTATGAATTATGACTGTGACTCTTATTCCAACATAGATAATATTGACGTTTATATATTATCTCATAAATCACTATGAAATCACATTTCTATCGGAGTGACATTTGTGTTTGCAGATATTGCATCAGAGATTGAAAGAGGACTATGGTAGGTTGGTGGGCAATTTCAATGAGGACGCTTTTGACAACTGCTTCGACCCCATAATCAAGGCAATCACAACACGTTTGCTTTGAGTTCCGTTGCATGGGATTAAACAAATGTAGATGTATCGTCAACATAGATCCATGCGTTATTAAACATATTCACTGTCACCATCTCGACTTCTCGTGGAAGCAATTAACCAAGCTGCACTTATTGCCCGAAGTCCATTTTTTACATGTATACCTTTAATGACGTTTTGACTGAATGCATACATGCACACACACACACACACACACACACACACACACACACACACACACACACACACACACACACACACACACACACACACACACTGGCAAACAAACTGTTAGCATGGTTGACTTTTCGGAGGTGCGTACGGGGTAGTTTTACCGATTTTCGCCGCCGAGGGGGATTGTGTTTAGCATGAAAATGTTGCTTACATCAAAGTTTCATTTCAACACATAAATACTTCCCTCCAAGAGAACTACTTCCCTCGGCATGTATGTATGAATATATTCACTTGGGTGTTATGAACTGATTTGCTTGTGTTAAGCAACCAAACAACACATGTTCTCTCACATAAACAAGATTACGACGTAATCGTTATCAGAACATCGAGATAACAGGCCCAAACTACAATCTCATTAAGATGTCAATGCCTTATGGCACCTATTTGTCAGGCAGCGTTTGTGATCCCGTGGGAATGCAGCTGTGAAGACACGTCATCGGTTCAGGTGGCTAAAGGGAACCCCAATAGAAAACGAAACGTCTTCTCTGACATCTGGAATTTTTCTATTTTGAATCAGACCCCTGTTGTCAAAGTAACAAACATAATGGTTAACGTAATGACGAAATATACTATAATTGCGTACGGTGTCCCGTTCCACCTAAATTGGATATGATTACAGTAATGTAACTATTACGCTGGGTTGACTAGTATTATGCAACTAGAATATTACACATTTTTATAATAAGTGTAAATTATATGTATACAATTATCTTAATGAAACGCATTGAATGTTTCGTCCCCGAGATTCAAACCTATTACTAGGAAAACATTGACATACACGCCCAAATATGCATCAATACATAAATACATACGTGCTTACGTAAGTACGTACGTGCATACGTACATTCATATATACCTGTTATATTTTATTATAGGAATTCAAATAATGTAAACTGGGTTGTTATTTATGCGTATGAAACCAGCAGGATGAAAAATACTGCCTTGTTTAGATTGAGTTTTGTTAAATTTTCTATACTATAAAACCGTTCATTCTCTGTTTGTATATGAACTCACTTTTTCGTCAATTTTGCATATGTTGGGCTGAAATTTTGTATGTGATCTACAGGATCCATTGAGATGGTTAGTAGATTGAGACATTTTCAAAATTTGCCCGGGGTGGAGAACTTGGGGGCTCAATATTTCAAAAGGCTGTACGTGGTGTTCCAGCCGCGGTACTTAATGTTTTTGTATGTCATCGTAAAGATAATTATGCCATTTACAGATATGTCGCTTGATTTATGCAGGAATTTTGAATAGTTTTAAGTTATTTTCATTTGAAAATCCTCATCGCTTAAAGTGCACCCGGTGTACCTATCGCTGGTCACGTAAGTATTTTGCCGCGTCAGCCCCGTGAGCGCGTGCTACTTCTGGCAAGCAACACACTGCAACAATTCCTTGGAGTTCCGGCGACGGAATTTAATGTTTTTCCAGGTAATCATTCCATGCATAAATGTGCAACTGGGTGTATACACACAAATGTATTAGTTTTTATGTTATTAACTTTACAACATCCTGGTCGCGCTACTTAGCTGCCTGTTGCTCTTTACGTCAGTGTACACGGGTGAGCACGTGCGATTTCTGATAAAACGTTGTCCTAACAGCTTTGCCAGTGACCAGTTACAATAATTATCAATGCGGGTAGGCTGGACACATTTGGGATGGGTTTTCGGGTGCCTGGAACTCAAATGTTTGGTATTTGAGGTTTGGTCTATTTTCAGTGTGCATAATTATGTCAACACATTTTTTTTTATTTCAGTGCATATGATTTCAGGATGTATATGACTGGCTTTTTTCATCGGCGTTACGCCGGGTAACACAGCTATTAATAAATTAAAAAAATTAAAATATCAAAATCTAAATGCTGTGGATTTCAGTGCAGCATGATATGTTTGCGCTAAAGTTCTCCTAGAAATAATTATTGTTTGAAGCAGTACTTGGGCTGGACCACTACCGTGTTGTTTGGGTGCAGCACAGGGCAAAGTTAGTTTAGCCATCGAGAAACACACGTATTCTCTCCTGTCAAAGTGTTGTGGACGTTCTTCCAACTGCAGAAAAATTGTGAAGAAATTTGTATTGTCTCCAACATCCTTCCAATGCCGATTGTGAGCAAGGCTTAGTCCACTAGAAACTATTATATGTACAAAACTGACGATAGTTTCGTGATGTAATGCCAAATGATTTTTAAAACAGTTTTATTATGATGCCGGTACATTTGAAAAACAATGATATATTCATGTTTATTACGACATCTAAATGGTACATTTACAACATTTTTCATTGTTTTTTTTCGAATTGTTAATTCACCAATGAAATTATTCATCACAATTGAATGTATTTATCTTTAAGTTATTATGCCTGCGATCATTACAATACACTGCAAGATACACATAATTAACAAAATGAATTTTTTTTCTAAGCACAATTTGAAGTACTAAATCACTGAACTTAAACAACATGACTTTTCTTCCTCTGTTCGCCTTTTCCTACGTGCTCGCCTTGTTGTTGGTAGTTGTGGTTTATCCCCACTGACTGTGAAATATTTCGTGTTGAAAACCAAAAAGATAAACCGTTGACGCTTCCTGTTTCAAATGTTTGTGGGCGTTATATCGCCGGTTGAATTTTACGTAATAATATATCTTAGTTAATCATACTGCAGTAATTTGTATGAATTATAACATTCGTGTATGATGTTTAGTATTTAGCTGTTTTCCCAAACATACAACGCATTTCTATTTTATAGACTGCCTGTGCCAGCAGCGCTAGCAGAAAACGCAATTGGTTTACATTCCCGAGGAGGTAAAATGTTATAGCCAGTTATTAATCTCATTATCATTATAACTAATCGTTGATTACAGTGACGTCGTTTTTTTCATTTGGTTAAACTGGATGGTCCAACTTGTAGCAATCATACTTGGCGTTGTCGCGCTTACCTTTATCCAAGCGTTAAATTTTATCCGGGTGATGTTTATGTGCATATGTAAGGCATAATATTTGGCACCTGTAGATCACGTAGTGATAAATAATATCCAGTAGTTAAATATGTTTCGTTTGTTGTCGTAATACGAGCGTTCTAGTTAGATCGAGTACATAATAATAATTTGCTGTTTCATATTTGTGACCAAGTATAAGAGTATGTCACATGACGAGTGCGTTGAGAGGAAACTGTTTTACGACAGAAATTGTATAAGTCTGTGAGAAGCAAACCTTTTATAATGTATGTATACATATAGATATATATGTAAATATATATATATATATATATATACATATAAACATACATAACGCCCGAATAAATGAAAACGCGACAGTCGTAGCTGGTGCTAAATACATTCCCTAGATACGCGCACGCGCACGCGCAGAAACGTCACCCGGATATTATTTAACGCCCGGATAAATGTAAGCGCGACACCGTTACTAGTAATAGAACGCCCTCACACCTCAGTCTCAGTCAGTCTCGTGTCGTGAACAAGGGTCACGGCAACGCCATATCAAATCTACGGTCATATAATTGGCATTGCGTCATGTATATATTTATCCAAAAACAAATATAATGTAATGGACACATAATGTATTAATTGTATATGAATTGTACGGTAATATACTGTAATTATATGTGTGATCTGTTTGGATAATAAAATTTAGAAACATCGTATATATAATTATCATATTTACATTTTTGTGGAACAGTGCATCATAGCATGAACATTATTTGGTTTATATTACTTCGTAAAAACATAAACAAAAAAGTGTGAAAGAAAATCAATGGTTTTGCGTCCGTATTGAACCGGCGTCGCCCGATTCTAAAATAGATGACGAGAATCCAACGCGTCTACCAACTGAGCTAGCGACATCGACGGAAATTCACTGACTGATTTAATAAGATTTAACAAGACTGCCACCCAGATAATTAACTCTAGGTGACAGATGGACAAGGCAGCCCTTTGGCTTATCGAGAGTCCGAACCTTTTATCTATGTGTATCCCGCCCTTTTGAGGTCTGTATCGATTATTTTTAAACATATTTACGCTACTAGCACCCTCACAATCAGTAGATAATTTGATCCATTCATTTACAGTCCTTTGTGAAAATTAGAACTTTCTTATATCTAATATACACTGCTCCTTTGCTAATGTAACTTTATGTCCTCTCGTCCATCTATCTTTCTTAACTGACAAACAAATATTTATATCAATATTTTCATAACCATTCATTATTTTAAACACTTCTATCTGATTTCCTCTCAATTTCCTGGTTTCTAGTGTTGTAAAGCCGCATTTTTAGGCGTATTTCAAAAATGAGGTCCCTCAGTTTTTGTATCATTTTAGATGCTCTCCTCTTCACTCTTTCTAGCATATATATATGTCCTTCCTGCGATATGGCCTCCACGCTTGAATACAATATTCTAAATAAGGCCTCACTATAGTTTTGTACTGCCGTATTATTAGCTTTTTTTTCTTAAACGTTATGTTTCGCCTAATTAATCCAATGATTTCATTTTCCTTTGAAGCTGCAATTCCGCACTGCTCTGAAACTTTCATATCAGCACTAATGGTTAACCATAAGTCCTTTTCTCTTACAGCAGTACTTAGAACAGTATGCCCTATTGTATATTCTACCTCTTCTTTCCCATGTCCTGCGTGGAGGCATTTACATTTCCCAAAATTGAACAGCATTTGCCACTTTTCAGACCATTTGATCAACTTGTCAAGATCATCTTGTAAATGTTGTCTATCTCCGTCACTTTTAATCCTTCTAAACACTTTTGTATCATCCGCAAAATTCAACACCTTGCCTGTTATTTCATCATCCAAATCGTTGATATATATTAAGAATAATATAGGTCCTAGTACTGATCCCTGTGGTACCCCACTCAATATCGACTTCCAGTTTGAAGCCTCCCCATCAACTACTACACGTTGTCTTCTATCAATCAGCCATTTTTCTATCCAGTTTTTTATACCATTTCTTATGCCATGGGCCTTTAGTTTAAGCAGTAATCTTTGATGTGGTACTTTGTCGAAAGCTTTTTGAAAATCTAAGTAGACGATATCTACACGTGATCCCTCATCCACCCATTTAGTGATATCTTCCAAAAAACATAACATATTTGTTCAGCATGACCTCGCTTTAAAAAACTCATGTTGAGATGGGTTTATCAAGTTATGTTTAACAAGAAAATCCACCATGTGATCTTTGATTAGTCTTTCTAATAATTTGCAAATCACTGATGTTAGACGCACTGGTCTATAGTTCTCTGACTTGTTTTTAGAACCTTTTTTAAGTAACGGTATAATGTTTGCCTCTTTCCATTCTAAAGGAACCACTCCCTCTTCTAATGACCAATTGAAAACTGTTGCAAGCGGTCCGTTGATTTGTTCTACAATTTCCAATAGTAGTTTGGGCGGAATCTCATCCACTCCAGGTGATTTACTATCCTTCATAGCCCTTGTTTTCTTAGCTACCATTTCCGGGGTTACAATTAATTGTCCTAAATATTCTGAATCTGCCCCCTTGAACTTAGCCTCTTGTACTGGCAGTGAATTAACATCATCTCTGGTAAACACTGAACTAAGGTACTCATTCAGATCTTCTGCCATTAAGAATCCCTCTGATATTATATTTCCAGCACTATCTTCTACAGGACCGACTTTATCTTTCTTTTTGGACCGTTTTCCTTGTTTTTGAAGGGTACGCATCTATCAACTATGTACTTAATTTCACACTTTAATATATTCCAGCATTCTGTTGCTGTTTTATTTTTCAGTGTGTTATTCCTGTCTATCTTTACTAAATATGTCCTCATGTCCTTATACCTTCCATTGTGGACATTTCTGCTATACTGCTTTTTACAATTCCTTTCTGATTTTACTTTGTTAGTAAAATGTATCTGGTTGTGATCACTACTCCCCACTGGCTCACATATCTTGACATTGTCAACTAATTCATGCTGTGAGGACAAAACTATGTCTTACACATTCTCACCCATGGTTCTAGCACATTTTGAGAAATGAAAGTATCTTGAAATAAAACTAAAAACTTGTGGTCCTCACTCCCCATACTCTATAAAGATTTCCATTGTACATGCCCGTGGTTAAAATCCCCCCATAATAATACACTCCCGTTTGCTTACTTCCTTTGTAGCGTTTTGAATTTTTTCATTCTCTTATATGCTTACGTTTGGACTTCGATAAACTAACCAAACTGTTAACGTTAAGTTTCCTGTAACTATGTTACACCAAACAGCTTCTTCGCAATCTGCTTCTCGTTCTAATTTTATTTCATAAGCCTGGATAGATTCTTTAATATATAAAATACCTCCACCTCCCTTTCTTCCTATTCTGTCTTTCCTAAACATTACATATCCTGTCAGTCCCAATTCGGCATCTGATATATCGGTGGTGGTCCAGGATTCGATTATACCTATTAGGTGAGGGTCAATATCTTCTACCATAATGTTTACTTCATTTCTTTTGTTTACTATTCTCCTTGCATTGAAACAAATACATTTATATCCAGCTTAAGAAGAGTTTTCCAGAATGTACTTTGCTGATTTATTTGTGCTGTTTTTATCTATGCCTCCAGTGTCAAGCTTTAATGTGAGTCCCCACTGCGAATCACGTTTAAATAGATGCAACCTGTCCCACTGTCAACAGGTCGCAGCAGGTTCTCTGAGAAAACTGCTGCCTCCTTTTCGCTAAGATGGAGGCCATCTCTCATGTACATATCTTCCCTCCCAACAAAGTATCCCCATAAATATGTGTATCCCACCCCCTCTTCTTCACATATCTGCTCAACTAGTGCGTTGATCGCCATCCTCTTGCAGTTTATATATGTTGCCTCCCCCCTTCCTCCCTTTACTGGCAAAATTCCTGACAGAATAATCTGTTCAACTCTTGTCTTCTTTAGCTTCCTCATTAACTGTCTATGCTTCTGTACTATCCCAGTTGTTCCCTCCCTGTCTGCATTATTTGTTCCTACATGTACCAGTATAGACCCCCCTTGCCATGTCCTAATACCTTATCTACCCTGTCAGTCACATTTTCAATCCTAGCCCCCGGTAGACAAACAACGACGTCCTTCCTCTCGCTCCGTGTCTTGTCCGTTTTTTTCATAATGGAGTCGCCCATAAACACCCTCTCTTTCCTCATTGCCCCCTCAATCACTGCCTTAGAGTAGCTCCTTCTTCGGTTTGCAACTGTCTGGTTGTTGTATTTTCCCCCTGTCGTCTTCTTTCCTGTCACATTCTCTTCTGATCCATTTTTTCCTGTCGCTTTTTTCTTGTCATCTTTCCTCCTGTCAGCATCCCTTTTATCGACTTCTCTTCTATCACATTTGCTGTCACTTCCTTTCGTCCCTTCATCTTTCCTCCCATCTCATTTTCTTCTGTCCTCTCCCGTCCCATCTTCCCTCCCTCCTTCTCTACGGTCAGTTTCTCCCCTGTCACCGTCACGCTTGTCGTGTTTTCTGTCGTCAATTTTCCAATTCCTTCCCCTAATATCACCTTCCCTCCTCTCAATCTCCTTTCCTCAGTTTTCTTGCCACTGCTATTCTCCTTCTGTCTTGCAGTATCCTCACCTCTCTCCCTCACGTCTCTCTCCATTCGACCTGTCTCCTTGCTAATTCCCATTCCCTTCCCTTCACAATATCTGTCAACCTAACTATCTCCTTCTGCAGACACTCCACCTTCCAACACCCAATGCACTGAAGGTTGAATCCTTCTTCCATGGTTTCTGCCCATCACTTCCACAGCCGGACAATGCACACTCTACCCAGCTGTGGCAGTGATCGCACACCAAGTGTCGCTTTGCATTGACTTGCCGCTTGCAAGGCGCCATATCCATATCAGACTTTATTTAATAACTTAACTAACTTAGTCTTTATAAAGACTCTTTCCTGTGTACTACAGCACACTTTATGTTACAGATTTCAATTACACAGCCGACTATTTATCCTATCACGAACGCTACATTACCTGTAGTGACCTAATTTAAATACAATCAGTTACGTTACGTTAGGCTGCTTTATATATTTAGGTTACGCCGCCCAACTATCGCCCTTGCTTAATTTTAACAACAATGCTACCTAATCAAAAGATCTAGCAAGTACTGGCTTACACATATCTTATGTAAGTATTTTGATGGTTGTTACTTTATCTCCTATTATTCTACCACATAATCAGGTTTGTTATATCTTGTTTACAACTTATCGAAGTCTAATTTACCCTATTATCACTCACTATACTAAGGTGTTCTAAAATCTTTCTGTATCTTATTGTATCTTTGATAAATACCGGATGCAATGTTGCCGCAGTTTCTAAGTACAATACATGTCGCTAGTTTTAATGGTATAAATAATGGGATTCAAAGACATGTCAATCATATTCATTAGGCTAAAAATAGTATTTCTGATTACACATTTATTCGAGCTGACATTAGCTGTAGGAAACATGTGACTAACGCTACATCCAATGGGCAAATTGTTCAATATACTGAAAGAGTTGTTATATGCAACAACGAATTGCTGAAAATTAACTGTTCTAAAGTTCACCCATAAAGCTCACATATAGATATTACCAAAATACGCTGTAAATAGCTTATTTTTTACAGCAGTTGAACAAAAGTGGAATTTTTGACATAACATATTACTCTTAGCATACAAAAGTCTCACTTTGGCTTGCAAGTCAGACTCATCTGACAAGTTATTAGAAATGACATGTCCAATATATTTACAAGAGGTGGCAAAGATTAACTTCTTTCCTTCTAATGTAATTTCTTTAGAAAGATTTGACGTTCTAGATTCAAAGTACATGACCAGGGATTTACCCGCATAGTATTGCACGACATGCTCACATCCATATGAGTAACACACGTTTAGTAGTGTTTGTAGTCATTTAGCAGAAGGTTCAAACAGAAGTAGACCATCGGCGTATATAAGGTTATTAACAACCATGTTATCAAGACTACAACCGATTTGTTTTTGTGCAGTTGTATACTCAGATTATCCATATAAATGTTAACAAGTAAAGGAGATAACTTCCCACCTTGCTTAACAACATTGCCTACCGAGAAGAAGTCCGAGTATGTATTTCCCCATCGCATGCATACACATTGATGATTGAATTCACTGCTGAGTACATTTCATTGTTCTAGTTTCGTTAAAAGTTTATATCGGTTGACACGATCAAACGCCTTTGATGCATCTAAAAACGCGACGTGCATAGCTAAACCATGTTCAGTGTAGAACCTTAATAATTCCTTAAATGCAAACACGCATAACTCCGTTCCATGTTTAGGCTTAAAGCCAAATTGATTAGGAGTGGTTTCCAAGTACATTTCCATTCTGTTATAAAACATTGTCTATTATCTTCGAAAATATGTTCGATAGATATAACGTACGCTACAAAAGTATTTTTCTGTATTTGTTATGTTCTCAAATGTTACATACAATGATAAACTTTGTATACACATGGAAAACGGATTTTAGCTAATGCCTTATTTGTATTTCCTTAGGTTACAACCCGTAACGTTAGCGTTCGTGTTAGGATAAATATTCAGCTGTGTAATTAGAATCTGCTGTATCATAAATTGTGCTGCAGTACACAGTAAACAGTTTTACAAAGACTAAGTTAGTTAAGTTATTAACTAAATTTTGATATGGCGCCTAGCAAGCGGCAAGGCAAGGCAAAGCGACACTTGGTGTGCGATCACTGCCACAGCTGGATGGATTTTGCCTTATTCAGCTGTGGGAAGTCATGGGCGGAAACCAAGGAGGAGGGGTTTACCTTTCAGTGAGTGGGGTGTTGGAAGGTGGAGTTTATGCAGAAGGAGATAACTAGGTTTACATATACTGTGAAGGGGATGGAGACGATAATTAGCAAGGAGACAGGTGTGTCACGGATTAGCGAGGTCTCCGTACACTAGATTGCTCAGTCTAGTAGGGTTCTTATATATCTAGGTCAACGCATATGAGAAAGAACGGTTATCGTGAACAAGCAACAAAGAACGAGGAAAATTTAATAAACTTTATTACAAGATATCTTCCTTTTGGTAAATATCTCGATTAACAAAATAAACAGAATAAAGAAATCCCGTAACCAAATCTTAATAGAACATAATAAACAATAACACTGAATCTTTCGATTATCAAATTCCACTTCCGTTCTAAGGTGGATTGTATATTTATGGATTATATATTTATTTATATGTGAATACTTCATGGGTAATAATACCTCACTTCAAAACCCACAGATAACTACTAATCATAATACAGCAAATAATAGATACGTTCAATCAGAAAATAAACGTTTATACTGGGCTAGTCCCATCTCGAATATATACGAACGTTTGTTGAAGTCAACACGCCGAGCTCGGAACACAATTAGAACGGTGTATCTCGGGCGCACGAGTGATGATGCCGGGTACTTGACGAATGCCGTCGTACGCCGCGAATTCTCGAGTCGTGTCCGTTCAATGATCGCACGGTCGCAAACGATTGCGAAGTCAGTTGAATACGTTCAACTGAAAGACGAAGCCGGGCAGTAGACGCTAGTAGATAGTCAGCGCTGTACGATCTCAAAAGCCTACTTATAAAAAAGAATTTAATGACCCCCTAATGAGTTTTGCACATCGCTGAGTCAGCAATAATGCGAGACTAATCCTATGCATAAAAAAAGATCAAAGGCTTCGTGGTTGACACTAATGAGTTTGGGAAACCTACTTATAAAAAACGTGATTGATGAGCGATGTAATTTGATACTAATTGAATGATTGACAGTACACTAGAGAGATGCCACCTAGCGGTGAGTGCGGAGAGTATTTTAGTCCTAGCGATCAACGCCGTACCTAGAGCGCGCTGACGTAAGCAATAATGCGTTTAATAATAAAGTATATAAGTTTAGTTTCGTACTTTATAACCATGCTAAAGTATATAAGTTTAGTTTCGTTTTTATAACCACGCTAAAGTGAAGTGGACCACCTATAACTGGGGTAAGCAATACGTTGGGGTAGAGTTGTGCTGACGTAAGCAATACGCTAACCATTGTGTATTAAATAAACGGACCACTTATAACTGGGGTAAGCAATACGCTGGGGTAGGAGTTGTGCTGACGTAAGCAATACGCTAACCATTGTGTATTAAATAAACGGACCACTTATAACTGGGGTAGTGCTGACGTAAGCAATACGCTGGGGTAGGAGTTGTGCTGACGTAAGCAATACGCTAACCATTGTGTATTAAAATCATTGTATAAACGTTGAGATGTCCCCGTATGTGATGTTGACAGCAAGAGGAGCGACGACGACTGCTGCAGCGATAAGGGCTGCTGCCCTACTGGTCTTTGACCCCTGGATGACAGCATAGCTGGCTAACGGCGTTGTTCTGGTGGACGGATTAAAACGAAAGCAATGCGTTTAAATACGTCTAGTCGTGGGATTATCAAATGCATAAATACACTAACATTCAGTAGGGTGTTTATGCATTGAAAATTGACGCGTGAAAACGTGAGTAGTGACTGGAATATTTATTAATATAGCAGCGTTCGCTCGCGACCGACGGGTTGGTGCCTGTCGGTCGCGGCCGGCGGAAGACCGAAGCCTTCCCGCCGATAGAGTTCTGGAGGCGTAACTGTTCTCCATAGACCGTTAGGTTGCTTCATGAGAAATACGCGCGCTAAATCGGGAACGATTTCATCGTCACTTTCATCGTCACTGTCGTAAGCTGCTGCTGCTGCTGCTGTGTCATTGGAAGCCGGCGCACGGACGGTCGGCGTGACCTCACATGTTGGTGTCGACTTTGTCGTCGACGCGTCGGGGAGGACAATCGCCCTACGCGGGCTATATTCGCCCCTTGTAGGCAGTCGGATCGGTCTATGAAATAGACAAAGGATGAATAAAATGAGTGAGATAGTAAATACTGTCTTGGTAAAATACATTGTTTAAATAAAATGTTTAAACGGTAAAATGCGTACTAGTATGCATTAAACAACAATAAAAACGTGCATTTAAATAAAATGCATGTTTAACAATAAAAACGTGCATTTAAATAAAATGCATGTTTAACCGGTAAAACTAGTGAAAACGTGCATACTAGTAAAACATTTAAATAATAAAAAAACATAAATAAAATGCATGCATGCAAAACTAGTGAAAACATGCATTACAACAATAAAAACGTGCATACTAGTAAAACATTTAAATAATAAAAACATGCATTTAAAAAATGCATGCATGTAAGCACTGTTTAACAATTTAAATAAAATGTCTTACCGTGTTTTCGTTGGGGCCATGTTGTGAGAGCGATGGGTGGAGACGACGTGTTTGCGTGGTTGTAAAAGCGTGTATGAAATGTGCGCGTCGTGAAAACACCGGCGGCGGCGCATGACACTACGACTGATTTTGATTGACATGTGAACGGAGAACAAAGGGATTTTACAAACGTTAAACGAAACGTTAAAAGTACGAAATTAAACGTTATATACGATCACTGGAGGGTCAGGAAACACGAGATGATTGTATATTAGAGAAATTTGCGGTAAAAGTCACATTTGACGATGAATGCACTGACGTGAACGTTAGCTTTTTTCCTAAAACAAATTCCTCGGAGAGTAAACGGAATGCGTTAAGCGCACATGTGTGACATCTGTTGCGCGTGTCTTAACGAGTTGGAATGTGAACGGAGAACAATGGATTTTTACAAACGATAAATGAAACGTTAAAAGCGCGAAATAAAACGTTGTATAAGATCGCTGGGGGATCAGGACACACGAGATGTATAGATATTAGGGAAATTTGCGGTAAAAGTCACATTTTAAGATGTATGCACTGACGTGAACGCTAACTTTTTTCCGAAAACAAAATGCCTGGGTTGGATGAAGTATGCGCAACGATAATTGAAAAAAAGATAAGGATATGAGTGAAGTGCGCATGCGCGTTATAGTGTAGACAATGACATTTCAAAAACAATAAACGAAACGTTAAAAGCACGAAACTAAACGTTGTATAGATTCTCTGTGGAGTCAGGACACGCGAGGTGCATCGATATTAGAGAAAATCGATGTAAGGAGAGATTTAACGGCGAATGTACCGAGGTGACCGGATGCTTTTTTTCGAAAACAAAATGTCTGAAATGTACGAGGCACTCACACTGATAATTGAATATTAGGGTGAAGTGCGCATGCGTGTTATTTGGAAAAGGTATATAACGGCTGAGAAAATGTTATATCGTATGACGGCGAACTTCTAACCGTGTATTCTTTATACAGAGCAGCAAGCAGCAGACGTTCTTCCGCAACATGGCCGATGAAAGTCAACAACAACAACAACAAACAAAAAAGCCGAGGGCGCCGCGTAAGCAGTCGATGAAGGCGGCGGCCAGCAGCAGTCAACCTTCGACCAGCAGCAGTCAACCTTCGGCACTGATTGCAGCCTTGTCAACGGGGGTGTCACCGCCCGTTAAGCGTCCCGTTACGCTGATCGCGGCTCCGTTGACGGTCGGTCGAAAACGGAGCGCCGAAGAGGCACGCTTGGAACAGCCCGACGAGACGGCAGCGCAGCCCCCGGTCCTGTCGCGGAGCGGATCGATGGAACGCGATTCGACGGCGTCGACACGCGCCACAGCGGTGAGTCTGAGACATCTGAACTGCGCCGTCAACGGCGTATATAGAATCCTGTCACCCGTTACGATTGAGGCCGTCTCGTACAAAGGCGAACCCGGCACCACCTATTTGGGATGTTCCCGTTGTCGGCGAAAATTACAGACAAACAAAGACAGGGTCCTGATATGTCGAACGCACGGGGAAGTGTTTGTACCGAAATATTTCTTCGCGTTGCGTGTGATGGTGAAGGACGGCGAGGAGGACGAAGATGAGCTTTGGCTTACGTTGTTCGATAGCCAAATGTCTAATCTCGTCGAGTTCACGGCCGAGTACCTGACGGAATTGAATGAGGAGGATCTCCGCGATACCGTGCTCGAGTTAACCGGTACTAAAGTGGAGATTAGTGTGCGGAAGACGACTTGGAACGGGGACCCCTCGTATACAGTCCGCACACTAAAAAGATATGACGACGACGATGACTAATGTTGTTGTTGTTGTGTTGTTTGTAGGAAGAGGAGGAAAATTGGCCGCTACTGGTAGATTTATTGAAGCACGCCAACGAACGACAACGAATGAGAGATCGTCAGGGGCTGGAACTAAGCAAGCAGAGCTTTGAACTATTAGCCGAGTCGGCCGAACAATATATAAAAGCGTTTTGGTTGGCCTATGAAGCAAGCCTATTTCGTAGTAGTTTGATGTACTAACAGTTGTGCTTTATGTGCTTTAGGAAGTGCGCTGCGTACTCCAAAAAATGCTTGCGAACAACGAAAGGATTCGCGCTCAGTACGACGAGGTTGCAACGTTCGTAAGAACGTTGTTGGAACGAGGTGTGCCGGCGGGATCAGTGGAGGAGAAGGAGGAGGATGAGAACTAATAATAATAATAATATGTTGTAGGACGCTCTGATGCAACACGCCAGACGTGAATGTATGAGCGACTTCATACACGCGTTGCTGACGGTGATATCACGTAAAGAGTAGAACTGCTTTGTGCTGTAGGGTAGTGGCGGAGGAATACGTGACGTTCACGTATTGGACGCAATAATTGAGGAGGCGCTGGGACCCCGAACGCGCCCCCCTCCACCGACGTATAACGACAGCCTGGCGACGATGGGACCGTACTGGAGCGTATCGGAGGAGCTGGGGACATGTCGGCAACTCGTCGTGCCGAGCCGGAGTCAGTTGATCGTACGTTACGAACGACTGGCGATGGATCTCATCGCCGAGACTATCGGCGAAATGGTCCTAGAGAAGGCACGAGACCATTGCGGACTATGCGAATCAAATGAAGGCTGCCCCTACGTTCACATGACCGGCTATCGCGCGGGGCGGCCGAATCGCGTCTACATGCAACGTTACGTTAAGCCGGGGTGTATCGTGACGCGGCACTTCAACGAGGTCATGGAAACATTCCTACGACGATCACTTATTCCGTGTTTTACGAGACTAGTCCATATTCTAAGCGAGACTACGGTGACGATTTCTTCCGGTGATCAGCAGCCGCAAACGGGCCGTGCAGGAGAATTGTATTTGGTCCAATTCGTATCCAACTGGTTGTTGGGTACGAATTGGCGAGATTACATGAATCGCGTGCAACTGGAGTCGGCCGTGCACACGTACGTGCAACGTCGGAGCGGACTTGAATGAACGAACACTAGTAGAATTTGCTTGCTATCGAAACGAAGGCTTCACACTGTTGTAAAAGTACCGAATAAAACGTTGAAAATGTTCTTTCCGTTTCCGAGTTACCTAGTTAGAAAAATTACCGCTCAGTTAGAAATCCCGCTACACACCACCGCTAGGGTTAGTTAGCACACAGTTAGAAAAAGTACACACCACCGCTAGGGTTAGTTAGAAAAATCCGAGTTACCTAGTTAGAAATCCCGCTACACACCACCGCTAGGGTTAGTTACCACACAGTTAGAAAAAACCACCGCTAGGGTTAGTTAGAAAAACCACCACCACCACACATTCTTCCCGCTAGGGTGTACTTACCACCACCAGTTACCACACAGTTAGAAAAAGCACACACCACCGCTAGGGTTAGTTAGAAAAACCACCACCACCACACATTCTCCCCGCTAGGGTGTACTTACCACCACCACCACCGTCACCGTCGTCGTTATAAATAGCGACGGTCGAAAAATATTCATTAGAGAGAATGCCACCACCACCACCATCGTCATGGCAATGTCCGAGATGTCGGCGCTATTTCGCGACGCGGTCGATGTTAGAACGACACGAAGCGCTAGAGTGCCCAAAAGTGCGAGATTGCCCAAAATGTGGCAAGCTATACACCACGCGTTACGCTATGCTACGACATCTGAGGCTGCAGTGTGGCCGTTCGTTGCCACCCGAATCAGTGGAGGCCGCCGCCGCTAGCGCGCCGCCGCCGTCGCCCGACGATCTACAGCGTGTCGTAGACGAGCACCGGCGTAGCATAGAGACGTCGGTGGCGCGCGGCATCGTACAGTCGCGTTACAACTATCGTATGACCGCCTGTACGAGTACGCGCGTACTCGAACCGCGTCTGAGGGAAATGTTTCGCGCGCAAAAGAACGCGTTTAAAATTAACGTTAGTTATGGTTTTGTATTACGCCACAAGGTGTCGGGTCGGTACCGATATTTTCATTCTTCGTGTAACTGTTGCGGACGCCTCCTCGAAACACCCGCCCTAGTTACCGATAGCCGTTCATTCGAACGATTCCTCGACGCCGTGCGCACTACCGACGTACTGCAGTACGCCATCGCGCAGCGTCCCGACTCGGGATGGATCGTCGAGCTCGTAACTAACGCCACCTACTTCGTGAACGTCATCATCAATCATCCTATCGGCTGCGTTGGCGTGACGACGCTTCCCGCCTACGTGCGCCTCAACAGGTCCATCGTGTCGTTGACGAACGATGTTCGAGGCGCACCCTACGACGATCATCTGTGTCTCTTCCGATGCATCGCCCTTCACCTGCAAGGTCACCGACGAGGTCAAAGTATCCGTCATACGAACCGTTTAACGAAAGA
The DNA here is from genome assembly GCA_020002185.1 of Paraescarpia echinospica. Lineage (NCBI taxonomy): Eukaryota > Metazoa > Annelida > Polychaeta > Sabellida > Siboglinidae > Paraescarpia > Paraescarpia echinospica. The sequence continues at coordinate 9,617,859 of CM034543.1, forward strand.
CGCTAAACGTCTGTACGCGCGGTATCGTCGCGACACGGCGACGACCTCGAACGGTGGCGGCGTGCGCCTGAACGAACTGGATCGCGTGGAGACGGTTTTCGGCATCATCGTCGTCGTCTATCGTCGACTGACGAACGACGTCGCCGAACTAGTCCGTCGATCGCTCGAAGCGCACCCCACGACGCTGAACGTCAACCTGTACGAGTCGCACTTCTCGTACATAAGCGATCGGCGCGCGTACACGAAAACGTACAAGTGCGGGAAATGCGGCAGCGTCCTCTGGCGGAACGCGCACGATTTACGGCGTCACGAAGCGACGTGCGAAGGCGGCGTTCGTCACGTGTTCCCCGGCGGCGTCTACCGACCGACGGCGTCCGTATTCGAGCGGCTCGACGACGAAGGCATCGACGTCGGCGACGACGACCTGCGCTACTACCCGTACCGCGCGACGTTCGATTTCGAGTGCTATTTCGCCGATAACGATCTGCCGACGAATAGCGACAAATGCCGCTGGATCGCGCGACACGAACTGCTCAGCGTGAGCGTCGCGTCGAACGTGCCCGGTCACGAAGCGGCGCGCTGTTACGTCACGACCGGCGATTCGTCGGAACTCGCGCGTCGCCTCATCGACGACCTGGAAGCGGTGAGCGCGGCGGCGTGCGCGATTCTACGTCCCCGCTACGACGCGACCTTCGAGGCGCTCGACGCGCTCGACGCCGACTGGCGGCGACGATGCAACGACGACGACGACGACGCCGACGCGTCACCGTACGCCACACTCGCCGACCGGCTGTGGACGCTCCTTCGACAAATGCCCGTATTGGGATTTAATTCGGATAAGTACGACTTGAACGTCGTCAAAAAGTACTTGACCCCCCTGCTCATAACCGACGACGCGCAGCACACGTCGTCGGCGTTTACCATTAAACGTCAGAACAATTTCATGTGCCTGTCGACGACGACGTTGAAGTTCCTGGACATAACGAATTACCTCGCGCCCGGCGTTAGCTACGATCGCTTTCTGAAAGCGTACGGTTGCTCGGCAACGAAGGGCTACTTCCCGTACGAGCACATCGACGCGTTGTCGCGTCTGGACGAAACCGCCCTGCCGTCGCGCGAAGCTTTCTACAGCCAGCTGAAACGCGAGGGAATCTCCGCGGAGGCGTACGAGATTTGCGCGACGGCGTGGCGCGACGAGGGCATGACGTCGATGCGCGATTTTCTTGTGTGGTATAACAATCGTGACGTGGCGCCGTTTCTCGAGGCCGTCGATCGCCAGTTCGCCTTCTATCGGCGCCGACGTATCGACATGTTCAAGGACGCCATCAGCGTACCGGGGTTGACGTTGTTGTACCTGTTCAACGACCTGCCGAAGTCGATCCATTTCTCGCTCTTCAACGAGCCGAACAAAGATCTGCACCGTCTGCTGCAGGCGCAGATCGTCGGCGGCCCGTCGATCATCTTCGCGCGCCACCACGAGGCCGACGTGACGTCGATTCGTGGCGGCGCGCCGTGCCGATCGATAGTAGGCTTCGACGCGAACGGCCTCTATCTATGGGCGATAATGCAGGAGATGCCGACGGGCTGGTACACGCGCCGACGCGCTGAGAACGCCTTTCGAGCGGAACGCGTGCACCGCTACGGTCGTATGGCCGTGGAGTGGTTGACGCTCGTGGAGGCGGAAACCGGCGCGCGTATACGTCACCAGTTGAACGGACGCGAGAAGCGCATCGGAAAGTACCGAGTCGACGGCTGGTGCGCCGCCACGCGAACGGCGTACCAATTTCACGGCTGCTATTTTCACGGTTGCCCGACGTGTCAGGCGCACGTGACGACGAACGCCGTCAACGGTCAACCGATGACGACGCTGTACGCCGCGACGATCGCCGTGACCGCCTACCTGCGCCGTTTCGTCGACGAAGTCGTCGAAATGTGGGAGTGCCAGTGGCACGCCGTGCGACCGCCGGCGGTGCCGACGCCGCCCGACGCGTCACGATGGCAACCGACCGCCGCCATTACGCTCTCGACGATACTGGAGGCGGTGCGCGACGGCTCTCTGTTCGGCCTCGTGCAGTGCGATATCGCCGTACCGGAAGCGCTGCGCGACAAGTTCGCCGAGATGCAGCCGGTATTCAAGAACGTCGATATCGCGCGCGACGATCTCAGCCCGTTCATGCGCGACTACGCCGAATCGCACCATCTCCTCACGCGACCTCAACGCACGCTCGTCGGTAGCTACTTCGGCGCGGCGATCTTGCTCGCGACGCCGCTCCTACGCTGGTATCTGGCGCACGGGCTCGTCGTCGAGCGCGTCTACCAGATCGTCAAGTACGCGCCGATAGCGTGCTTTCGCCGCTTCGGCGACGCGGTTTCGACGGCACGCCGCGAGGGCGATATCGATCCCGACAAATCGATCATCGCCGATACATTTAAACTTCTCGGGAACAGTTCCTACGGGAAAACGATTACGCGCGTCGATCGGCACCGGGAAATCAAGTACGCGACGCCGATCGGCGCGTCGATGCTCGTCAACAATTGCCGCTTCCGGCAACTGGACGCCGTCGTCGACGACGCGCTGTACGAGGTGGCGCTGAATAAGCGTAAAATCGTCTACGGCCTGCCGATACATATCGGCTATTTCGTATTGCAGTACGCAAAATTGAGAATGCTGGAATTTTATTACGATTTCGTCGACGCCTACATTCCCCGTCCGCTCTTCCGGTACTGCGCTATGGACACCGACTCGGCGTACATAGCCCTAGCCGGACGTGACGTCGACGCGCTC
>CM034543.1:9621643-9732358 GCA_020002185.1 Paraescarpia echinospica
ATCTACTTATAATCGAGCTTGTGCTTGTGGGTAGGTTAACGCTTTCCACATAGACGACTTGAACCTCGAGCGCACAATTTTCAGGGATTAATCTACGACCCCTGGAATAGCACGTAAGACATATATGGTTTAAAAAACCCAAATATATATATATAAAGATTCTCACATTTTATGCGTCTAATCAGTTGTTAAGAACGTAAAACGTAATAAACGCGTAATACGTAAAACGTAATTTAAAAATCGCACGTGAACCACGGGAGCGCGCGCGGTAATTCGGCAAAACCCCTGGTTCAACAAAGAATATACACTGACACAATATATGCTCATGTCTACCCTTATGCCAGTAGCACGACCATACAAATTTTATTTCACAATTGTATATTCTCACAACTAGAGTCTTTCAATGCATGTTAACATCACATTATCTCCGATCTTCTTAATTTTGAAAGATACTGTGTGTTGTCTAACGTTTTCGTAAATATTACTATCACGACTGTCATCTACCAAGGCGTCAGGTTAGGTTGCGGACGTCGTGCTAGTAACAATAATAAATCAATGTAGAGGACCGATGACGAGAGGCACATAAGAAGTGGTTATTATAGAAAATACACAAAAATGTTTTTATTTCTCACTTTAAAAACATGATTTTGTTTCTGTATACTTCCAATACATACTTTATTTTCTCGGGGAACTCAGAAATAAAACGTAAACATTGCCTTTTATGGTAGCAGTTCCAACTTTGGAAAAGTCAATTAGAAATGTCATTTGGCCGTTTCTAGTTCCTTACGCCCACGCTGTGCCATTTTAAGAAGTAGCAAAGAAAGCAAGCTATACATATCCTGAGTGTGCATAGGGAGACCCATTTAATTTCAATAGCCTGACTTTACAATTCACTGTGAAGCAGAACAGAAACAAAATGTTTATCAATGGTACGCTTTTTTTACATTGCCCTGAACTTGCAAAATACGATAATAATAATAATAACAAAAGTATTTAAGTTAAAACAGCGTCAGATCCAATTTAAATTGTTAGTGGCGTTTTACAGCATGCAAGGCGAATACAGTTTCATTAATTTGCTAAATAAACACACATTCTCTACAAATAGTTTAAATGCTACTTTAAATACAAATTAAAAATATATGTATATTGTCTAATGAAAATATACCATGATAATCATATACTAATTTAATATATATTTATATGTGTCAGTTAATAAAAAATGCATCAATACGTTTGGATTGTTTCTAAAATATTAACCAACATCAGTAAAATACAAAATATGTACAGTAATTAAATACATATATAAAAATAATTATTATAATTAGAGTTTCATAGGTCTAACAGCATGTTGAAATAAGCCAACGTGATTTCTACATTCTCGGTATGTCGCCGTAACAATTTCAGCATCTTCTCGCGAGCACCACGTACTTCCACATACAGAGGCTGCGCCGCATATCACAAAGAACACTTGAATTAGACAACTCATTATCTGTAACAAAGAATCAATGAAGATATATATTGAGCAGTTGTATTGAACATAGGACACGTACTAACAGTAGTGTTCGCACAATTCAAAGTATTTGACACACCATGGCCCGAGGTTATAATCGTGTAACAAAGCGAACATATATGTGTTATGATGTGAGTTAATATAGCTTCGTCTACAGTTAATAATAAAGGAACACATTTAAATTCACATATCACAGGGATAGGTGGCGAATTTATGTTTACAAAATGCGACATGAATACAAGTAAGCGTTCTGACCATGGAATTATAAACTATATTATATATTTCTACTTGAACTATATAGGTGTATGTATCATCCCACGAGCCGAATTTCACTCGCTTCGTTCTACGCTCATTCACGTCTTTGCACAAATCACTTCAAACATACCAATTGGCAATGCATTTCAAAATGACACACGTTATTATGTAGATACATTTATTTTTTAAGTGGCCAAGTTGAATGTTCAGCCATTTCCAGGAGACGCCACGTAATGATCACATGTTGCATGCAATACTGTAACTGACGACTGCAGAAACGAAATATTCTGCGGGAAGGAGAGTATGATCAACATACTGTAATGGTTATGAGAGCTCTCCTTGATGTGTTGGTCCGTGCCTGGTTGTAAGCTAGTACTGTTAATTAAAGTAATATGGGTTAGTATTACCCTTAAGGTATGGTCGAATGCTACTGAGATTGCCAATACCTGTTGCTATCCAACTGTAGTGTCACTTTATTAGCTTCACTTTGTGTCCTCGTGTAGTTTTTTTCTTAAATACGTATATCAATATTTACCTGACCTATTCATCTTTCACCGTCTACTTAATATTCAGTCTTAAGCTCCCTGTCCCCACAGTTGTTAAATATACTCACGACAGAACGCGTCTTTGTTCGACTTTGTTCCTCGCCTTTGTAGAAGCGGTGGGTTATTGTCGACAATCACAGTGTTCTACGTATCTAATGCTTGCAGTTTTTATACGTGTACGACTTTACGTAAAGAACTCACATTTGTCACCTCCGTAGGTATCGAAGTCCGGACCACTGTAAAAACTACCCGCCTCGGCGCGAAAATCTGCAACACTACCCCGTACGCACCGAATAATCAACTTCGCTAAGAGTTTGTTTGTGTGTGTGTGTGTGTGTGTGTGAGTGTGTGTGTGTGTGAGTGTGTGTGTGTGAGTGTGTGTGTGTGTGTGTGTGTGAGTGTGTGTGTGTGTATGTGAATGTGTGTGTGTGTATGTGCGTGTTCAATCTAAACATCAATAAAGTTATACATGTAAAAAAAGTCTTCGGGCAATAATTGCAACTTGGTAAATTATTTCCACGAGAGATCCACATAGGGACAGTGAATACGTTTAAATACGCATAGATCTATGTTAACGATACATTTACATTTTTTATTCCATACAACAGAACTCAAAGCAAACGTGCTGTGATTGCCTTGAATATGGGATCGTAGCAGTTGTCCCACGCGTCCTCATTGAAATTATCCACCACCATACCAATGTCCTCTTTAAATCTCTGACGCAAGAACTGCAAAGAAATATTACAATCAGATAGAAATGTAATTCCATGGTGATTTAGGGGAATCTGTATAAACGTCAATATTATGAATGTTTGAAAAAGATTTAAATTTCCAAACATTTTACTTGTTAAATTGTATATGATTTCGTATCAAATTGCTGCGCTTTCAATGCATTGCTTTCAATGAATTTAACATTTGAGTATGTACTTATTTTAATATTTCCTGTTTAATTCATATGAAAATATACAGTTAACGTTATGCGCATTTAATAACATTATGCATATTCACAAACACGAAGGAACATAAAAGCACGTACGTACACACACATCTGCATTTGAATTAGAAACACACATATACACGCACGCGCATCGCACACACACACACACACACACACACACACACACACACACACACACACACACACACACACACACACACACACACACACACACACACACACACACACACACACACACACACACACACACACACACACACACACACACACACACACACACACACACACACACACACACACACACACACACACACACACACATACGCACGCACACATACACACTAATCAATACATTTAGTTCATTGTAAATGCATCTCATGCCGGACGCCGGTGTGGTCTGATTTAGTTCGAGGTTCATATGATGTGCCACCGTCGTTGCAGTTCTACCACCACACATTGCTCACGAGGATAAATGTATTCACCTCGAAGTATTCCGCCTTGACCCCGCCTATCGCTGCGTGTTGAGCCGCTAAATGCGACGTGATTTCCGCGAGAAGTTGTGCAGAGCGGTAGCCACCCGAAATGTGTGAGCAAACATTCTGGACTGTGGGTGTCGTCAACGTTGACATTGGCGAAAAGAGCCTTCGTTGCAGGGTACTTCTCCATCAATCTTAAAAGTTAAGTTTTAGTACACGTTAGACGACAGGGTAATAATGAATAAGATATATTTTCTATATACGGCTCTTCTTGGCAGAATAACGTGTTGATTCCAACAACCCCACTACCCAAAAGTAAGCGTTCGTCTATAATAAAATTTCAGCTCGAAACCTACTGGTTTATATAATTCCAATGTTTTTTATATCCCCAGGTTTTCAATCATCCACCCCGTGACATGGGGTTGAATAATAATGTTGAAGGACACATGTCCCATAAAGTGTACAAATTGGGTTGTTGCGCGTCCAAAGAATGATGTTTGATTCTAAACATTTAAGTTATAGTTTGTTACTGTACAGATTATGAGACATATCATCCATAAATAGTTGTACGTAATATGAGTTACTTTTGTTATGACAGTTACACGAAGTCAAGCCTAAGTTTCATCGCTTGTCCAGCGTCATCGACGACAATTTACTGTACTATGTACATATACTTCGAACATTTCAAATTACATGTAAACTTGACAATATTTTGGAATCGTCGAACACATGTAATACGCATCGACTTTTGACCAATTTGGCATGTCCAGCGTCAACAAGCGGCTTAGACTGACATCTGAGTATCTCACAAGTAAGTATACTCGCATATCAATTTCACTATTATTGGTTATTGATGTGTCTACTCATACGAATACTGTCACTGTGAATACTATTTCGTTTTTTTATTAACAGTATTCACATTCGCTTCTGGTACCATTACATCTAAACTGAGTAAACATCGGTCCAGTGTTTGTAAAATGTGTCGGGCAAGAGTCTATGTATGCATATATATATATATATATATATATATATATCATCATCATCATCATCATCATCATTGTGCAGCCGTAGTATCCCGTGATTGGACGATGCCCTCAGCGTGTCGTTTCCAAATCTGCCTGTCTTGCGCTATCCTCTGCCAGATGGTGCCCTTCCAGTACTCGTCTAGTTCGTCTCTCCACCGTCTCACTGGTCTTCCTCTAAATCGTTTCCCTTCGTAACGTCTCCAGGTTGTGATACGCGATGTCCATCGGTTATCTCGTAGTCTGCTGATGTGCCCTGCCCAGGTCCACTTCTGTCTTCTGATTTGTTATATTACGTCTATGATCTTTGTCTTTTGCCTTACCCAGATGTTTTTCTCTTCCGATATGTGATGTTTAACATACTTCTTTCCATCTTTGTTTGTGCGGCTGCTAGCTTGTTCTTTGCCTGGATGGTGAGTGACCATGTTTCCGCGCCATATGTCAACGCTGGAAGTACGCATGAGTTGAAGACTTGTCTCTTCAAGCAGGTTCCAAAGTTACCCTTGAAGATATCGCGGTGTTTGACGAATGCTGTCCAACCGGTAATACTCCTTCTTTGAATATCCTTGTCTTGGTTTTTGTCTGTGATACTGTCCCTGATAGACGTAGCTTTCAACGTTCTCTATCAGCGTCGTGTTGAAATATATTAGTGTGTGATTTTCTAGCATCACTTTTGTCTTCGAGATGTTCATCTTGAGACCTTGTTTTTCACTTTAATCATCTAGCTCCTACAGCATGTTTTGTAGTTTTTGCGGTGTTGTAGCGCATATGAGTATGTCGTCGGCGAAGCGAAGATGGCTGAGATATTATCCGTCTGTCACTAAGCGTCTGGTTTCCCAGGTCAGTCTTCCGAATATGCTTTGGAGTGTTGCCGTGCACAGCTTGGGCGATACGGTGTCACCCTGTCGTACTCCTCTCTTGATGTTGATGTTGTTGTTCTTTTTGTGTAGGTGGACTGTCACCGAGCTGTTGGTGTAGATGTCTTTCAGGAGATCGATGTACACATCTTCTATCACGTAAAGAGAGTGCAATTATGGAATTCTCTATGTGATCCTTTAAAAACTACTAATACTGTTACTGAATTTAAGCGTAAATGCATGAACCTTTTATTTGAGAAATATCTGGTTGTGGAAATCTAAACAAAATGATACACAAATATAATCATGCCATTGAGGAAACTACAATATTTGTAAAGATGAGTACTTATCACACACTTTAAATGTTGAGTATACACATATTCCATTACATGTTTTCAAGTATCTTAGCTAGATGATTAGATTAATAACAAATTCGATTAATACAATATTGATGTCTCAATATACATGTACGTATGTATTTGTGTATATGTATGTATATATGTGTGTGTATATATATATTACACAAAAGTCAATGACTTCGTATTTACCCTATTCAAACATTGTATATTCTCACTTGTATTATAGTTAAACTTGTTTGGTTGTCTTGTCTTGTATATATATTGTTATCAATGGTCTGAACAAACGTTCATTCATTCATTCAATGCCCTGTTCATGAAGGGAGGGTAGTATTGCTTGAGTTTGCACCGAGTCGAAAGCCTTCTCGTATTCGACGAAAGCGATGCAGATCGGGATATTATATTCTCGGCACTTCTCTTTCAGCTGGAATAATGATGATGGGGTAAACCAGTTGGTAGGAACGCAAAACGTAATGTGCACATAAAACGTAAAACGTAAAACGTAATTTAACAATCGCACGACTAAAGCGCACGAGATATATAAGAAATATACGCTGACAAACTTATGTATACCCTCATGCTAGTAGCACAGCCATACGAATGTTATTTGACAGGTCTATAATCTCATGACTAGAGCCTTTCAACGGTTGTGAACATCACATTCTCTTCGATCGTCCTCATTTTGAACGATGCTGTGTGTTTTCTAACATATGATAACATTTACTTTCATGAATGTCAACTACCAAGGTATCCAGTCATAGTGGTTAACTTTTTGATAGTAATAATAAAAACCCAATGTACTGGACCGATGACGCGAGGCACGCAAAATGTGGTTATTATAGTAAACACACTAAATTTTTATTTCTCACTTTTGAAACATAATTGTGTTTTTGTGTACGCCCAAGCTGTACTGGAATTCAAAAATAAAACATAATTGTTTACCATAGTTTTTTATGGTAGCAGTTCCAACTTTGGAATCTTGAAATGCCATTTGGACGTTTTTTGATCCTTACGCCCACGTTGTGCCATTTTAAGAATTAGTAAAGCGGGCAAGCTATACATATCATGAGAGCACCTATTGAGACCCATCTATCGTGATATTTTCATTAGCTTGACTTTATAATTCACTGTGAGGCAGAACAAAAACATTATGTTTTTATCAATTGTACACTTTTTACATTGGCCTTGAACATGGACGAGACGATAATATTAATAATAATAACGGCATGCAAGGCGAATACAGTTTCATAAAATGATTAAAGATAAAATCGCATTCTTTACAAATAGCGTAAAGACAACTTTAAATAAAAATATAAAATATATGTCTATTTTCTATTGACATATACCATAATAGTCATATACTAATTTGATGTTTATTTACTTAGATATAAGTAATTTAAAAAAATGCATAAATACGTTTGGAATATTTCTAAAATATTAACGAACATCAGCATTACACATATATGTTCAGTAATTAAATAAATACACTAAAAGTAATTATGTTAATTAGAATTCAATATGTCTAATAGTATGTGGAAATTAGTCAATGTAAATGCGTATCACCTAACTAATGTATACGTAGTTTTACAATATTTTTATAATAAATAAACTCAGATAGCAATAGGTTAATAAAGAGTAAGAGAACTACATTACTGCTGAAACTATCACGTTGGACTAGAAAAAGAGTCGACATAAATGAGTATTTAGACGTGTCTTGAAAGTAGATACGTACTGGACGAAAAACTGGGTGAACCAACCGACATCTAGGTTGGCGTTGCCGCCACTTCTAGATTCTTGGTATATCGCAACAACTCTAATAGCGTCTTCGCGTGAACACCACGTACTTGCACGTACTGAGGCCGCGCCACAGAGCACCAGGATAAAATGTATTAGACATCTCATTATCTGTAACAAAGAATCAATGTAGATACATTTTGAGCAGTTTTATTGTACATTGGACATGTACTAACAGAAGTGTTTCGCACGGTTCAAATTATCTGACACACCATGGCCCGAGGTTATAAACGTGTCACAAAGCGAACATAATTATATGTTTTACTATATGAGTTAATTCAGCTACTGCTACAGTTAAGAATAACGGAACTAATTTACCTTCACATATCATAGGGATAGATGGCGAATTTATGTTTACAAAATTCGACAGGAGTACAAATAAGCGTTGTGGTCGTGGAATTTTAAACTATATTATATATTTCCAGTTACCCTCGGAATCAGTTTCATAGACTTCACCTAAGCGTTTGACAGCATCCATGTGTAAAATATTAACAACGTATGGAATACCACGATAGTTTGTATCAGCAATCGAGAAGATATATGAAAACTCGAGATGTTGTGTAAAAACAGAATATGGCTACAGCGACTGTTTCCATGTGATGACTGATGTCAGACTGCAATTCCCCCCTTCTCTTTGCCGTGATAAGTGATTGGGCCATGCGGCTAACAACGACAGGCAATGAAGGGATTGTGTGAGTTAAGGAGGAGCGTTTATCAGACCTGGACTTTGTTAATGACATTTTTGCCCTCTCAGACACCACCCAGGGCTTACAACGTCTCGTGGAATCAGTCAGCAAATACGCTGATGTGGCTAGGGACTGGTCATCAGTGAACAAAAGACAAAACACATGGTGACGGGGTAAATCAACCACCCACATATGTTTCGAAATATTCGAAAACTTCACCTACTTCGGCAGCTCCATCAACAACCAAGGAATCATCGATCATGAACTAAACTGCAGAGTGGGGAAAGCGTCAGCAGCCTTCAACTAGCTGAGGAAAATTTGGAATTTTACCTTGAAATATATACTGCACTTTTATAACTCAAACGATATACCAACCTTCGTATATGAATGTGAAACATGGCAACTAAAACATGCCTGCGAAAGATCTTGGGCATGAACTGCAGCTACAATGTGAAGGACGTAGAAGTCCGGATACGATCAGGACAACCTCTGGCATCATCTACTATCTCAAGAAGAGGAATGAGCTGGCTCGGTCATGTCATAAGCCTCCCATCTACTAGACCTGCCCCAAACGCGCTATGGTGGATAGAAGCTGGCCAGAGAAATAGGGGACGACCATGACTAAACTGGCGTCAACCAATCGACCGCGACCTACAGCTGGTCAACAACAAGTTGGATCGACGTCAGAACACTAGCAACTTACTGATGCTATACAAAATAGTAACTGTAAATTAATTGAAGTACAAGAAGAGTAGTAAACAAGTAATACCATCATTTACAAATAATGATATCAATAATCATAACTACTGTCTCTAAACACACTGACGTCATTATTGTCAGTTAATTTTAACTGAAACAAAACTAGCCTAAACTACATTTACAAACATAATCTAACACATACTAGAGTATAACTAATAACAATATTTTATATTATAAAATGTATACTGTTGATATGGTCCATTTGGCTTGCATATATAGCAATTCTGAATGCTACATTGTGATATATATTTATTAATTATCTATTTTGTGTCATAGTTTATAAAGCCTTGGTATGAATGAATTTTAATTTTTTCAAGTACAATTTTTGGAAGAAAGTTTTGTTGGATTATTTTTGGAATTTCATGTCCGATGCAAAGGCGGCAATACTTTGAATTTGTATGTTTTACTTGAATATCATAATTATTGTTGTTTGGAAGGTTGTTTTCCATGTTATTAAAACGTTGAGATGCCCATCTGGTCCTTCTTAATCTTATTATTGTATTTTCCTCTGTTTGAAACATGTTTTGGAACTATCCTGGGAGGTTTCCGTTTTTATATTTAAAAAAGTTTGAGACATGATAGTTTATAGATGTCCTCTACCTTTAGTAATTCAAGATTCTTGAATAGAGGTGTAGTATTGGAATTATATTTACTGTTATAACTATGCTATAACTGCCTTTTTTGCAACTTATGTATGTATGTATGTATGTATTAAGGAATGTATGTATATGTACAGCTGTACAATTGCGGGGATCTTGGGTCATCAGCCGCGTCAAATGGCGAGGATTGGCCGGGCATATCGTTGAAACGGCATAAACGAATCCTAAATACATCGAACTTGCTCACGTGTATGTGTATGTGTGTGTGTGTGTGTGTGTGTGTGTGTGTGTGTGTGTGTGTGTGTGTGTTTGTGTCTTCAGGCGTGCGTGCGTGTATATATTAGTAAACTAGTATATATGTAAGTGTTATCTTTACCTTATTGTTGCATCGTCCATACTAACTATAATCATATATCTCGTCTTATCATAGGAACACGTGTAAAGGTCCTCCCACGACCACCTTTAGAGCACGTGCAACTCGCTGCACAGGCCTTCTACATGTGTAGCGACATCACAGAAGCTCCCGGCACACCTTTGTAGCTTTATGAAGCTTTCACAAAATAGGATACCATCTCCCATCCTCGAACTTCTACCCAAAGTTCTTTGGGTACGGCACATCCGGCCGAGCCATACAACCGAAGAACAACATGCTTGCCCGGTGGCTGCTGTGCATGACGTGTTTCAGTTTGCACCCTCTGATGGTGGCAGACGATCGAAGGCGCAGTTTTTTAAATTAAAAGTTCTCGTCTTGCCTTATTAACGCGGCTCTAAATTTGTCATAAATTGTGATGTCGAAATCCAGTAACTTTAGTTTTGGTCTAACTACGTGTAACTCTGCAAACAAGGTAACCTCGCAATGGGTGCACATGCCTGTGTCACCTCGGGAACTTCAGACAAAGCTTTCCAAACCAACCTTTTCCCCGCGCCATGGAACGCTGAAAGTGAAACTACATCAGATCGCGTCATGGCATGGGACTACCTCACACGCGTATCTGCATCTTCGTGGCCACAGTTCCTGTGGGATTACAAAAAAACGAGGACGACCCACTCAAGTTTCTTGGAGAAGAAATCCAAACGAAGCAGTGATCAGAAAACAAGGTGCTGAGCGATATAAATGATGACAATGTAGCTCCTCGTGGAACAGTCATGGTTGAGTTATATTCTCACGAGGAGACAAACCCGATATAAAAGCAGAAGGCCTTATGCAGCGCGATGTACGTGCTTTAATACTGAACCTTTCACGTATTCCTGTATCATGAGGTAACACATGATTAAATTTATTATGAACGATAAAATAAAAAAGTAAAAACAATACGTACGTACTTACACGTTTGTATGCACAAATACACATGCGCAATCACATATATGTATATATATATATATATATATATACACACACACACACACACACACACACACACATACATACACACACACACACTGTATACGCATAAATACACACGTACATTCACATGTACAAAATCAGGTAGTAAAAAAAATTAATTATTGTATATATACATATATATATATATATATTCATTTCACGTTCAGTAAATAATATAAATGCAATCATACATACATTCATACATTAACACATACATACATATAGGCATACATATATTCATACATACATGCATAAGTAGTACGCACACATTCATATATTCAAAAACAGCGGTATTTTAGAAAAAACAAATATTTGACCTTGAAATTCAAAATAATGGACATACATTCATGCACACACACATGCATACGTACATAATTACACATAAACATACGTACAAACTGCGTTGTTTTTAAAAAAGTTATAAATTACGTCCAATAACATTTGACCTTGAAATTCAAGGTCAAGTACACATAATCTTACGTTGAGCCGCCTCTAATCGGATTCGCCGTGACAATTTACATATATGGTCGAATTGTCATGCGTTTGTCCCGGAAATACCGATACTTCCCATAAGACACCGTACTAGTAATGGTTATGACAGCTGTCCTTGAATTGTTGGTCCGTACTTGTGGTTGTAAGCTAGTAGTATTTATTCAACTAAAATGGATTATTATTGCACTTAAGGTATGGTCGACGGCTACTGTGAAAAACAATACATTTTGCTATCCAATTATAGTGTCACTTCATTAATTTCACTTTGTGTCATCACGTATTTTTTTCTTAAGTGACATAAATACGTATATAAATATTTCTTTGACCTATCCATCTTTCACCGTCTAATTAATATACACTCTCATGCTCCCTGTCCCCAGAGTATATAAATAGACTCACGACAGTGTTCCTCGCCGACGTGTTACTGCCGCCAATCACAGTGTTCTACGTATTTGATGCTTGCAGTTGTATACGTGTACGACGTCACGTAACGAACGTGTCATTGTGACCTCAGCTGTTATCGAAGACCGGTCCACATATCCAGTTACATAACGGTTCAAAGAATGAAACGCATCATTCTCATTTGTAGGGATTTCTCACATTCAAAACATTAACCGGTATAAAGAGTAAGTCAATGATCTCCTTCCACACGTTAGACTTCATGCCTCTTACCCACGCCTGATCTGTAAAGGATTGTGTCGTGATGTTGTTGATACCAGATAACATATCGTTTGCTTGATTGCATCGATCATTAACACATATGTCGAAATTAGTTCTAACGCTAGGTATACGGTTTATTTGAGCAGTCGTCACAATATGGGCCACGTAATCGTATTCCTATATCCATACAGGTGAAATACGTGTGTTTTAATATTGTTTTCAGGAATGCAGTTATTGTTCCAGCTTACCGCACACGCTTTGGAAAGCTATTCCACATGTGTGGGCTTGTCGTCGAAAGGTTTCTCTGTCCGATCGTTCTTTTTCACGTTGTCACTTTGAGAAGTGTATTGTTATTCTTTAGTCGTGAAAAGTGTAAACATATCATGCAAGAAACATCAACGGATTTTCATAACAATATGAGGTACTATGTTCTATTGCAGTTAATATTGTAAACATAACGAAAAGGTAAGACACGCCCCCACTTTGTTTGATCTATGCGAATTCGGTTCGCGTCTGCAAAAGCAGTGGCTAGGGCGAGTTCGGAATTTGTTGACAAAACAGTCGTGTCCAGTTTCCGTCTATATTGGAGACACCCTATATTTAGATGTTAATTGAGTAACTTGGATTATGTGTCTTCAACAGACGCTGATAACAACGATCATTGTGTCAAGTCAAAGAACGGTTGTACCTTTGTGTACCTTTGAGTTGCATTGCGGCCCATATGTATCGTAACGCTGTGTTGTTAGTGTTTGTTTTATTTCACACCTGTGACGTACTTGATACATAAGTGCAAATGTCAAATTTCCCTTTGCTGCCCTCATGGATGGTAGGCCCCTCCGTTGTGTCATATATAAAACATATTGCTCAGCTGTTGACATTTGGAGCCCAGTGTCAATAATTGATGGTATTATAAACTAGCTGACAAATTCGTATTAAACAATCCTTGCGCATGGCTGTTATGGATGAAGCATCAACGCATTATAATTTTTAAACGTTTTCGTCAACCCGCTTTGTGCAAATTCCAAGACGTTCACTCTCTTAGCCGTGCATGCTAAAAATTCAAAATTCCGCAAGCAGCTACCAATTCATTGTACGATTGTCTTACCCATGACCTGCGGTATGTTATTTTGCATTTGGCACTTGTGTGTTTGCTTGTTTTGTATATGCCATGCGCCCAACCGGGGGTTATATTCGCCACGTAGCATACCCATTCATCTTGGAAAAAAAGTATACTTATTTTCATTCTCGTCGTGTTCGCGCAGGGAGTAACATTGCTTTGCCAAACATCGTAGGTTTATCTATAACCTTTAACATACGTTTCTGTTAATAAAATTTTCTTCTTCGTGTTCACCGAGACTACGAGAGGTTACACGTAACATTTGGATGGCCTTGAGCTGCTTCTTTATGGCAATCACAACTATTAAATCTATTATGTCGTCAAATTGCATTTGAAACATATTCCGTAAGTTCATATGATACTAGTATTCAATTAGCTTTTTGTTTTGCTCGCGTAAACGATTGTATTATAATTTTCTTTTTGGCGGCAATTGTGGGATGAACCAAAGTTTATTTTGGCCATATTTGATACAATTACAAGTAAATATTTATAGTTGGCCTTTTCACTATCTTAGCAAATTGTGGTTGAATGATTAATATAATCAGTTCAAAAATAATACTGGAAACTCAAATTCCACACTACTTTTATTGTCTCCCTTTGTAACATACACGAACGCACGCTCGCAAGCACGCACACACGAGCACACGCGTTCACCCGACTACTCTGATGAGCACACACGCACATACACGTACACACAAGCACAAATGTGTTATGGGTGAAATAGATGTTAAGTCAATTAAGCCATGACAATCATAATTTCTATAGATACAAATAATTGTATTTTATAAAATAAGTTTATTTATTACACAAAATAACGTGTTTTTTTGTGGCACCAACGTTTGCCATACATCGCCGTGACCTGATTAACACTGCGTTTTCTGAATAACTGCTGTAGTTTGATCATAATTCAGATAAAAAGTAAAACTATTTCGCCGTGTGGTTATTGAATGTCTACACGTTTTTCAACTTTAATGCGAGAGCGTCGTAAGTTCTTACCATTTTTGTTCGTGAGTGTGGTAAAAATAATAATGCATAATACATAACGTATAAGGTATAATGTATAAGGTAAAGTATGTAGGGTATAAGGTATAAGGTGTAATGTACAAAGAACTCAGAATCAATTTATTTGACCTACAAATACGATACATATACAATGAATAACGTAAGTAATAGATAAATTCGGGAGACTCCCACTAAGATATATAATATCGCTAGCACAGGAGCCACCCTATAAATATAAACAAACAACTAAATTTACATGTCACAAATCAGAATAGCATATGACTTGTTTTACAGTTGATAATTACTCAGTGTGTCAATACATACGTAATACAAGGACTGATTATGTGTACTCTTGTACAAATTGACGTACATATGGCTACTTAGGTATATATTTCAATACGTATTACGAATTACAAATAAAGCAATTATGAATGCGACAACTGAATTCATAATTTGAAATTAAAAAGTTGTGTGTGTATGTTGAAAAACCATATAGAATGTGTATGTAAATTTTATTAATGATAATACTTGGTGTATTGTTAACTATCTCTACTATGTTGTGTCAAATGCATTTTAAAGTATGATGTGTAGTGTATAATGTGTAATAGTTGAAGGTATAATGTATAAGTTATCTTGTATAGTGTATAAGGTGTAAAGTACAAACTATAGTGCATAGTGAGTAAGGCCTAAATATAAGGTGTAAGGCATAACACATCAGTTATAGTGTACAGTGTTAAAGGTATAATTTATGATGTATAAAATCTAAATGTTTAACTTGATTTGTTTTCTTTATTTACCTGCTGAACGTCTGATTTTCTACTTGTTTGTTTATTGAACGTGTGCACATTCTGTCGAAGGTTTAATTTAGTCGACTTTCCATTTTTGAGTGGTGTTTCGTCTTGTATGTCTTTTGAAAATCTGATCTTTTCGAGATGTTAGTCTTTTGAACACGCTGACATTGGAGCTCTTATTCATCAATTCTAAAGTCTTACCCATCCTTCATAGTTTGACCTATTGGCCTACCAAGAAGTGTCATCTAGTGACTTTACGTGTCAGTTTGGGAGGCGAGCAGTTCGAATAAGTAAATGTCCAAACCATCTTAGGAAAATAACGTGCCAACCTTAATTCCAAGAGGCAGCCATTTGTTCTTGTTTCACTTTCAATGGGGCGGTCACGAGACTCGTATGATTTCCGAGAAATTTCAATATGAGGTGTCACTTCATTTAGCAGAAAGGATAAGTATATGAAGCGGCCATTTTACCGGCGACGTACTACCGGTATTGAAACGTATTTCCGTATTTACAAATAGAGAATTTCCTATGCGAGGTGTAGCGTCATCTAGAAGATTCACATTATTAGGAAGCGGCCATATTTCAAACGATTCACTTCCGATATTGCACGACTTCCGTTGATATTAACAGTGGGCGCGGCCATGAGAGATATGGGACATCCGGAGCCATCCAACGGACACCAATGTAAATAGTTAGAGTAATGTCATCTACCGTGGATGCCCGATCTCTGTTCGTCGACACACTTCCAGGGAATGGTGGAACCGTAAGTGCACCCATAACAGTCACAATACTTCCGATACGACGGCACTTCAGACGTACCGCCCCCTAGTTGAATACTGGAGCACTACGTTACATGGCGGAGCCATCTAATGGGTAAAACATTAACTATTTAGGATTAGATTCAGAAATAGTTGGGTAAATCGAGCGAAAATTAAGCAACCCACCTCTGCAGAAAATGTTACAAGGCTATTAGTCACGTTCACATAGTTAACATTTATACTTTCATTAAATTTTGATGGCTAGACCTACACAATGAGGAGCAAGGAATCCAACAGGATAATTTACAGTCACGTAGGCAAAATTTAATTACTAGTTTATATGACAGCTTTTCTAAGACTGGGTGAGTTCCAAGTTGTCATGGCTGCCCTAAGAGGCCCGGGGAACTTCATTGAAAACTCTGGAATAGACGATGCCTGAAAAGCAGCTGATGTGTACGGTTTTGCGACAACCAGACAGATCCTGAAATGTGCATACTACAAGCGCTCCCTGTCTACTCCAAGCCTTGGCCGACGATGATGTCTTAAAGAAGTTCCAGGAGTGGAAGGCATAGAGATCCGAGAATGTCATGTTCAGATCCTTGCTGATGTACCTGCATCGAGTGGAGACGATCCTGTTCTTTGTAGCAGTATCCCGTAACGCTGACCTAAACCGCTATCTTGAAGCAGGAGACGAATTGAGCAAGCTGTTCTTTGTTATGGACCGAATAAAGTACAATAGACTCTGGCCACTTTACATAGCTGACATGCACGTACTCAAGGCTGACCACCCAGAGACGTGGAAGGAACTTGAATTAGTCAACATATCAGACACCAAGACTGCCATCCCATTTGTCTCCATTGGGGCAGACCATGCCTGTGAACATCTGAACAAGCTCATGAAGGTTCATTCTAGTCTCATCGGAATCTCCAACAATGCCAATGCAAGACAACGCTTCTTCCTAGCTTCTCCCGAAGTGTCGTGCATGGCAAGCGAGTTCCAGGGTTAGTTCAATATCAAAGACAACAAGGCTAGTGACCATCATGATCTATCCACGAATGTGGCCAAGCGGGAGCATGATGCCATCAGCAAGATCAAGGCTGCCATAATGAGTCATGCAATCCATTCGCTGTTGAAGGTCGCACGCTATTCAACCTGATCACTCGTGCATACATTCCAAGCGAATACATTCCACAGATCCTGAACATGGACGAGTCTGGAAAGAAGCTGTACGAAGACTATGTGGCAGAGAGGATAAATGGGAATGTCAGCCTGTGGACACCTCTCAAGAAACAAAACAACAAGATATACATGTTTGGCAGCAAGAAGCTTGCTTGACGAAGACAAAACAACCATGCCGACAGTGAAGGATCTCAGTGATAGTTTCATTGACAAAGTGATGGACCTCACAAGAGGCTATGATGAAATACATCCAGTCTTTGACACTTACAATGTGGATTCACTGAAGAGCACAACCAGGGAAAAGAGACATGGAGGGAATGACCCAATCCAGTATCAAGTCCGCCACGATACCAGCATAAAACACATCGCGGATTCCTTGCCCCTCAATATGTAGGTTTTGCCACAAAAATCAAAAGGATGGGTGCTTTAGTAGCTGATATATTGAGAAATACAGGTTTTCAGTGTCCACCATTTTAAAAATCCACGAAGGCCGCCAAATATATCTTTAAAAATGTAAACGTTGGTTTTCAAATTCATTATATCATAATGTTTCCAAAAATATATAGTTTTGCAAATCTCAAAAAGTGAACGAAACATATGTGTTTTTACGCTATGCTACATGTATATTATTCAGTCATAACATGTATAACTGTCATAAACTAGTAATTTCATTATGCTTACGTGACTGTAATTGATCCTTTTATTATTGAAGTGTTTATTATCGAAGTGATCATGGGTACCTGTTCTAACGAACATAGTTTAAGGATGCAGGTAGGTAGTGAGTTTAGCCCGCTCGACTTACACGGATCGACAGGGACCAATCTTGTGACGTCTGATTCAGTGACTTCTGTGAAGCGTGTCAACACAGCACCACGAAAAGCAGTGCCGTCACAGAAAGCAGCCGCCATAGCATATGAACGATCACCTCCACAGTGGACTATGCTTTGCCAGATGTCTTTCACTTTCGTCACGAAGTAGTTGCCGAAACGTTGGGCCAAATCACCCGAAGACACATACAACGGCAGTTTCGCAAAGCCACTGTATCCCATAAGGTTTTTCGTGATGTTGAAGAGCTGCTTTTGGTCACTCCCACAACTCGCAATAATATCGGAGTAGTAACTACGCCTCATGGTGAATAACATATGATTCACGGCCATACATTGCGCCCAATATGCTTGGCGGAGTACCTCGAGGCCACTACGTAGCCAAGTCCGGTCCGCTCGCCGTCGGTTCTTCTTCTCACGCCGAAGTTCGTCGGTGTACCATTGCGAGTTAGGTTTCAAGGTTACGGTTTTCTAGAGCAAGGGAGCATGGTGATCAATAATCCGACATAATCCAGTGCCGTATGCTTCCACCATTGTCTCAAAAGGTCCATCAATGTAAAAAACCGACACAGATGTAATATCTTTGCAAAAATTGGAAACAATAAATGTAATTATGCCCACCAGAAGACGTAACTTCACACATGAATTACCCACTAGGAGACATTACAGCGGACTGATTTCACATTTCCCATGCAACAATGAACCTAAAAGTAGGGCTAACCAATTGGAGTTATTTACAAAACACGTTCAGGCATGTGCAGGAACCAGCTCGAGCAGTTGTCCTCACGGTCTATTCATAACACATAGTCACCTAAACGAGAAAATAGCGTACGTTCAAAACACTGCCCGAAACTGGTGCGAGCAGAAGTCCACGTATTCTATTATTAATACACACACATACGTCACCAAAATTAGAAAGGTACCTGTCAGAATAGCTTCAAAAGGATCTAGGCCGCAAAAATTGCTGACGACATAGGTACTTGGAAGGAATATTTAGTTGCACAAGCATATGTCAGTATACCTCCAATGTGTACTAGGACTGACACATGGCTCACGAAATATGTGTATATTTGACAGAAATGTGGACGATAATACTTAGTTACGTTAGGTAGTTAAGTTAGTTACAACGTCGACCGCTAGAGGGTTTTTAGTCAATTTATAACGGTAAAATGTATACAATAGGGTAATTTCAAGGAAACTAGGACTGAAACAAGTTTGTCGTCATATGTGTTTCAGAGGTATATGGACAATAATACACTGACTTAGTTGCAACTTTGTTTGCATCATGTATACTTGGAAGGAGTGTGGATGCTAATAGGTGAAATTAGTTATAACAATGTCCGTTAAGAGGTCATTAAAAAATTATAGTTGTAAAGAATACCTTCCGAGGGAACTATGATTGACACAAGGTTATTGCCTTGCGTACTAGAGGACATTAATACGTAAAATTAGTTATACAAATAAGCGTTGCGGGAACTTTACTCAATTTCTAACTGTAAACGTCTTTGACATAATACAAAGGGAACTACGAATGAAAGATGGCTGCAAACATGGCTGTTTTGAAGATATGCGAACAAAAACTGAAAGTCTGTTAACGTTGTATACAAACGTGTTTATTTTACTAAAATGCTCTTGATGGCACACACAAGATAATATGTGTACACACTCTGCTGTCAGCGCAACTTTACGAAACTGCGTGTGACATTACAAGTGAGCCAGGTATTTCATGAAGTGTTAACAAATCCAAACGTTGACGAGGACAAAGCTTGCAATGTCCTTAATCGTTGATAGTACTGTCCACGACATCCCCTCCGGCCTGGCTACTACTAACTTTCATTAATTCTACAATAATGTCGTTAACCACCGACAACGCGGTATTTCAAGGAACGATAATCTTGATCAATGATCTGATGGTCTTGATCAATGATCTGACGTTGCGCTGTAGCGACATATATTGGTCCTCGGTGTATTTCAATTGAGACCAACGCAAACTTAATGCGTATACGTTGGGACGTTTGATTTCATTTTCACTGTGGTATTTTTACAAGTATCCTTGGGTATATTTATGTGTAATGCTCTTGGACTAGAAGAGGCTCACCATCTACAGTGGTTGTCTAACATGGATGCCAGACTTGGTGTGGCGAAGGCAAACAGGGTAAACTTGGCGACTCTTGTAGTGTTGTTAAATGTGGCATTTTATTAATATTCTTAAAAAATATATGCTTTATATCATATACTTCCGCGTTCAACCCTACTGCTTCTGGACGAGTATCTCGGAAACCTCGACTGACGCTTCTTCACAGAAGTTGAGTAGTACAGAACTTGTTGCAGTAAATTTATACAACGCATCAGCTTTAAAATTGTTTCTTCTATTTCACTCAATTAATGTTGTGCTGTAGTATACTAATAATAGCGTACCAATAAATAACAACGATTTAAAAAAAAGTATTTTTGTCATAAATATACAGTACGGAAACATTTTTGCACTTTCATTTTTTTACTGTACACATGAGTTATTGTAAGCATACGTATTTTGTGTGTGCATGTATGTTATGCATGTTGGAAGGCGTAACAAATGTTATTGGATTGTTGTTGAACTAGATTTGTAGTATGAGTATAATGAATGTAATTTTTGTTTAATTCCTGACATAACTCAACTGGTTCAGATTTGTGTGTGAGAAAATCACGCCTAAGATTATTACAATATTAAAGCTGTGAATATTGTACGCTATCCATTATTTGACTGGCATCATGATGATTTGTTGACATTTTTTGTCTTATAAACGGCTTTCCTTCGTAGTCTACCAACACCCCGTTTTCTAGTCTACGACCGGACTGCGCTTTTTCTGGTTTCAACAACATTACGACGTAATCCATACCAGATCGTCTGGATAAGAAACGCGAAGTCCTTTGTGTTTCAGAAGTACATTGCCCCTGTGGGGCCCACGCCACTCTACTTACCAAATTCCTGCGGGTTTATGGCTCCAGGTGGTACGTGTTAAAAAACGTATCTGATTTACCAACCGTGCTGCATTACTTCCTGCGTTTATGGTCTATGTGACATGTAATGTAAGATTAGGCCACTGTTGAATAGTGTGAACTCGGCTTCGGTTACTCCTAGCATATCTGGGTGCAACGCTATGCACACCATATTCACGATGTGAACGAAATTGCCAACATTTCGAAATGACGCCAGGTGGAGTGGAACCACCGTCCCCTCGATTGAAAGTCCGGTGCGCTACCGCGCGACCACAGCACACCGCCATAGTCGCTGTCAAGTCATCGGAGTAAATGGCCCGCAGAGCAATGTGTTGAAGTAGGGCATTACTCTACATATTTAGAGTAGGTGAGACCTTGAACAAAGTGAACAATACAGTGATCATAAGATAATATTTCTAGTATACGGTATAAATAGGAATGACGCGATTGTGTGTGCCGACCTGGAAGTGTATATTTGGATCATTCACCTGCATCAGATGAGGTCACAATGACATGAGTATCTTGTGACATAAATGCGTCTCGACACATAAGCCTCGACAATGGAAGCACACATAGAGATATTTATTTTGCAGGAATTGGGAGGTCGGAGTTTGGTCCTATATATAGGTGGGATGTTGGTTTCAAAAATAAGTGTGAGGTTGACCCCAAAAATGGAAGGAAAAATGTGTGGGGGGGCAAACGTTGTTGGCAATCTGGACAAATCAAACCGAAAAACAAATGTTTAGAAACTCAAACGTTTCTTTTGTTTTCAGTTAGATATCGTTGTGTAGTTCATAGGACCAAATATTGTGACCACCACTTCAACCATTTTTGTGTATGTCGTCCAAAGGAAAGTCATACTTGTATTAACACTTGTTGGTGAAACTTGTTAAGACACCCGCCACCTTTCGTGACAAAGTACACGGTTTTGTTGGGAAAATAGGTAACATTAATTTTTTTCAATGCTACCTAAATGCTATTAATACCATTAACTTTGGAAAACAAAACAACCGAAATGGCTTATTGCTTTCATAACTTATACTCAAGAAAATACGTAAAAATGAAAAAAATTTCAATGCTACCTAAATGATATTAATACCATTAACTTTGGAAAACAAAACAACCGAAATGATCCAGATGTTGCATTTTCAAAAACGTATCTGATTTGCCAACCGTGCTGCATTGCTTCCTGCGTTGTTGCTCTACATCTGTGACATGTAATGTTAGATTAGGCCGCTGTTGAATAGTGCAAACTCGGCTTCGGTTACTCCTAGCATGTTTGGGTGCAAAGCTATATATACCATATTCACAACTAACATGTTGTAGAACCCGGCCCCATGGCTTGCCTGGGTCCCACGGCTATGTGGAATATCATCCAGGTTCAATGATGTATTTTTTTCAGTGTGTCATACAGTTTTCGTATATTTGTTTAGGATTGTCCTATAATAAGAACGATGCGATTCTTTGTGTCATTGTGTAAGGTTATATGTAGAGCGATGTCCAATAATAGCTGAGGTCACAATGACCCGATTGTTACGTGACGTGGGACATGTATAATATGTGATGATTAGGGAAACAGGACTTTCGTACTATCGCCACTGACCCATCGCTACTGCAAAAAAAAAAAAATCGGCTAGGAAAAAACACGGACAAGGACATATTCTGTCGTGAGTACATTTGACAACTCTGTTGACGAAGAAGTTAAGAAAATACCAAATAGATGTTCACAGATTTTACAATGTGGTAATATTGATAAAGCAGTTTTCTAATTTAAGAAAGATAAAAGCACAAGTTGACAAGTGGTATCAACGAGGGAACATTGTAGAATTGGCACCAGAAGTTATTGTTTATCACTGTTAGACCATACATTAAACGGAGTAATAACCCAAATTACTTCAATTAATACTACTAACTTACACCCCGCACGGGAAAACGAACCAAGTGCAGCTGTTAGCACCAATACATCATTTTTCACCATAAACTCGTTCCAACTGAACCATTAGATTTTGCAGTCACGAATTACGGTATTGCTTGCACCATATACTCATTCCGTACCATCACCTGGGGAACGGCTGAACATCCACTGAAAAAATGTAAATCAATGTAAATAAAAACGTTTGTTTTTTAAATGAATAGCCATTTGGTAGATGAGACGTCATTGGGCCAAGGAAGTGACTGGAGAGAGAGAGAGAGAGAGAGAGAGAGAGAGAGAGAGAGAGAGAGAGAGAGAGAGAGAGAGAGAGAGAGAGAGAGAGAGAGAGAGAGAGAGAGAGAGAGAGAGAGAGAGAGAGAGAGAGAGAGAGAGAGAGAGAGAGAGAGAGAGAGAGAGAGAGAGAGAGAGAGAGAGAGAGAGAGAGAGAGAGAGAGGCGAATATACCTTGGCCTCTGGGATGGCATAGAGTTCGACTAGTAACAAGTACTATGTCCTATTGTTTATTTATATTTCCAACAAACCAAACAAGTTATCACATTACTTGACTTAGAGCTCTAGCCTTTTCCCAGCGTAGAGGTCACACTATCATCATAATTCAATAAATTAATCATTCCACATTTATCCTGTCCGACTGGATTTCCTTGATTATGCATACTTTGGAGCGCCTTTCGGGATGCCTAAATGTGACGTTACCGAGCTAAGGAACTGCAAAAGTTGTGTTTACTCGTTCACAGCGTGTTTACATTGATATCAGTTGGGACTGAGCGAGCATCAGAATGTTCATTGTACGACATTCGGACGTAATGCAAGCAGTAGTCCTTATCTGAGAAATAAGGCAGAGCGAGGCAGACCAGTGAGTTTAATGTCAATACATTAAGTCCAAACTTTAGAATTGCTTCTCGAGACAGCCGAGTTTAACATATCACTTTACATACACATCATAATTTGTGTTGCTTTTTCAGAACGACACAGGGAACGCAATGTGAACGAAATTGCCAACATTTCGAAATGACGCCAGGTGGAATGGAACCACCGACCCTCGATAGACAGTCCGTCGCTCTACCGCGCGACCACCGCACACCGCCATGGTCGTTTTCAAGTCATCGGAATAAATGGCCCGTCGCATATTGTAATTACATTCCAGTTTACCTCCAATCTCTGTGCTTTGTGGATGTCTGGAAATTCAAAATTTGTAATGTCAATAATGATAATTATTTTGCTACACAAGGCAGGGGGCACGGTTAGGCTTTCATCACACAGAGTGTGACCCCTTCCTTTACAAGTTGACAATACACAAAATATGCAATGCTTCCTGGATAAGTTGACAAATATATTTTTTTAAATAAATTATATATAGCGTCAGTGAGATGAACACAAACAATCTATTGTTTTTAAGGTGTACATTTAGAAAATTAATATAATCATATTTACTAGGCAACCAAAACATTAACTAGTAGGTTGAATTGGCAAACAACGTATTGTTTATATATTTCTAATAAATAGGGTAAACAATTTCTTTCAAAGTGAAAAAAAAAACAATGAAGTCATACGATTGTGAGTGGAAGATACGATGTACTATGAAGCCATACAGAGGCTAAGGGTCACATTTGACTGAGTTTGTTATTGCATAGAGACAAGTGCAGGACAGATACCTTTGTGTGTGCAAACTATTTAGGTACAAGTGTTGCTATTACACAGTTTGGCAAGGATCCTTTTAAACGTGTAGTTGTACGGCAAAACACCATAACATTACTTCTGGCAATACTGTAGTATTTTATATCATTATTAAACTGATGAATACTAATGGTACGTTATAATAAAGTATCATGAAGTGTAAGTATAGCTTAACTTCTGCAAAACTCTTGCGCAATACTGAGTCATATATGTGGCACGGTAGCATAGTTTTAAAAAATGGACTGTCAATTTGGTTAATTCGGTTTCGAAGCAGGTTGGCTATTGTTTCAAAGTTTGGGCATTTTGTTTATTCCACGTTGCATCAATTCATTCAGCATTCATCTTCTCGCGAGCACCCCGTGCTTCCACATATATAGGCGGCGCAAATAACCACGACAGCTTGAATTGTAAATTTCATTATCTGCAACAGAAAAACAAAGTAACAGAACAAGGTACACATACGGCTGGAGCTAAATGATGGTTATATTTATATATAATCATCTACCTGTTGTAGCAATTAACATAACTTTGTTTGTAGTAGTAAAACTGTCTATCTTGTATGATATATATTTGTATCAATAATGTCCTAAAATATAATTATCGGTAAACGTATATTTAATATTAATTTCTTAACATTTTTTAATCTTTATTTTTCGAGTTGTCAATACGTATTCACTATGGCAAGTGTCCTTTTCCGTGTTTATTCTTCACTCTAGCATTGTCGCCTTAATTATGAGTTAGTGGCGTATATCCAGATACCTTATTCCAAGAATTGTCGCAGATGATGGCCTTTGCAACCCCGTTCTTATACTTGACGCAATGATCGTTGTTATCAGCGTCTGTTGAAGATACATGATACAAGTATCTCAATCAACATCAACACATAGGGTGTCTCCAAGATAGACAGAAACTGGAGACGACTATTTTGTTAAACGAATTTCCCACTCGCACTTGCCACTCCTTTTGCAAACGCGCACCGAGTTCGCACATTTTAAACACTGTGGTTGAGTGTCTTACCTTTTCCGTTATGTTTACAACATAATGCAACTGAAATAAAGCGAAGTACCTCGTTTTGTTATGAAAATATGTTAAAGTTTCTTGTGTGACATGTTTAGCAATTTTCACGATCAAAGAGTAACACCACACGAGAGAACTAAGAAAACTTTCGGGGACAAGCCCACAAATGTGGAATAGCTTTCCAAAATGTGTGCGGTAAGCTGGAACAATAACGGCATTCCTGAAAACAATATTAAAAAACACGTATTTCACCTGTATGGATATAGGAATACGATTGCGTAACGCATATTGTGACAACTGCTGAAATAAACCTTATACCTAGCTTTAGAACAAATTCCGACATATTTGTTTATGTGCGATGTAATCAAGCAAACGACGTGTTATCTGGTATCAACAACATCAAGACGTAATCCTCAATATACCACACAAGGGTGGGAGGCACGAAGTCCAACGTTGGGAGAAGTTCATTGTCTCAAAAATCGTACGTGTTGGCAGACGTCATTGATACATTAGCAGTCCTGCATTACTTTCTGCATATGTGATTCAGGTTTGTGATAAGTAATTAATTTGACTTCTTAGTTTTACACACCATAATTTTACGATGTTGACCCCACCTATGTGGAACACGGTCTTGCACTTTATCCGATTCCGACGCATTGATGCATAATACCGCCAATGTTTACCATCTACGTTCAACTTATGTATGTTGTTCAATTCATTTCACATACATCATATATTTGTTCTGTAAAACCCTGCAAATGAGGATGATGCGTTTAATTCTTTGTGCCGTTATGTATATGTTATATAACTGTATATTTGGACCGGTTACTCTGATTGTCGACAGTAACCCATAGCTTCTACAAAAACACGCCGGCGAGGAACAAACACGGACAAGGGCGCGTTCTGTCGTGAGTATAGTTAACAACTCTGGGGAGAGGGAGCATAAGAGTGTATAACAAATAGATGGTGAAAGATGGATAGGTCAGAGAAATTTTTATATACGTATTTATGTCACTTAAAAAACAAAAAATGTACGAGGACAAAAAGTTAAGTTAATGAAGTGACGCA
Organism: Paraescarpia echinospica; assembly: GCA_020002185.1. Taxonomy (NCBI): domain Eukaryota; kingdom Metazoa; phylum Annelida; class Polychaeta; order Sabellida; family Siboglinidae; genus Paraescarpia; species Paraescarpia echinospica. The sequence goes on from CM034543.1 coordinate 9,648,340, forward strand.
ATAATTGGATAGCAACAAGTATTGTTTATTACAGTAGTAGTCGACCATACCTTAAGGGGAATAATAAATCTATATGACAATCTTTGTAGTTTTGAAATGCATTGCCAATTGGCATGTTTGAAGTGATTGACCAAGGACGTGGATGAGCGTAGAAAGAGGCGAATGGACGTCGGCTCCTGGGATGATATATTTACCTATATAGTTCCAGTAGAAATATATAATATATTTTATAATCCCATGGCCAGAACGCTTACTTGTCCTCACGTCGCATTTATTAAACACAAATTATATCCCTGTGATATGTAAATGTAAATTAGTTCCATTATTTTTAACTGTAGCTGTAGCTGTATTAACACGTATAATAATACATATACGTTCGCTTTGTCACATGATTAGAACCTCTGGTCTTGGTGTGTCAGATAATTTGAACCGTACGAACGCTACTGTTAGTATGTGTCCAATGTTCAGTACAACCGCTCCACATTTATCTACATTGATTCTTTGTCACATATAACGCGATGTCTAATACAACTAATCCGTATTTTGTAAACATAAATCCTAATTCCTTTGATATTCGAATGTACATTAGTTCAGTTATTCTGAAATGTAGCGTTAGCTGAATTATCTCATATAGTAATACGTCTTTTTCGCTTTGCCACACGATTATAACCTCTGGTCATAGTGTGACAGATAATTTGAACCGTGCGGAACATTACTGTTACTACGTTCCAATGTTCAATACAACTGCTCAATATTTATCTACTTTGATTCTTTGTCACAGATAATGAGTTTTCTAATACAAGTGGTCCTTGTGATGTGCGGCGTAGCCTCTGTATGTGGAATAACGTGGTGCTCGCGAGAAGACGCTGAAAACGTTATGGCGACATACCGAGAATCTAGAACTAGCGGCAACGCCAAATTAGATATCTATTGGATGACCGCGTTTTTCGTCGAGTACGTATTTATTTTCAAGGCACGTCTACATACTCATTTGTATCGACTCTCTTTCTAGTCCAACGTGATAGTTCCTACATTAATGTAGTTATCTTATTCTGTATTAACTTATTTATACGTTTATTTATTATAATAATATTGTATAACTACGTATACGTATTTTATTGACGTTCTTTAATATTTTAGAAATATTCCAAACGAATTTATGCATTTTTTAAATTAACTGTAATATGTAAATATACATTAAATTAGTATATTAGTATTATTGGATATGTTCATTAGACAAGATACATATATTTTTATTAAAAGTGGGATTTGTACTATTTGTAGAGAATGTGTGCTTATTTAAAGATTTTATGAAACTATATTCGCATGCTTTACAGCATATTGTATGCTGTAATGCGCTACTAACAATTTATTATTGGATCTATCGCTATATTAAATACAGTCAGGCTAATGAAAATTTAACTATAGGTGGTTCACACAATGCGCTCTCAGGATATGTAAAGCTTGGCACAACGTGGGCGTAAGGAACACCAAACGGCCAAATGGCATTTCCAATTGACTTTTCCAAAGTTGGAACTGCTACCATAAAATGCAATGTTTTACGTTTTATTGATGAGTTCCCCGTGTAAATAAGGTACCTCTTGGGAGTACACACAAACAAAATCATGTTTCAAAAGTGAGAAATAAAAAAGTACTTTGTTTATATAATAACCACTTTTTGTGTCCCTTGCATTGATTTATTATTTTTACTTGCAACAAATCCGCCACCTGACGGGATGCCATGGTACTTGACAATCGTGATAGTAATATTTACCAAATGTTAAAAAACACACAGTATCGTTCAAAATTAGGAAGGTCGGAGAGAATGTGATGTTAACGCCCATTGAAAAACTCCAGTCGTGAGAGTATGGAATTGATAAATAATATTCGTATGGCTATGCTACTGGCATGAGGGTAGACATAAGCATATATTGTGTCAGTGTATAGTCCTTGTTGACCCTTGAGGTTCGTGCGATTGTTAAATTACGTTTTACATATTACCCGCACATACCGTTTTACGTTCCGACCAACTGATTTGACGCATAAAATGTGATAATATTGATATATATATATATACATATATATATATATATATGTATATATATATGTTTTTTTACACGATATGTGTCTTAGGTGTTATTCTACGGGTCGTTGATTAATCCCTGAAAGTTTGGCGCTAGAGGTTCAAGCCGTCTATGAGGATAATGTTAAACTACCCGCATACGCAATCTACATTATAAGTGGATTACAGGTTATTTCGATATGTATTATTTTCATACGGGGTTAACGAAGGAATCGTGAACAAATTTTGTGGCTAAATCCACATTTGAAGGGTTACTTGGCAAAGCGAGATGTCCATTTTTCTTGGTTATGAAAAAAGTAAAGTTCGAGTTTCATCCTCAATGTTTACATAAAACGTGTAAATGGAATTGGTATACATTAAGAATTCTCAATCATACAAAGAATAGTAGCGATGTCTGACATATTTTTTGCAGATTTGTTACGTAAAATGTGGCATCAAAAGATTTTGTTAATAAAATGCAGTATATCCATACAACGCGCGCCTTCATTTCGCATCATTGCACAGTCATGCGGCAATGCGATGATCATTGGCTTAAAAAGGATATATATACATATATATATATATATATATATATATATATATATATATATATATTTATATATATATATATATATATATATATTTATATATAAATATATATATATATATATACATTGAGGATGAAACTCGAACTTTACTTTTTTCATAACCAAGAAAAATTGACATCTCGCTTTATATTCTCCCAACTAGAGTCTTTCAATGCATGTGAACATCACATTATCTCCGATCTTCTTAATTTTGAAAGATACTATGTGTTGTCTAACATTTTCGTAAATATTACTATCACGACTGTCAACTACCAAGGCATCAGGTTAGGTTGCGGACGTCGTGCTAGTAACAATAATAAATCAATGTAGAGGACCGATGACGAGAAGCACATAAGAAGTGGTTATTACAAAAAATACACTAAAATGTTTTTATTTCTCACTTTAAAAACATGATTTTGTTTCTGTGTACTTCCAATACATACTTTATTTCCTCGGGGAACTCAGAAATAAAACGTAAACATTGCCTTTTATGGTAGCAGTTCCAACTTTGGAAACGTCAATTAGAAATGTCATTTGGCCGTTTGTAGTTCCTTACGCCCACGCTGTGCCATTTTAAGAAGTAGCAAAGAAAGCAAGCTATACATATCATGAGTGTGCATAGGGAGACCCATTTAATTTCATTAGCCTGACTTTACAATTCACTGTGAAGCAGAACAGAAACAAAATGTTTATCAATTGTACGCTTTTTTGACATTGCCCTGAACTTGCAAAATACGATAATAATAATAATAACAAAAGTATTTAAGTTAAAACAGCGTCAGATCCAATTTAAATTGTTAGTGGCGTTTTACAGCATGCAAGGCGAATACAGTTTCATAAATTTGCTAAATAAACACACATTCTCTACAAATAGTTTAAATGCTACTTTAAATACAAATAAAAAATATATGTATATTGTCTAATGAAAATATGCTATGATAATCATATACTAATTTAATATATATTTATATGTGTCAGTTAATAAAAAATGCATCAATACGTTTGGATTGTTTCTAAAATATTAACCAACATCAGTAAAATACAAAATATGTACAGTAATTAAATACATATATAAAAATAGTTATTATAATTAGAGTTTCATAGGTCTAACAGCATGTTGAAATAAGCCAACGTATATATATATATATATATATATATCACCTAGCTAATGTATCCGTAGTTATGCAATATTATTAGTATAAATAAACAAACATATAAATAGGTTAATACAGAATAAGAGAACTACATTAATGCAGAATCTATCACGTTGGACTTGAAAGAGAGTCAATAAAAAATGTCTCTTTAGACGTGTCTTGAAAGTAGGTTCTTACTGGACGAAAAATTTGGTAATCCACTGGATATGCGATTTCGAGTTGCCGTGATTTCTACATTCTCGGTATGTCGCCGTAACAATTTCAACATCTTCTCGCGAACATCACGTACTTCCACATACAGAGGCTGCGCCGCATATCACAAAGAACACTTGAATTAGACAACTCATTATCTGTAACAAAGAATCAATGAAGATAAATATTGAGCAGTTGTATTGAACATAGGACACGTACTAACAGTAGTGTTCGCACAATTCAAAGTATTTGACACACCATGGCCCGAGGTTATAATCGTGTAACAAAGCGAACATATATGTGTTATGATGTGAGTTAATATAGCTTCCTCTACAGTTAATAATAAAGGAACAAATTTAAATTCACATATCACAGGGATAGGTGGCGAATTTATGTTTACAAAATGCGACATGAATACAAGTAAGCGTTCTGACCATGGAATTATAAACTATATTATATATTTCTATTTGAACTATATAGGTGTATGTATCATCCCACGAGCCGAATTTCACTCGCTTCGTTCTACGCTCATTCACGTCTTTGCACAAATCACTTCAAACATACCAATTGGCAATGCATTTCAAAATGACACACGTTATTGTGTAGATACATTTACTTTTTTAAGTGGCCAAGTTGAATGTTCAGCCATTTCCAGGAGACGCCACGTAATGATCATATGTTGCATGCAATACTGTAACTGACGACTGCAGAAACGAAATATTAAGCGGGAAGGAGAGTATGATCAACATACTGTACTGGTTATGAGAGCTCTCCTTGATGTGTTGGTCCGTGCCTGGTTGTAAACTAGTTCTGTTAATTAAAGTAATATGGGTTAGTATTACCCTTAAGGTATGGTCGAATGCTACTGAGATTGCCAATACCTGTTGCTATCCAACTGTAGTGTCACTTTATTAGATTCACTTTGTGTCCTCGTGTAGTTTTTTTTCTTAAATACGTATATCAATATTTATTTGACCTATTCATCTTTCACCGTCTACTTAATATTCAATCTTAAGCTCCCTGTCACCACAGTCGTTACATATACTCACGACAGAACGCGCCCTTGTTCGACTTTGTTCCTCGCCTTTGTAGAAGCGGTGGGTTATTGTCGACAATCACAGTGTTCTACGTATCTAATGCTTGCAGTTTTTATACGTGTACGACTTTACGTAAAGAACGCACCTTTGTCACCTCCGTAGGTATCGAAGTCCGGACCACTGTAAAAACTACCCGCCTCGGCGCGAAAATCTGCAACACTACCCCGTAAGCACCTCAGAATAATCAACTTCGCTAAGAGTTTGTTTGTATGTGAGTGTGTGTGTGTGTGTGTGTGTGTGAGTGTGTGTGTGTGAGTGTGTGTGTGTGTGAGTGTGTGTGTGTGTGTGTGTGTGTGAGTGTGTGCGTGTGTGAGTGTGTGTTTGTGTCTGTGTGTGTGTGTATGTGAGTGTGTGTGTATGTGCGTGTTCAATCAAATTAAACATCAATAAAGTTGTAAATGTAAAAAAAGTCTTCGGGCAATAATTGCAGCTTGGTAAATTACTTCCACGAGAGATCCACATAGGGACAGTGAATACGTTTAAATACGCATAGATCTATGTTGACGATACATTTACGTTTTTATTCCATACAACGGATATCAAAGGAAACGTGCTGTGATTGCCTTGAATATGGGATCGTAGCAGTTGTCCCACGCGTCCTCATTGAAATTATCCACCACCATACCAATGTCCTCTTTAAATCTCTGACGCAAGAACTGCAAAGAAATATGACAATCAGATAGAAATGTGATTCCATGGTGATTTAGGGGAATCTGTAAAAACGTCAATATTATGTATGTTTAAAAAAGATTTAAATTTCCTAACATTTTACTTGTTAAATTGTATATGATTTCGTATCAAATTGCTGCGCTTTCAATGCATTGCTTTCAATGATTTTAACATTTGAGTATGTACTTATTTTAATATTTCCTGTTTAATTCATATGAAAATATACAGTTAACGTTATGCGCATTTGATAAAATTATGCATATTCACAAACACGAAGGAACATAAAAGCACGTACGTACACACACATCTGCACTTGAATTTGAAACACACACATACACGCACGCGCATCGCACACACACACACACACACACACACACACACACACACACACACACACACACACACACACACACACACACACACACACACACACACACACACACACACATACGCACGCACGCACACACACACACACACACACACACTCACATACGCACGCACACATACACACTAATCAATACATTTAGTTCATTGTAAATGCATCTCATGCCGGACGCCGGTGTGGTCTGATTTAGTTCGAGGTTCATATGACGTGCCACCATCGTTGCAGTTCTACCACCACACATTGCTCACGAGGATAAATGTATTCACCTCGAAGTATTCCGCCTTGACCCCGCCTATCGCTGCGTGTTGAGCCGCTAAATGCGACGTGAGTTCCGCGAGAAGTTGTGCAGAGCGGTAGCCACCCGAAATGTGTGAGCAAAAATTCTGGACTGTGGGTGTCGTCAACGTTGACATTGGCGAAAAGAGCCTTCGTTGCAGGGTACTTCTCCATCAATCTTAAAAGTTAAGTTTTAGTACACGTTAGACGACAGGGTAATAATGAATAAGATATATTTTCTATATACGGCTCTTCTTGGCAGAATAACGTGTTTATTCCAACAACCCCACTACCCAAAAGTAAGCGTTCGTCTATAATAAAATGTCAGCTCGAAACCTACTGGTTTATATAATTCTAATATTTTTGATATCCCCAGGTTTTCAATCATCCACCCCGTGACATGGGGTTGAATAATAATGTTGAAGGACACATGTCCCATAAAGTGTACAAATTGGGTTGTTGCGCGTCCAAAGAATGATGTTTGATTCTAAACATTTAAGTTATAGTTTGTTACTGTACAGATTATGAGACATATCATCCATAAATATTTGTACGTAATATGAGTTATAGATATGCTAGAAAGAGTACAGAGGAGAGCGACTAAAATGATACCAAAACTGAGGGATCTTAGTTATGAAAAACGCCTAAAAGAATGTGGTTTAACAACACTAGAGACCAGGAGATTGAGAGGAGATCAGATAGAAGTGTTTAAAATATTGAATGGTTGTGAAAATATTGATAGAAATATGTATTTTTCAGTTAAGAAAGATAGAAAGACTAGAGGACATGAAGTTACATTAGTAAAGGAGCAGTGTAGATTAGACGTGAGAAAGTTCTCATTTTCACAAAGGACTATGAATGAATGCAACAGATTATCTGATGATTGTGTGGGTGCTAGTAGTGTGAATATGTTTAAAAATAAAATCGACACATACCTCAGAACGGCTGGATATATGTAGATAAAAATCTCGATAAGCCAAAGGGCTTCCTTGTCCACCTGCCATCTAGAGTTAATTCTCTGGATGGCAATCTTGTTAAATATTGTTAAATCTTGTTAAAAGTCAATAAATGATACATTGTTAGAAAATATCATAAAAATACATTCATACGGCGTGACCAATCTGGCCATCAATTCATGTTACTAATGATTTACGATATTTTATCTGTTGAATTGTCTAGTCCCATGTTGGTTCTATAGTACCCAGCTAAGTACGTTCCTTCAGTGTTATTCTATCGATTTTCTCGAAGGCCTTTGTCTGTCATCGTTTTATAGTCGGAAGTAGATGTTGTTTAGAAATAGCTGTAGGTTTGTTGTCTTCGCTAACGAGAGAGTTCCATTTGGCTGCTTGTGCATTTGAATAAAACTGCGCCATTGCGCTAATGAACTCTTTCTTTCGTTCCCGTAATCAAGTCGGCGAACTCAGTTAAGCACGTACTCAAGAAGTGTTATAGCAACCGTGAGCACGGATTCTCCGGTGAGCATGAGATCTCGAGTATGAGCATGGAGTTGAGTATGAGCACCGAGTATCTGTATCTGTATCTGTATTTTGACTGGCAAAATGTCCTATGGACACATCACGCCAGTGCGCATGGTGGCTCTTATGGATTAATTTTTTACATGTTGGGCTAGGCTAATCTGGAATGAATTCAGTGACGTACTTGATACAATGCTTGGAGGTAGAGAATTCCACTCTTTTATTGTGACTGGGAAAAAGCTGTTTCCAAATATGTTTGTCGAGTGCCTGATTTGTACTAACTGTTTATTATGTTTACGTGAGCATCTGGTGTTGCGTTTGGTGTATTGAGTATGCTTAATAACCTCGGGCACAGGACTCTAAAAACATTTTTTGTTTGCTTAGCCTAATCGTACCAGCCGGAATTATTGCATTGGGGTTCATTCGCGTTTGCCGTTCTTGCGTCCTAAATTCTACCTTCCTGCGAATATCGATTGCGATAACAATTAAATTGCTCTGTTAACACATTTATACACACATTTATACAAATATTTCGTACATGTATTTTAGTGGTAGTAACACACAAAAATCACTACATATGGGAAAACAATTACCTGCTGGAGCCGTTCGTAAAACCGCTCACTACGCGCTTAGCTAATGGTGTTTTATTGGACGCGAGATCTGCTGTTTACTTCAAATGTGAGGTCGCGTTCGGATTTGACGTACGGTCGCGGCGCTTAATTGCGTTAGCAAAAGGATTCTAATGTCTTGCAGTGCGCCGAGACAGATGTGTACGCCGTTAGCCTCTCGAAAAGCGTGCGCCCCAAACTCTGGGCTGTGAATGTCGTCAACATTAATAATGGCGAAGAGAGTCTCTGTGGCTGGGTATTTTTCCAACAATGTGAAAACAATTTTTTAGGCGTTGTTTTAAATAATATTCGTTAGTTGAAGAATATGTCAAGTAGTATTACTCTCAGTAAATAGCGTATATTCTTCCTGGAATGTTCATCCCATCACCTCAACAGCCCTTTATGTAAGCATTTAACTACATTACGACGTATGCGCGAAAGCTACTGGTTCACTTAATCCCATTACGTTTCATTTACTACGATTTTGTTTTTCCAACTCATTTAAATGGCGGTGATTGACCCGCTCACATATCGATGATGAGATGATACCTACTGGACGAAAAACGCTGTGGGTGCCCCGATAGGTTCCTCGGTGCTGCCTTGGATTCAATATTGTTGGAATGTCGCAGTTACGATATATCAGCTTCTTCTCGCGAGCACCCCGTGCTTCCACATATATAGGCGGCGCCACAAATAACCACGACAGCTTGAATTGTAAATTTCATTATCTGCAACAGAAAAACAAAGTAAGAGAACTAGGTGCACACACGGCTGGAGCTAAGTGATGGTTATATTTATATATAATCATCTACCTGTTGTAGCAATTAACATAACTTTGTTTGTAGTAGTAAAACTGTCTATCTTGTATGATATATATTTGTATAAATAATGTCCTAAAATATAATTATCGGTAAACGTATATTTCATATTAATTTCTTAACATTTTATAATCTTTATTTTTCGAGTTGTCAATACGTATTCATTACGGCAAGTGTCCTTTTCCGTGTTTATTCTTCTCTCTAGCATTGTCGCCTTAATTATGAGTTAGTGGCGTATATCCAGATACCTTATTCCAAGAATTGTCGCAGATGATGGCCTTTGCAACGCCGTTCTTATACTTGACGCAATGATCGTTGTTATCAGCGTCTGTTGAAGATACATGATACAAGTATCTCAATCAACATCAACACATAGGGTGTCTCCAAGATAGACAGAAACTGGAGACGACTGTTTTGTTAAACGAATTTCCCACTCGCACTTGCCACTCCTTTTGCAAACGCGCATCGAGTTCGCACATTTTAAACACTGTGGTTGAGTGTCTTACCTTTTCCGTTATGTTTACAACATAATGCAACTGAAATAAAGCGAAGTTCCTCGTTTTGTTATGAAAATATGTTAAAGTTTCTTGTGTGACATGTTTAGCAATTTTCACGATCAAAGAGTAACACCACACGAGAGAACTAAGAAAACTTTCGGGGACAAGCCCACAAATGTGGAATAGCTTTCCAAAATGTGTGCGGTAAGCTGGAACAATAACGGCATTCCTGAAAACAATATTAAAACACACGTATTTCACCTGTATGGATATAGGAATACGATTGCGTAACGCATATTGTGACAACTGCTGAAATAAACCTTATACCTAGCTTTAGAACAAATTCCGACATATTTGTTTATGTGCGATGTAATCAAGCAAACGACGTGTTATCTGGTATCAACAACATCAAGACGTAATCCTCAATATACCACACAAGGGTGGGAGGTACGAAGTCCAACGTTGGGAGAAGTTCATTGTCTGAAAAATCGTACGTGTTGGCAGACGTCATTGATACATTAGCAGTCCTGCATTACTTTCTGCATCTGTGATTCAGGTTTGTGATAAGTAATTAATTTGACTTCTTAGTTTTACACACCATAATTTTACGATGTTGACCCCACCTATGTGGAACACGGTCTTGCACTTTATCCGATTCCGACGCATTGATGCATAATACCGCCAATGTTTACCATCTACGTTCAACTTATGTATGTTGTTCAATTCATTTCACATACATCATATATTTGTTCTGTAAAACCCTACAAATGAGGATGATGCGTTTAATTCTTTGTGCCGTTATGTATATGTTATGCAACTGTATATTTGGACCGGTTACTCTGATTGTCGACAGTAACCCATAGCTTCTACAAAAACACGCCGGCGAGGAACAAACACGGACAAGGGCGCGTTCTGTCGTGAATATAGTTAACAACTCTGGGGAGAGGGAGCATAAGAGTGTATAACAAATAGATGGTGAAAGATGGATAGGTCAGAGAAATTTTTATATACGTATTTATGTCACTTAAAAAACAAAAAATGTACGAGGACAAAAAGTTAAGTTAATGAAGTGACGCAATAATTGGATAGCAACAAGTATTGTTTATTACAGTAGTAGTCGACCATACCTTAAGGGGAATAACAAATCTATATGACAACCTTTGTAGTTTTGAAATGCATTGCCAATTGGCATGTTTGAAGTGATTGACCAAGGACGTGGATGAGCGTAGAAAGAGGCGAATGGACGTCGGCTCCTGGGATGATATATTTACCTATATAGTTCCAGTAGAAATATATAATATATTTTATAATCCCATGGCCAGAACGCTTACTTGTCCTCACGTCGCATTTTTTAAACACAAATTATATCCCTGTGATATGTAAATGTAAATTAGTTCCATTATTTTTAACTGTAGCGGTAGCTGTATTAACACGTATAATAATACATATACGTTCGCTTTGTCACATGATTAGAACCTCTGGTCTTGGTGTGTCAGATAATTTGAACCGTACGAACGCTACTGTTAGTATGTGTCCAATGTTCAGTACAACCGCTCCACATTTATCTTCATTGATTCTTTGTCACATATAACGCGATGTCTAATACAACTAATCCGTATTTTGTAAACATAAATCCTAATTCCTTTGATATTCGAATGTACATTAGTTCAGTTATTCTGAAATGTAGCGTTAGCTGAATTATCTCATATAGTAATACGTCTTTTTCGCTTTGCCACACGATTATAACCTCTGGTCATAGTGTGACAGATAATTTGAACCGTGCGGAACATTACTGTTACTACGTTCCAATGTTCAATACAACTGCTCAATATTTATCTACATTGATTCTTTGTTACAGATAATGAGTTTTCTAATACAAGTGGTCCTTGTGATGTGCGGCGCAGCCTCTGTATGTGGAATAACGTGGTGCTCGCGAGAAGACGCTGAAAACGTTATGGCGACATACCGAGAATCTAGAACTAGCGGCAACGCCAAATTAGATATCTATTGGATGACCGCGTTTTTCATCGAGTACGTATTTATTTTCAAGGCACGTCTACATACTCATTTGTATCGACTCTCTTTCTAGTCCAACGTGATAGTTCCTACATTAATGTAGTTATCTTATTCTGTATTAACTTATTTATACGTTTATTTATTATAATAATATTGTATAACTACGTATTCGTATTTTATTGACGTTCTTTAATATTTTAGAAATATTCCAAACGAATTTATGCATTTTTAAAATTAACTGTAATATGTAAATATACATTAAATTAGTATATTAGTATTATTGGATATGTTCATTAGACAAGATACATATATTTTATATTTTTATTTAAAGTGGGATTTGTACTATTTGTAGAGAATGTGTGCTTATTTAACGATTTTATGAAACTATATTCGCATGCTTTACAGCATATTGTATGCTGTAATGCGCTACTAACAATTTATCATTGGATCTATCGCTATATTAAATACAGTCAGGCTAATGAAAATGTAACCATAGGTGGTTCACACAATGCGCTCTCAGGATATGTAAAGCTTGGCACAACGTGGGCGTAAGGAACACCAAACGGCCAAATGGCATTTCCAATTGACTTTTCCAAAGTTGGAACTGCTACCATAAAATGCAATGTTTTACGTTTTATTGATGAGTTCCCCGTGTAAATAAGGTACCTCTTGGGAGTACACACAAACAAAATCATGTTTCAAAAGTGAGAAATAAAAAAGTACTTTGTTTATATAATAACCACTTTTTGTGTCCCTTGCATTGATTTATTATTTTTACTTGCAAGAAATCCGCCACCTGACGGGATGCCATGGTACTTGACAATCGTGATAGTAATATTTTCCAAATGTTAAAAAACAGCATCGTTCAAAATTATGAAGGTCGGAGAGAATGTGATGTTAACGCCCATTGAAAAACTCCAGTCGTGAGAGTATGGAATTTATAAATAATATTCGTATGGCTATGCTACTGGCATGAGGGTAGACATAAGCATATATTGTGTCAGTGTATAGTCCTTGTTGACCCTTGAGGTTCGTGCGATTGTTAAATTACGTTTTACATATTACCCGCACATACCGTTTTACGTTCCGACCAACTGATTTGACGCATAAAATGTGATTATATTGATATATATATATATACATATATATATATATGTATATATATATGTTTTTTTTACACGATATGTGTTTTAGGTGTTATTCTACGGGTCGTTGATTAATCCCTGAAAGTTTGGCGCTCGAGGTTCAAGCCGTCTATGAGGATAATGTTAAACTACCCGCATACGCAATCTACATTATAAGTGGATTACATGTTATTTCGATATGTATAACTTTCATACGGGGTTAACGAAGGAATCGTGAACAAATGTTGTGGCTAAATCCACATTTGAAGGGTTACTTGGCAAAGCGAGATGTCCATTTTTCTTGGTTATGAAAAAAGTAAAGTTCGAGTTTCATCCTCAATGTTTACATAAAACGTGTAAATGGAATTGGTATACATTAAGAATTCTCAATCATACAAAGAATAGTAGCGATGTCTGACATATTTTTTGCAGATTTGTTACGTAAAATGTGGCATCAAAAGATTGTGTTAACAAAATGCAGTATATCCATACAACGCGCGCCTTCATTCCGCATCATTGCACAGTCATGCGGCAATGCGATGATCATTGGCATAAAAAGGATATATATATATACATATATATATATATATACATATATATATACAATTCGATTCCTACATTTTTGTAGGTAGTCTTTTCTGCTGGACACGCAATTAAAACGCCACTTTACATTGTTTTACTTTGACAAGGTATATTTACCTCAAATGAAGGGTTTTAAGGCAACACGCAACAGACAACATTTGTAAATTATCGCTCAAACAATGTCGAAACATTGCATATATATATAGATATATGTATGGTCAAATCCAACGAACGGGGGTCTTGGGGCTCCACATAAGGTCGAAAATAGAATTGCCTGGATCTGTTGTTCAGTTGTGGTATTAAATGTGCATAATATTGAGGCGACTTCACCATCAATTGGGCACACTCATTCACAACATTGACGATTTTTACAGTTGCTTTATGTTCAAAGGTATTTTCTATATGTTATCATCCGAGGACCACAAGTTATCGTCCGTTGGCAGGACATAACCCACAGTACAAAGTTGTTGTGTTGGATATTTAACGTTTTGTGAATGGATAACATGTGGACAGTCGTTATAACTTCAATATTGCCCCACTCTATTTTCTGAATGTGTTGTCATTACTTGTACAACAAGACAAACACGTTGTAGATAAGTGCAAACATTTTATATTTAAGCGGACGATGTGTTTTATCCATTGGTATTTATGTTATGGACGTAACCTCCAAATTTGAAGCACAAGACACTCAGACAAAATGGTACTCGGACGATAACACAATCAGTATAGAATCTGGAATATTAATAATTACCAGTAAATTATGAAAGTGCCTTAGTACATGTTGTTGATGTTGCAATATTAGCCACACCTATATCCCTTAAGTATGTATACCTTGTTCTCTGCTGTCCTCTTCTTGGTATTCCGAGTGCTAAAGTTGTTGAATAATCGTATATTTTCTACTTCTGCAGAGGCTTCCACAATCCCAACCTCAAGCCTCCCCCATTTCCAGTTTCCTCGAGTGCGGGTCATGTATGCTACTTCAAACATGGTATCGGTCGTGATACGCACCACCCGGTCCACGTACCATTTCTTGTTAAATCTAACGGCCAACCAACTGTCTACCACCACTTTTTGTACTCCCATTTCCGACTCCCTTTCTTTAACTGCACCGTGATTCTCTTCATTTTCATTCACTTCTATCCCCTTCACATCAACCTTTTTCTCCTGCACCTCCTTTTCCTTTGCTGCATTCTCGCCGACTTCTGTCTCCTGCACCTCAATCTTCCTCACATCCACCTGTTTCTCCTGCACCTCCTTTTCCTTTGCTACATTCTCCGTGACCTCTGTCTCCTGCACCCCTAACTTCCTCACATTCACCTCTTTCTCATGCACCTCTGTTTCATTGTCTGCCACTGCTGTCTTTCTTCTCTCGATCTGCATAAATGTTTTCGTCCACCTTACACACGTAGGGTGGAAAAAACCCTTTGTTCATAGCAGCAATCTTGGAAGTATGATGTCTCTCTCGAATAATCATGCATGGACCCACTGGCAAGATCGTATGTGCATTTATGATGCCCGGCACTGCTGTCACCTTACAAGAATCTAGCATACCCTTGCAACGCTGCACCTAATTGTGGTCTTCGCTTCTCTGAGCCTGTTACAGAATTCACCGCTGTTGGTGATGATCTTTCCACTCTTGACAAGATGTCAGCCTTTTTCTTTATAGCCGCAAATTGGCCCGCTACAAAGACAAGATAAAACATGTCAGCACAATGCAGTATTATTATTACCAGCGTATTGTGTTATCGTCCATGGCTCACGGTTATCGACCGTGGCTCCCTCTAGAAAGCACTACTTTATTTTAATTTGGCCAAAATAACCTCTCCACAGTGTGCGTAACATACAAAAGCTTGGGATAGAATGCTAAACTTTTACTATTTTGCAGATTATTTGGTATGACAGCTTTTTCCAAATCCTAATAAATCAGGAAATAATGTACAAATTCTACCGACACCGATCTAATACCAAGCATAATGGTAATTAATGCACATAATGAGTCAAATTGGACAGGAAGATATATTGGCTATCATATGACACACACACAATGGGATATTAAGATTCTATTTCACACAATGCCTTTCTTAATGCAGTATTACTATTAACAACGTATTGCGTTATTATCCGTGGTTCATTGTTATCGACCGTGGCCCCCTTTTAAAAAACTCTCATGAAACATTGTATCCCGCATTTTTATACCTCATGCGTTATGACATGTGGTCGTCATCGAGAGGCACATATAACATCACGTTCGAGCACTATCACGCATAAATAACATGTATTTGACTGTTATCGTAGATCAGAATAGTCTAGCAAAAACAATTTACATGTAGCAAAACAGTAATAAATCAGGAAGTATACTTATTTAGTGCGAACTTTTGTAGCGCACATTAACAAGATGATGAACGGTCGCTAGGTTTCGCTGGAAGCCGATAGAGGCTACTCAAAAGCATTCGAAACACTACCACCGTCTCGCGGATCGGACGATAAATATAATCGGACGGTAACTTTATGTTTTTCCCGGGCCATAGAATACAGAGAAAATATTTTGGGTGAGTCCAAATGACTATTCTGATAGCCAGAGAGATGTTCTTTAGTAGGAATAAAAATCTCCTACTATTCTTCACAAGTTTGTGTTAAAACGAAAGAAACAACGGCCCCGGATGATAATGCGAAAAACTTCTCCAAACCTGAGTCGGCGGAAAAAAAAGAAAAAAAGAAAATTACCAAAAGGTACAGCTAAAAAATAGCTGTGCATTTTGGTACTACACATGTTAGTATATATGTACTGCTAAATATGCATGTTATAGATTCATAATTTTACATGAATATGCCATTAGGAAAAATGGTCCTCGGACGATAACACAAATATTCCCCATGACCAATATATTGAGGAAAAATCAGGTTATTTGCTAATTGCATTAATCACAAGGCAGTAATAACATAGACGCATGTGGTGTTCTAATAAAGTAATAAACACGGTGCACATTCATGGTTTACGATGATTTCTAACTGATTTAAAAAAAATACAAAGGTCAACATTAAACAAATGGCCCAAAACCACCCGTTTATCAGCTTTAGATCCAAAGATTTCCAAACTAGAAAAAAAACTATACATCCCTCGAAAAGTATCATCGAGCCGGATAAACCCAGCATGTCTCCACTCTTTTAGTCACATAATTACCCTAGATACATATCTAACCATGCCGCGTACCCCGTTAGTTGGATTTGACTATATATATATATATATATATTTATATATATATATTACCTTGATTCAGAAAACAACCACAGAGATTACTGCATTAGAGACTGACGTATCCATGCAGCAAAAAGCTTTTCCAACTCTCACAGGAAACAATTTGAATGAGGGGGCAAGGATAAAAGAGAGAGTATTTATGGGCGATTCAATTCTGAGAAAAACAGACAAGAATATATGCGAGGGAAAGGACGTTGTTGTATGTCTACCGGGGGCTAGGATAGAGCATGTGACCGAATGAGTAGAGAAGGTATTGGGGCATGGCAAGTACACGTAGGGACAAAGAATGCAGACAAGGAGGGAACAACTGGGATAGTTCAGAAGTACAGACATCTAGTAAGAAAGCTAAAGCAGATTGCGAAGAAGCTGTTTGGTGTAACATAGTTACAGGAAACTCAACGTTAACGGTTGGATTAGTTTATCGAAGTCCAAACATAAGCATAGAAGAGAATGAAAAAATACAAAACGTTATAAGGGAAGTGAGCAAACGGGACTGTGTTATTATGGGGGATTTCAACCATGAGCATATAAAATGGGCGTGTCTACAGAGTATGGGTAGTGAGGACCACAAGTTTTTAGTTTTAGTACAATATAGTTTCCTTTCTCAACATGTGCTAGAACCAATCAGGGGAGAGAATGTGTTAGACATAGTTTTGTCCTCACATAATGAATTAGTTGACAATGTCAGGATATATATGTGAGCCACTGGGAAATAGTGATCACAACCAGATACATTTTACCATCAAAGTAAAATCAGAAAGGAATAGTAAAAAGCAGTATAGGAGAAATTTCCGCAAAGGAAAATATTAGGACATAAGGAAACATTTAGCAAAGATAGACTGGAATAACACACTGAAGAATAAGACAGCAACAGAATGCTGAAATATCTTAAATATAGAAATTGAATGCATCATCGTCAAATTTGTTCCCTTAAAAAAACACGGGAAACGGTCCAAAAAGAAACACTTATCGACAGAAGCCATTAGAAAAATTAAGTATAACCAAATAATGTGGAAGTCATATAGACGTACTGGAAATGACGAAGAATACAACATTTATAAAGAAGCACTAAACCAAGCTACAGCTGAAATTAGAAATTCAATGAGAAACTATGAACATAAATTAGCTTGTAATATAAAACAAGACAGCAAGAGTTTTTATGCGTATGTTCGAAGCAAACAGAAAGTTCAGGATAAGGTCGGTCCTCTAGAAGACAGTGCTGGAAATATAATATCAGAAGGATTCTTAATGGCAGAAGACCTGAATGAGTATTTTAGTTCAGTGTTTACGAGAGAAGACACTAGTTCACTGCTAGTACCAGAGGCTAATTTCAAGGGGGCAGAATCAGACTATTTAAGACAGTTAATTGTAACCCCAGAAATGGTAGCTACGAAAATTAGGGCTATGAAGGATAATAAATCACCTGGAGTGGATGGTATTCCACCCAAACTACTATTGGAAATTGTAGAACAAATTAGCATACCGCTTGCAACAGTTTTCAACTTGTCATTAGAAGAGGGAGTGTTTCCTTTAGAATGGAAAGAAGCAAACATTATACCGTTATTCAAAAATGGTTCGAGAAACAAGTCAAATAATTATAGACCAGTTAGTTTAACATCGGTGATTTGTAAATTATTAGAAAGACTAATTAAAGATCACATGGTGGATTTTCTTGTTAAACATAACTTGATAAACCCATCTCAACATGGGTTTCTAAAAGTGAGGTCATGCTTAACAAATACGTTATGGTTTTTTGAAGATATCACTAAGTGGGTAGATGATGGATCACCAGTAGATATCATCTATTTAGATTTTCAAAAAGCTTTCGACAAAGTGCCTCATCAGAGATTACTGCTTAAACTAAATGCCCATGGCATAGGAAATGGTATAATTAACTGGATAGAGAAATGGCTGATTGACAGAAGACAACGGGTAGTTGTTGATGGGGAGGCTTCAAACTGGAAATCAGTTTTGAGTGGGGTTCCACAGGGATCAGTACTGGGACCTATATTATTCTTAATATATATAAACGATTTGGACGATGATATAGCTAACAAGGTGTTGAAATTTGCAAATGATACAAAAGTGTTTAGAAGGATTAAAAGTGATGGAGATATACAGCATTTACAACATGATCTTGACAGGTTGATCAAATGGTCTGAAAAGTGGCAAATGTTGTTCAATTTTTGGGAAATATAAATGCCACACAGGACATGGGAACGAATATGTAGAATATACATTGGGGGAACTGCACTAAATACTACTTTAAAAGAAAAAAACTTAAGTATACCTTATAGGACATTGGTCCGTCAATATCATTGTTCATCCTCATGCCATGGGGCTGGATTAGTGAACACCTGGGGATATCAACAATGCTGGAATTATATAAACCAGTAGCTTTCGAAAGGAATTTTTTTTATAGACGAATGCTTACCTTTTGGTTAGTGAAGTTGTTGGAAACAACACGTTATTCTGTAAAGAAGAGATATGAAAAGAAAATGATATATTATTATCCTGTCATCTAACGTATATTAAAACGGAACGTACTGAACTTTTCAGATTGATGGAGAAGTACCCTGCAACGAAAGCTCTTTTCAAGAATGTTAACGTTGACGACATTCACAGTCCAGAATTTGCGGCTCACGGAGTTCGAGTGGCTAACGGTGTACTACTGACTATGCGCTCATTAAACAAACCAGAACTTCTCGCGGAAATCACGTCGCATATGGCGGCTCAGCACGCGGCGATAGACGGGGTCAAGGCAGAATACTTCGACGTGAGTAAATTTATCATCGTGAGCAATAGGAGGTAGTAGAACAGCAATGACGTTAGCTCATCTTATGAACCTCGAACTCAATCAGTACACACCGGCGTCTGGCATGAGACGCACTTACTATGTTCCACATTTACTGAACTAGAGTGGGTATATGTGTGTGCGTGCGTGTGCGTGCGTGCGTATGTGTGCGTGCGTGCGTATGTCCGTGCGTGTGTGCGATAGTGCGTGTGAGTGTAATTTTGTGTTTGTGTGTGTGTTTTTTTTTATGTGTTTTTGTGTGTGGTTGTGTCTGCGCTGGTGTGTGTTTGTGAGTGTGTTTTTGGGTTTGTGTGTGTGTGTGGCTGTGTTTTTCTAATTCAATTTCAGGTGTGTATTTACGTGCTTATGTTCCTAAGTGTTTGTGAATACGCAGAATCTTATCAAATGCTCATAGCGTTAACAGTATATTTGTATTTCAATTAAACACTTAAAATATTACAAAATAAAATTAATATTCAAATGTTAAAAACATTACAATCAATGCATTTATATCGCATCAATGTGCATATGAAATCATATATAATTTAACGTACAAATGCGAGGAAATGTGAGTCTTATTCCACCATATATGATATTGACCTTTATATATTGTCTCCTAAATCACTATGAAATCACATTTCTATCGCAGTGTCGTTTTTGTTTGCAGTTCATGCATCAGAGATTGAAAGAGGACTTTGGTTTATTGGTGGACAATTTCAATCAGGACGCCTGGGACAACTGCTTCGGTCCCATAATCAAGGCAATCACAGCACGATTTCCTTGAATTCCGTTGTATGAAATAAAAAAAAATTAGATGTATCGTCAACATAGATCTATGCGTAAATAAACAGTTTCACTGTCACTATCTCGACCTCTCGTGGAAGCAATTAACTAAGCTGCAATTATTGCCCGAAGACTATTTTATTCATATATACTTTTCTTATCGTTTTGACAAACATACACGCACACACACACTGTCACACACAAACTAGTAGCGTGGTTGATTTTTTGAAGGTTCGTACGAGATAGTGTTGCAGATTTTCGCCGCCGAGGGGGTATTGTTGGTCCTGAAAATGTTGCTTACGTCAATGTTTCATTTCACTACGCAAATACGACCCTCCATGAGAATTACTTCAGACGGGCAGAATTTTTTCTCAGCGGGGGTACTTACGCACCTTTCGAACCGCACGCCTTCGGGTCTGTATGCATATATTCACTTACGAACTGATTTGTTAGTGTAAAGCAACCAGACAACATGTGTTCAATCCCGTAAACAAGACTGCGACTGTCTCGTTATCAGGACTTCGCGATAACTGGCCCGAAGTACAATCTGGCTAGATATCAATGCCTTATGGCACCCATTTGTCTGGTAGCGTGTGTGATCCCGTGGGAATGCAGTGGTGAAGGCACGCCATCCGTGCAGGTGGGAAAAAGGAACCCCAATGGAAAACAAAGCGTCTTCTTTGACCTCTGGGAATATGTTCAGTCATTTTACGAGTGATCAGCCATAAACGTGGGAAACGCTATACCGGCGAATCTAATGAGGACTTATGAAGAGTACGTCAAAAGAAGCGTAAACGTATTGAAAACTTTTGACCCCCTCAAACCCCCGTTGTCAATGTAACAAACATAATGGTTATCGTAATGAGGAAATATACTATAATTGCATACGGTTTCCAGTTATACCTAAATGAATGAATGAAAGTTTATTGAACAACATAACACATTCACAGCATGGTGTGCTGCTCCTGCTGAAACGACACAGCTGACATCATAGACTTATATGTTGCTATGCCCTTCTCAAATACAACACGAATTATAAATAAATTAGAAAATAATATTCACAACTCATATATAAATTTTTTAACATGGTGCTTGTGTTACTGGTAGATTACTTTTTATACCCTTTACGGTGAGTGACAGCAGTCGGAGGGTGGTGTTTGTATTTTTTTAACATAGAACAGTTTGCTTTGTGTGGCATCATGTATGTGAATAGCTGCGATTGGTTCAAATAATGCTTGAACACGACCATTTAAAGAATGGTTGCTTGCTTTATAAAATATAGTCATAGTCTTGTAGAGAAATAGAGATGTATGATCATGGTAATTAAGGATATAAATAATCCGTATAACTTTTTCTAAAAACCATCTTATAATGTTTAACAATAAAAAAAACAGCCTAGAACAGATGTGAATATAGTTTTGAATGGAAAAAACCTATATATATATATGGGGGGTTTATCCGCAAAACACGTTATCTTTATCCGCCAAAAATGAGTTAATATCGGTTTTATTCTGACATTTAGCAGGTAATCAGGGAGGCAAAAGCGTTTCGTTATATCCAACGTTATCACCGATTGAAATAACGATTTCGCCGCAAAGCGAGTTAAGCGACAATGCAGGTTTGCAGCAGATCGCGTTACATCCGATCCGCCATTTTGTTTGTTTGTGGGAGTCGATTTTTCTTTTCGCTAATCTACGTCCATCTGCTCGATCATACGATAATTTATTAACAAGATTTAAAAAGATGGCCATCCAGAATATGTATTCTAGATGGCAGGTGGACAAGGAAGCCTTTTGGCTTATCGAGAGTCCAATACTTGTTATGTACGTGTATCCCGCCCTTTCAAGGTATGTGTCGATTTTATTTTTAAACATATTTACGCTACCAACACCAGCACAATCAGGAGATAATATGTTCCAATCATTTACAGTCCTTTGTGAGAATGAGAACTTTCTTATATATAATCTACACTGCTCCTTTACTAATGTAACTTCAAGTCCTCTGGTCCTTCTATCTTTCTTAACTGAGAACAAAATATTTCTATCAATATTTTCATAACCATTCAATATTTTAAACATTTCTATCTGATCTCCTCTCACTCTCCTGGTCTCTAGTGTTGTTAAACCACATTTTTAGGCGTATTTCGTAACTCTGTTTTGGTATCGTTTTAGATGCTCTCCTCTGCACTCTTTCTAGCATATATATATATATATGTTCTTCCTGCGATATGGCCTCCACACTTGAATACAATATTCTAAATGAGGCCTCACTATTGTTTTGTACTGCCGTATTATTAGCTCTTTTTCCTTATACGTTATGTTTCGCCTAATTAATCCACGGATTTGATTTCCCTTTGAAGCTGCAATTCCGCACTGCTCTGAAACCTTCATATCGGCACTAATGGTTAACCCTAAGTCCTTTTCTTTTACAGAACCTCCCATTGTATATTATACATCTTCGTTCCCATGTCCTGTGTCGAGGCATTTACATTTCCCAAAATTGAACAACATTTGCCATTTTTCAGACCATTTTATCAATCTGTGAAGATCATCTTGTAAATGCTATCGATCTTCATCACGTTTAATCCTTCTAAACAATTTGTTATCATCCGCAAATTTCAACAACTTGCTTGTATCATCGTCCAAATCATTGATATATATTAAGAATAATATAGGACCCAGTACTGATCCCTGTGATACCCCACTCAAAACTGATTTCCAGTTTGAAGCCTCCCCATCAACTTCTACACGTTGTCTTCTCTCAATCAGCCATTTTTCTATCCAGTTTATTATACCATTTCCTATGCCATGGGCCTTTATTTTAAGCAGTAATATTTGATGTGGCACTTTGTCGAAAGCTTTCTGAAAATTTAAGTAGATGATATCAACTGGTGATCCCTCGTCTACCCAGTTATTGATGTTTACGAAACGACATGAATTCGTTCGACGGATTATCGTACAGAGTAACAATAACTCCGTTCCCACGAAAAAGGAAAAGGGGGCCGAATCAGCAGCAGATTGATAAGAAGCGTCGTCACTGCGGTGGTGGGAATATCCCATAAATAGCCTACGGCTACACTGCCTAGGCTATGCGAATCGACTGACAGAAGGTGACATTCTCATGCACTACACGCTGTTTTATTCGGTATTAACAACACCCCAGCAGGATGAAACGATACTGCGCCTAATGGACGTGATGAAGCCTCGTGTTATTATTCATTGAGGAAGTCAGGCTACGTGACAAGGCGATGTCTGTCAAATAGTATTTGTAATAAAAATAAAATAATACAAATTTGTGATAGTAATACAGTCTTGTGTCATGCATGTCAACTGCTATTACTGTATTGGTAATAAACCCTAGAACTAATATTTCACTTTTGACGGTTTTGTGTTATTTATGATTATTTTTTATTAATACTATTTTTATTAATAATATCATTTTATTATAATTATCGTATTTTGTGTTTATTGGTAATGCATTTGCTTTCATCATAACACATTTTAAACGTCTCAGTGACTGCAGGTGTTTGAGTTATGTACCGATTATCACAGCTATAAGCAATTGAGCATGGACATAACGTGTTTTGCAACAAAACACTTTCATGATTTTGTTTGAAACAATTTATATTTCCTTCACATTTAAAATGAACAGTTTGTATTATAGTATCTAGTGATATAAACTAAACCCTCACTAAACCAATCAAATATAATACGTAGCTGTGTGCAATAGAAAACATGTTTTTTCTCTGAATTCACATGACGGATATAATGCGTTTGGTGAATAAACCCCTCACACACACACATATAATTTATATATATATATATATGTGTGTGTGTGTGTGTGTGTGTGTGTGTGTGTGTGTGTGTGTGTGTGTGTGTGTGTGTGTGTGTGTGTGTGTGTGTGTGTGTGTGTGTGTGTGTGTGTGTGTGTGTGTGTGTGTGTGTGTGTGTGTGTGTGTGTGTGTGTGTGTGTGTGTGTGTGTGTGTGTTGGTGTGTGTATAAGTGTGTGTGTGTGTGTGAGTGTGTGTGTTTGTATGTGTGTGGGGGGTGTGGGTATGCGTAAGAGTTCAACGAACACCACAAAAGGGACCTTTAGGACGCAAGCATAATGTCAGCCCGTTAAGCCGGCATTACACTATGCAACGTGGTTGCAAGCAACGAGGCGATGTTGACGTCATTGAGAAAGGTCAAGGCCGAATGATGCTGCTTACGTAACGTAATCTCAACAATGGTGTTCATTCAGTCTCTGATATGACAAGTCATTGAGTACAAATATATTGATCGGTGTTTAGGCAATTTTATGGCATCCTTATGGGCCATCAACATTTAAAAAAAGTATTACAGATTAATACAAAATGCACTTTTTATTAAGCTAACTGTACACATTACTTCAAACTATTCTGAAATAATTCACGTTATATGCAAGTAGTTCATATATATAATGAAATAAATGAAATTTTGGTACAGTTTTAAAATTGCATTCTGTGATCGTACACCAACAAGCGTTTTATTGAATAATATATAGTACACATTTGTGGTGTAAATTCTAAGAAACCTAATTATATTCCTGTGTGCATATCATTATTTCAACATAAAAACTTGTCAATATTGAAAAATATGTTAAATATGCTGCAAATGTTTTACCTTTTAATATGAGCATATTTATCTTTTAATATGAGCGTATAGTTTACCAAGGCAACTAGTTTCCAATGTTCATAATATAATTTTGAACAGTTGTTAAAACAAGAGTCGAACAACCAGCAGTGGATGATGAATATTTCTCAAGCTGCCACTGAAGCAATGCACCAATTTACTCCTAGTTTAAATTGTATAAGGAATAAATATTGGCTGACGAACATGCGAGACAGTGACATATTATTTTCAAATGATACGTTATTGACTGGTCTAATCAACGTTGTATTCACTGGGTCTTTAAATTGAAGTTTGAGAAACCGAGACTGCGAAATTTTAATATTAATAAAAAGCTACGTCGTCAAACAATCTAAGCTGCCGTGATCTTTTTACGGCGATGAAATAGTGATCGTGACAGTAATGATGATCGCATTATACAAACATTGGAATAGAGCATTCCCTATTGCAAGATACACGTTGCAAGCAACATGAGACGCCGTCGCATGAGACTAAGCTGCATGCATTGTACTGTGTACAAGAGGCGTTCAGGCTGCGAATAGGTTGCAAGCGACCGTGTTTCCTGTCACATGGAACCAAGTTGCATAGTGTAAAGCCGGCTTTATATGCAAAACGTACGGATATATATATGCGGGACGTACAAAGAAAGAAAGAACGAAAGAAGAAAGAAGAAGATAATATAAAGAATCGCTCTCTGTTTTATGTTTGGACATTCAAATGCATTTGCAATTGTTAGGAGTTTATATTCACACTAAATCTTCAAATAGTGATAACATTTTCATTGATTCATCGATCTGTGACATTCATATCGATTTACACTGATCGAACGTAGTCATCAGTTAGGCTGCAGAAATTATATTTGCCTACAGCTACATGCTAACTCTTGACAAATATCGAATGTCGTCTTCTGTCGGGCTACATCACCATTTTGAATAAAACTTCTCCAACGCTACAGATGAAATCATCAATCATCGGGATACTATCGCAGTAATCATAAGTGTTGTAGGTTTGATATGATTGTTTACTAATAATCATACCTACAAATCATAGTAAATATTTTTAGAACATTTTGCATAAAAGTACATTCATTCAATTGTAGTCTCGTTTGTTTGCGTCTAATGTGTAAGGAAATACTGCATCTAAAGGCGGGTATGCACGCGTGAGCACGTGCGTAAAGGCAACGCGACATTTGGTGTGTCTCGCTTGTAGCAGTTTGGTCCTCTTTGCCATGTCCCGCTCCGACAAGACGTGGGTTGAGGCGAAGTTGATGGACTTTTAATGTAGGGGTTGTATTAACGTTAGAAGTTTAAATAAGGAAGTAGACGATTTAAAGGATATATTTATGGTCTTGGTGAGAAACCCAAACGAGGAAGGCAATTCAGGTGATATGACAGTAGAAACGAACGAGACACGTAATGTGTTGAGCGATGCCAGAGAGACCATCGGTGAGACGGAGAAACGGAGTGAGACAAGCGGGTCTCACTATAAAACCGTCGAAGTGTTATCTTGGGTTTGAATCCGTCGATTTCTTGGGGTACCAAGTAGGTCAAGGAGAAGTGTAGACCCAGGAAGACAAAGTAAACAAGATTAGGAATGCGCCCATTCCTACCACGAAGAAACAAGTGAGGTCTTTTCTAGGTTTGGCAGGATATTACCGAAAGTTTGTTAATGGGTATTCCAGAATCGCGGCTCCATTGACTGATCTCACAAAGGCAAAACAGCCTAACAAGGTAACTTGGAATGATGAGGCGGATAAGGCCTTCATTCAACTGAAGCAGGCCCTGTGTAAGGCGCCTATCCTCAAATTGCCTGACGTAAACAGACCCTTTGTCTTGCGTATAGATGCGTCCGATACCGGACTCGGAGCAATGTTACTCCATGAGAATAACGGAGTCTTATTCCCAGTCGCGTTTGCGAGCAAGAAGCTCAATCCCACGCAAAGGCGATATTCCGTAGTAGAAAGAGAACGTCTGGCAATTGTTTGGGGACTCGAGAAATTTCACTTATACCTATATGGGCGAAGTTTCATTGTGCAGTGTGATCAACGATCCGTGAAATTCCTAAACACTGCGAAGTTGACAAACAATCGCGTTATGCGATGGGCTCTTAAAGTCCAACCCTATCGTTTCCGGGTAGAGTCAATCCATGGAACAGATAACATAGATGCAGACTACCTAAGCCGAATGGAATAGATGCAGGTTCCATCAAATTAGTTGAGACAATGAAGTGTCATAAAATAATTTTGTGCAACTAGATAGTTACTAGTTCGGCGAGTGATCGCCAGGTTATTTATTGTATTAAATGTAACGTATTAAAATGGTGTATTGAATTTATTTCTTAATACTTTTGTTCAGGAAGTAGATTCTTAGCGGGGGGTAACGTAGCATTTCTGCTATTTCTGGATGTTTAATCTACTTTCCTGAGGTTTAATTTTATAAATGAGGAAGGTCAAGCCAGTAGATAGACATATTGTTAACCAACCGCCTTAGTTACGTAATTACAGCAACTCGGTTGCAGATGCGCTCAATGAAGCGTGGTATTCTGTTGCTAATGTTTCTAGGCAAGCAGGTGGTTTCACTGTAATCGTAGAGAGGGTGTTCCACAATGCCTAGTTTGAATAGTATATTGCATTAGCCAATAGAAATGATGGAAACCTGTCATATGATGTGTAATTAGGTCTGCTTATATAAACGTTTGTTGTACGCATTTCGCCATCTGGGCGCTGGCGAAGGACTGGGACAGATCCAGTGTTGAACTAGACAGATTGCCCTGCTGCCAAGAGAATGGCAAGGAAAGTCGTAAAGCGTGGTGGGAATCGTTAACGTGGGTTACGTTCCCAAGCTTTTGTGTGTGTGTAATATTCAGTGTCCAGAGTGACTAATCGATCGAACTTCGAAGAAACCATGCCGCCACGTCAGCAGTACTTTGAGACAACGTTCCGGTCGGCCCCAACGTATTTGCGTCGATGAGCGATAATCGCGACGCGCTCACCCAGCACGGGCCATCCTCGAACAGCGGTCTCACAGCGATATCGTCAGAAAGCTTGACTGAATGCGACTCGTAGCGGCCGGCGGTAAACGTATTCTGCCAGGCGTCGTCATTCGCGCGAACCCGTTCATCCGACTTCTCGATCGTTTGCGACAAAACAAGACCTCTCGTTCGAATTCGTAGCGGCCGGCGGTAAGCGTCTACTGCCCGGCTTCGTCTTTCAGTTGAACGTATTCAACTGACTTCGCAATCGTTTGCGACCGTGCGATCATTGAACGGACACGACTCGAGAATTCGCGGCGTACGACGGCATTCGTCAAGTACCCGGCATCATCACTCGTGCGCCCGAGATACACCGTTCTAATTGTGTTCCGAGCTCGGCGTGTTGACTTCAACAAACGTTCGTATATATTCGAGATGGGACTAGCCCAGTATAAACGTTTATTTTCTGATTGAACGTATCTATTATTTGCTGTATTATGATTAGTAGTTATCTGTGGGCTTTGAAGTGAGGTATTATTACCCATGAAGTATTCACATATAAATAAATATATAATCCATAAATATACAATCCACCTTAGAACGGAAGCGGAATTTGATAATCGAAAGATTCAGTGTTATTGTTTATTATGTTCTATTAAGATTTGGTTACGGGATTTCTTTATTCTGTTTATTTTGTTAATCGAGATATTTACCAAAAGGAAGATATCTTGTAATAAAGTTTATTAAATTGTCCTCGTTCTTTGTTGCTTGTTCACGATAACCGTTCTTTCTCATATGCGTTGACCTAGATATATAAGAACCCTACTAGACTGAGCAATCTAGTGTACGGAGACCTCGCTAATCCGTGACACACCTGTCTCCTTGCTAATTATCGTCTCCATCCCCTTCACAGTATATGTAAACCTAGTTATCTCCTTCTGCATAAACTCCACCTTCCAACACCCCACTCACTGAAAGGTAAACCCCTCCTCCTTGGTTTCCGCCCATGACTTCCCACAGCTGAATAAGGCAAAATCCATCCAGCTGTGGCAGTGATCGCACACCAAGTGTCGCTTTGCCTTGCCTTGCCGCTTGCTAGGCGCCATATCAAAATTTAGTTAATAACTTAACTAACTTAGTCTTTGTAAAACTGTTTACTGTGTACTGCAGCACAATTTATGATACAGCAGATTCTAATTACACAGCTGAATATCTATCCTAACACGAACGCTAACGTTACGGGTTGTAACCTAAGGAAATACAAATAAGGCATTAGCTAAAATCCGTTTTCCATGTGTATACAAAGTTTATCATTGTATGTAACATTTGAGAACATAACAAATACAGAAAAATACTTTTGTAGCGTACGTTATATCTATCGAACATATTTTCGAAGATAATAGACAATGTTTTATAACAGAATGGAAATGTACTTGGAAACCACTCCTAATCAATTTGGCTTTAAGCCTAAACATGGAACGGAGTTATGCGTGTTTGCATTTAAGGAATTATTAAGGTTCTACACTGAACATGTTTTAGCTATGCACGTCGCGTTTTTAGATGCATCAAAGGCGTTTGATCGTGTCAACCGATATAAACTTTTAACGAAACTAGAACAATGAAATGTACTCAGCAGTGAATTCAATCATCAATGTGTATGCATGCGATGGGGAAATACATACTCGGACTTCTTCTCGGTAGGCAATGTTGTTAAGCAAGGTGGGAAGTTATCTCCTTTACTTGTTAACATTTATATGGATAATCTGAGTATACAACTGCACAAAAACAAATCGGTTGTAGTCTTGATAACATGGTTGTTAATAACCTTATATACGCCGATGGTCTACTTCTGTTTGAACCTTCTGCTAAATGACTACAAACACTACTAAACGTGTGTTACTCATATGGATGTGAGCATGTCGTGCAATACTATGCGGGTAAATCCCTGGTCATGTACTTTGAATCTAGAACGTCAAATCTTTCTAAAGAAATTACATTAGAAGGAAAGAAGTTAATCTTTGCCACCTCTTGTAAATATATTGGACATGTCATTTCTAATAACTTGTCAGATGAGTCTGACTTGCAAGCCAAAGTGAGACTTTTGTATGCTAAGAGTAATATGTTATGTCAAAAATTCCACTTTTGTTCAACTGCTGTAAAAAATAAGCTATTTACAGCGTATTTTGGTAATATCTATATGTGAGCTTTATGGGTGAACTTTAGAACAGTTAATTTTCAGCAATTCGTTGTTGCATATAACAACTCTTTCAGTATATTGAACAATTTGCCCATTGGATGTAGCGTTAGTCACATGTTTCCTACAGCTAATGTCAGCTCGAATAAATGTGTAATCAGAAATACTATTTTTAGCCTAATGAATATGATTGACATGTCTTTGAATCCCATTATTTATACCATTAAAACTAGCGACA
This sequence comes from Paraescarpia echinospica, assembly GCA_020002185.1. NCBI lineage: Eukaryota > Metazoa > Annelida > Polychaeta > Sabellida > Siboglinidae > Paraescarpia > Paraescarpia echinospica. Next base: position 9,678,767 of record CM034543.1, read on the forward strand.
TGTATTGTACTTAGAAACTGCGGCAACATTGCATCCGGTATTTATCAAATGTTTATACATGTTGTTCTTATCGGTGTATTTTTATATTTATTTACATATTTGTATTGATGTATTTATACATGTTGACATGATGATTGTCTGAAATAAATACATTATTATTGTTATTATTAAATTCGATTTTAAACCCGTCTGTGTAGCGATTCCCGCGGAAAATTAAATTTTAATGAGCTAGGCGATCACGCGGCATCGTGACGTCACATATGACGTATAATCGCACCAGGCCGACCCTTTCCATGCATTCATGGCATGTTTACAAGAATAGCTTTTTGGTCGAAACGAGCGTCAGAATGAGTTATTGTGCGATGTCCCGATGTAATACAAACACCAGGCATCATAGAGGAACCCGCAGTTTTCTTACGGTTACACATGAATCCAACTGTATTCAAAACAATGAATGTGAATGGGCCTACATGGCTACAAGCCGACCAGTTTTCGCTGAGCTTCGGCTCGTTTTTAGAATAATTATATCGATTGTAACCCACCGGAGATAATCTACACCAATAAACATACATATCAAACAGATGTTGTATCCAGCTACAGAAAGATTTTAGAACACCTTAGTATAGTGAGTGATAATAGGGTAAATTAGACTTCGATAAGTTGTAAACAAGATATAACAAACCTGATTATGTGGTAGAATAATAGGAGATAAAGTAACAACCATCAAAATACTTACATAAGATATGTGTAAGCCAGTACTTGCTAGATCTTTTGATTAGGTAGCATTGTTGTTAAAATTAAGCAAGGGCGATAGTTGGGCGGCGTAACCTAAATATATAAAGCAGCCTAACGTAACGTAACTGATTGTATTTAAATTAGGTCACTACAGGTAATGTAGCGTTCGTGATAGGATAAATAGTCGGCTGTGTAATTGAAATCTGTAACATAAAGTGTGCTGTAGTACACAGGAAAGAGTCTTTATAAAGACTAAGTTAGTTAAGTTATTAAATAAAGTCTGATATGGATATGGCGCCTTGCAAGCGGCAAGTCAATGCAAAGCGACACTTGGTGTGCGATCACTGCCACAGCTGGGTAGATTTTGCATTGTCCGGCTGTGGAAGTGATGGGCAGAAACCATGGAAGAAGGATTCAACCTTCAGTGCATTGGGTGTTGGAAGGTGGAGTGTCTGCAGAAGGAGATAGTTAGGTTGACAGATATTGTGAAGGGAAGGGAATGGGAATTAGCAAGGAGACAGGTCGAATGGAGAGAGACGTGAGAGAGAGAGGTGAGGATACTGCAAGACAGAAGTAGAATAGCAGTGGCAAGAAAACTGAGGAAAGGAGATTGAGAGGAGGGAAGGTGATATTAGGGGAAGGAATTGGAAAATTGACGACAGAAAACACGACAAGCGTGACGGTGACAGGGGAGAAACTGACCGTAGAGAAGGAGGGAGGGAAGATGGGACGGGAGAGGACAGAAGAAAATGAGATGGGAGGAAAGATGAAGGGACGAAAGGAAGTGAGATCAAATGTGATAGAAGAGAAGTCGATAAAAGGGACGCTGACAGGAGGAAAGATGACAAGAAAAAAGCGACAGGAAAAAATGGATCAGAAGAGAATGTGACAGGAAAGAAGACGACAGGGGGAAAATACAACAACCAGACAGTTGCAAACCGAAGAAGGAGCTACTCTAAGGCAGTGATTGAGGGGGCTATGAGGAAAGAGAGGGTGTTTATGGGCGATTCCATTATGAAAAAAACGGACAAGACACTGAGCGAGGGGAAGGACGTCGTTGTTTGTCTACCGGGGGCTAGGATTGAAAATGTGACTGACAGGGTAGATAAGTTATTAGGACATGGCAAGGGGGTTCTATACTGGTACATGTAGGAACAAATAATGCAGACAGGGAGGGAACAACTGGGATAGTACAGAAGCATAGACAGTTAATGAGGAAGCTAAAGAAGACAAGAGTTGAACAGATTATTCTGTCAGGAATTTTGCCAGTAAAGGGAGGAAGGGGGGAGGCAACATATATAAACTGCAAGAGGATGGCGATCAACGCACTAGTTGAGCAGATATGTGAAGAAGAGGGGGTGGGATACACATATATATGGGGATACTTTGTTGGGAGGGAAGATATGTACATGAGAGATGGCCTCCATCTTAGCGAAAAGGAGGCAGCAGTTTTCTCAGAGAACCTGCTGCGACCTGTTGACAGTGGGACAGTTTGCATCTATTTAAACGTGATTCGCAGTGGGGACTCACATTAAAGCTTGACACTGGAGGCATAGATAAAAACAGCACAAATAAATCAGCAAAGTACATTCTGGATAACTCTTCTTAAGCTGGATATAAATGTATTTGTTTCAATGCAAGGAGAATAGTAAACAAAAGAAATGAAGTAAACATTATGGTAGAAGATATTGACCCTCACCTAATAGGTATAACCGAATCCTGGACCACCACCGATATATCAGATGCCGAATTGGGACTGACAGGATATGTAATGTTTAGGAAAGACAGAATAGGAAGAAAGGGAGGTGGAGGTATTTTATATATTAAAGAATCTATCCAGGCTTATGAAATAAAATTAGAACGAGAAGCAGATTGCGAAGAAGCTGTTTGGTGTAACATAGTTACAGGAAACTTAACGTTAACAGTTTGGTTAGTTTATCGAAGTCCAAACGTAAGCATATAAGAGAATGAAAAAATTCAAAACGCTACAAAGGAAGTAAGCAAACGGGAGTGTATTATTATGGGGGGATTTTAACCACGGGCATGTACAATGGAAATCTTTATAGAGTATGGGGAGTGAGGACCACAAGTTTTTAGTTTTATTTCAAGATACTTTCATTTCTCAAAATGTGCTAGAACCATGGGTGAGAATGTGTAAGACATAGTTTTGTCCTCACAGCATGAATTAGTTGACAATGTCAAGATATGTGAGCCAGTGGGGAGTAGTGATCACAACCAGATACATTTTACTAACAAAGTAAAATCAGAAAGGAATTGTAAAAAGCAGTATAGCAGAAATGTCCACAATGGAAGGTATAAGGACATGAGGACATATTTAGTAAAGATAGACAGGAATAACACACTGAAAAATAAAACAGCAACAGAATGCTGGAATATATTAAAGTGTGAAATTAAGTACATAGTTGATAGATGCGTACCCTTCAAAAACAAGGAAAACGGTCCAAAAAGAAAGATAAAGTCGGTCCTGTAGAAGATAGTGCTGGAAATATAATATCAGAGGGATTCTTAATGGCAGAAGATCTGAATGAGTACCTTAGTTCAGTGTTTACCAGAGATGATGTTAATTCACTGCCAGTACAAGAGGCTAAGTTCAAGGGGGCAGATTCAGAATATTTAGGACAATTAATTGTAACCCCGGAAATGGTAGCTAAGAAAACAAGGGCTATGAAGGATAATAAATCACCTGGAGTGGATGAGATTCCGCCCAAACTACTATTGGAAATTGTAGAACAAATTAACGGACCGCTTGCAACAGTTTTCAATTGGTCATTAGAAGAGGGAGTGGTTCCTTTAGAATGGAAAGAGGCAAACATTACATCGTTACTTAAAAAAGGTTCTAAAAACAATTATTAGAAAGACTAATCAAAGATCACATGGTGGATTTTCTTGTTAAACATAACTTGATAAACCCATCTCAACATGAGTTTTTTAAAGCGAGGTCGTGCTGAACAAATATGTTATGTTTTTTGGAAGATATCACTAAATGGGTGGATGAGGGATCACGTGTAGATATCGTCTACTTAGATTTTCAAAAAGCTTTCGACAAAGTACCAGATCAAAGATTACTGCTTAAACTAAAGGCCCATGGCATAAGAAATGGTATAAAAAAACTGGATAGAAAAATGGCTGATTGATAGAAGACAACGTGTAGTAGTTGATGGGGAGGCTTCAAACTGGAAGTCGATATTGAGTGGGGTACCACAGGGATCAGTAATAGGACCTATATTATTCTTAATATATATCAACGATTTGGATGATGAAATAACAGGCAAGGTGTTGAATTTTGCGGATGATACAAAAGTGTTTAGAAGGATTAAAAGTGACGGAGATAGACAACATTTACAAGATGATCTTGACAAGTTGATCAAATGGTCTGAAAAGTGGCAAATGCTGTTCAATTTTGGGAAATGTAAATGCCTCCACGCAGGACATGGGAAAGAAGAGGTAGAATATACAATAGGGCAAACTGTTCTAAGTACTGCTGTAAGAGAAAAGGACTTATGGTTAACCATTAGTGCTGATATGAAAGTTTCAGAGCAGTGCGGAATTGCAGCTTCAAAGGAAAATGAAATCATTGGATTAATTAGGCGAAACATAACGTTTAAGAAAAAAAGCTAATAATACGGCAGTACAAAACTATAGTGAGGCCTTATTTAGAATATTGTATTCAAGCGTGGAGGCCATATCGCAGGAAGGACATATATATATGCTAGAAAGAGTGAAGAGGAGAGCATCTAAAATGATACAAAAACTGAGGGACCTCATTTTTGAAATACGCCTAAAAATGCGGCTTAACAACACTAGAGACCAGGAAATTGAGAGGAAATCAGATAGAAGTGTTTAAAATAATGAATGGTTATGAAAATATTGATATAAATATTTGTTTGTCAGTTAAGAAAGATAGATGGACGAGAGGACATAAAGTTACATTAGCAAAGGAGCAGTGTATATTAGATATAAGAAAGTTCTAATTTTCACAAAGGACTGTAAATGAATGGATCAAATTATCTACTGATTGTGAGGGTGCTAATAGCGTAAATATGTTTAAAAATAAAATCGATACAGACCTCAAAAGGGCGGGATACACATAGATAAAAGGTTCGGACTCTCGATAAGCTAAAGGGCTGCCTTGTCCATCTGTCACCTAGAGTTAATTATCTGGGTGGCAGTCTTGTTAAATCTTATTAAATCAGTCAGTGAATTTCCGTCGATGTCGCTAGCTCAGTTGGTAGACGCGTTGGATTCTCGTCATCTATTTTAGAATCGGGCGACGCCGGTTCAATACGGACGCAAAACCATTGATTTTCTTTCACACTTTTTTGTTCATGTTTTTACGAAGTAATATAAACCAAATAATGTTCATGCTATGATGCACTGTTCCACAAAAATTTAAATATGATAATTATATATACGATGTTTCTAAATTTTATTATCCAAACAGATCACACATATAATTACAGTATATTACCGTACAATTCATATACAATTAATACATTATGTGTCCATTACATTATATTTGTTTTTGGATAAATATATACATGACGCAATGCCAATTATATGACCGTAGATTTGATATGGCGTTGCCGTGATCCTTGTTCACGACACGCGACTGACTGAGAATGAGGTGTGAGGGCGTTCTATTACTAGTAACGGTGTCGCGCTTACATTTATCCGGGCGTTAAATAATATCCGGGTGACGTTTCTGCGCGTGCGCGTGCGCGTATCTAGGGAATGTATTTAGCACCAGCTACGACTGTCGCGTTTTCATTTATTCGGGCGTTATGTATGTTTATATGTATATATATATATATATATTTACATATATATCTATATGTATACATACATTATAAAATGTTTGCTTCTCACAGACTTATACAATTTCTGTCGTAAAATAGTTTCCTCTCAACGCACTCGTCATGTGACATACTCTTATACTTGGTCACAAATCTGAAACAGCAAATTATTATTATGTACTCGATCTAACTAGAACGCTCGTATTACGACAACAAACGAAACATATTTAACTACTGGATATTATTTATCACTACGTGATCTACAGGTGCCAAATATTATGCCTTACATATGCACATAAACATCACCCGGATAAAATTTAACGCTTGGATAAAGGTTAGCGCGACAACGCCAAGTATGATTGCTACAAGTTGGACCATCCAGTTTAACCAAATGAAAAAAACGACGTCACTGTAATCAACGATTAGTCATAATGATAATGAGATTAATAACTGGCTATAACATTTTACCTCCTCGGGAATGTAAACCAATTGCGTTTTCTGCTAGCGCTGCTGGCACAGGCAGTCTATAAAATAGAATTGCGTTGTATGTTTGGGAAAACAGCTAAATACTAAACATCATACACGAATGTTATAATTCATACAAATTACTGCAGTATGATTAACTAAGATATATTATTACGTAAAATTCAACCGGCGATATAACGCCCACAAACATTTGAAACAGGAAGCGTCAACGGTTTATCTTTTTGGTTTTCAACACGAAAGATTTCACAGTCAGTGGGGATAAACCACAACTACCAACAACAAGGCGAGCACTTAGGAAAAGGCGAACAGAGGAAGAAAAGTCATGTTGTTTAAGTTCAGTGATTTAGTACTTCAAATTGTGCTTAGAAAAAAAATTCATTTTGTTAATTATGTGTATCTTGCAGTGTATTGTAATGATCGCAGGCATAATAACTTAGAGATAAATACATTCAATTGTGATGAATAATTTCATTGGTGAATTAACAATTCGAAAAAAACAATGAAAAATGTTGTAAATGTACCATTTAGATGTCGTAATAAACATGAATATATCATTGTTTTTCAACTGTACCGGCATCATAATAAAACTGTTTTAAAAATAATTTGGCATTACATCACGAAACTATCGTCAGTTTTGTACATATAATAGTTTCTAGTGGACTAAGCCTTGCTCACAATCGGCATTGGAAGGAGGTTGGAGACAATACAAATTTCTTCACAATTTCTCTGCAGTTGGAATTTGCAAGCTACTGGATAAAGTGAAATGTTGAAGAACGTCCACAACACTTTGACAGGAGAGAATACGTGTGTTTCTCGATGGCTAAACTAACTTTGCCCTGTGCTGCACCCAAACAACACGGTAGTGGTCCAGCCCAAGTACTGCTTCAAACAATAATTATTGCTAGGAGAACTTTAGCGCAAACATATCATGCTGCACTGAAATCCACAGCATTTAGATTTTGATATTTTAATTTTTTTTATTTATTAATAGCTGTGTTACCCGGTGTAACGCCGGGGAAAAAAGCCAGTCATATACATCCTGAAATCATATGCACTGAAATAAAAAAAAATGTGTTGACATAATTATGCACACTGAAAATAGACCAAACCTCAAATACCAAACATTTGAGTTCCAGGCACCCCAAAACCCATCCCAAATGTGTCCAGCCTACCCGCATTGATAATTATTGTAACTGGTCACTGGCAAAGCTGTTAGGACAACGTTTTATCAGAAATCGCACGTGCTCATCCGTGTACACTGGCGTAAAGAGCAACAGGCAGCTAAGTAGCGCGACCAGGATGTTGTAAAGTTAATAACATAAAAACTAATACAGTTGTGTGTATACACCCAGTTGCACATTTATGCATGGAATGATTACCTGGAAAAACATTAAATTCCGTCGCCGGAACTCCAAGGAATTGTTGCAGTGTGTTGCTTGCCAGAAGTAGCACGCGCTCACGGGGCTGACGCGGCAAAATACTTACGTGACCAGCGATAGGTACACCGGGTGCATTTTAAGCGATGAGGATTTTCAAATGAAAATAACTTAAAACTATTCAAAATGCTTGCATAAATCAAGCGACATATCTGTAAATGGCATAATTATCTTTACGATGACATACAAAAACATTAAGTACCGCGGCTGGAACACCACGTACAGCCTTTTGAAATATTGAGCCCCCAAGTTCTCCACCCCGGGCAAAATTTGAAAATGTCTCAATCTACTAACCATCTCAATGGATCCTGTAGACCACATACAAAATTTCAGCTCAACAGATGCAAAATTGACGAAAAAGTGAGTTCATATACAAACAGAGAATGAACGGTTTTATAGTATAGAAAATTTAACAAAACTCAATCTAAACAAGGCAGTATTTTTCATCCTGTTGGGTTCATGCGCATAAATAACAACCCAGTTTACATTATTTGAATTCCTATAACAAAATATAACAGGCATATATGCATGTACGTATCCACGTACGTACTTACGTAAGCACGTATGTATTTATGTATTGATGCATATTTGGTCGTGTATGTCAATGTTTTCCTAGTACTCTGTTTGCATCTCGGGGACGAAAAATTCAATACGATTCATTAAGATAATTGTATACATATAATTTACACTTATTATAAAAAGTGTAATATTCTAGTTGCATAATACTAGTCAAACCCAACGTAATAGTTACATTAGTGTAATCATACCCAACTTAGGTGTAACGGGACAGCGTATGCAATTATAGTATATTTTGTCATTACGTTAACCATTATGTTTGTTACTTTGACAACAGGGGTCTGATTCAAAATAGAAACATTTCAGATATCAGAGAAGACGTTTCGTTTTCCATTGGGGTTCCCTTTAGCCACCTGAACTGATGACGTGTCTTCACAGCTGCATTCCCACGGGATCACAAACGCTGCCTGACAAATGGGTGCCATAAGGCATTGACATCTTAATGGGATTGTAGTTTGGGCCTGTTATCTCGATGTTCTGATAACGATTACGTCGTAATCTTGTTTATGTGAGAGAACATGTGTTGTTTGGTTGCTTAACACAAGCAAATCAGTTCATAACACCCAAGTGAATATATTCATACATACATGCCGAGGGAAGTAGTTCTCTTGGAGGGAAGTATTTATGTGTTAAAATGAAACTTTTTTTGACGTAAGCAACATTTTCATGCTAAACACAATCCCCCTCGGCGGCGAAAATCGGCAACACTACCCCGTACGCACCTCCGAAAAGTCAACCATGCTAACAGTTTGTTTGTGAGTGAGTGTGTGTGTGTGTGTGTGTGTGTGTGTGTGTGTGTGTGTGTGTGTGTGTGTGTGTGTGTGTGTGTGTGTGTGTGTGCATGTATGTATTCAGTCAAAACGTCAATAAAGGTATACATGTAAAAATGGACTTCGGGCAATAATTGCAGCTTGGTTAACTGCTTCCACGAGAAGTCGAGATTGTGACAGTGAATATGTTTCATGACGCATGGATCTATGTTGACGATATATCTACATTTGTTTAATTCCATGTAACGGAACTCAAAGCAAACGTGTTGTGATTGCCTTGATTATGGAGTCGAAACAGTTGTCAAACGCGTCCTCATTGAAATTGCCCACCAACCTACCATAGTCCTCTTTCAATCTCTCACGCAATATCTGCAAACACAAATGTCACTCCGATAGAAATGTGATTTTATAGTGATTTATGAGGTAATATATGAACGTCAATATTATTTATGTTGGAATAAGAGTCACAGTCATAATTCGTAAATTGTATTTGATTTCATATGCAATTTGGTGCTGCGCTATAAATGCATTGCTTTTAATGTTTTTTTTACATTTGTCTATGTAATTATTGTAATATTATGTGAGTGTAACGCAAACATACAGTTAATGTTTTGCGCACTTTATAACATTCGGCATATTCACAAACACGAAGGACCATATGCACGTACAGGGAACATCTGAATTTGAATTAGAATCACACAGGTACACGCAAACACACAAACACGCTCGGACGCACGGACGCACGGACGCACAGATCCACGCATGCACATACGAACGCACACATACGGATGCACACGCACGCACACACTCACACACACTAATTTAGTAAATTCGGATCATTGTAACTCATCAGACGCCGGGGTGTTCTGATCATTGTAAATGCATCTCATGCTAGACGCCGATGTGTACTGATTTAATTCGAGGTTCATAAGATGTGCTGGCGTCATTGCAGTTCTACTATCACCCATTGCTCACGAGGATAAATCTACTCACGTCGAAGTATTCCGCCTTGACCCCGCATATCACCGTGTGCTGTGCCGCCATATGCGACTTGAGTTCCGCGAGAATTTCTGCGTTGTATAATGCGCGTATTCCCAAATGAATACTGTTATACACCCGCAATGCGTCAGCCGCAAATTCAGGACTGTGGATGTCGTCAACGTTGTATAATATATATTTCTTTACACGTCTCTTCTTGGCAGAATAACGTGTTAATTCCAACAACCTCACTACCCAAAAGGTAAGCATTCGTCTATAATACAATTTCCTTTCAAAATATACTGGTTGATATGATTCCAGTATTTTTGATATCCCCACGTTTTCGTTCATCCAGCCCCGTGATATGGGGATGAACAATACTGTTGAAGGACCAATGTCCCATAAGGTCTACAAATGGGGTTGTTGCAGGTCCAAAGAATGATGTCTGATTCTAAACAATTAAATTATTTTTATTACACATATTAAGATGCCTATTTTCCATAAATAGTTATAATGTGAGTTACGTTTGTTATAACAATTACATGAAGTCAAACCTTTTTTTCATCGCGTGTCCAGCGTCATAGTCTAACATTTACTGTACTATATACATACACTTTGAACATTTCAAATTAAATGTAAACTTGACAATATTTTGGGATCATCTAGTACACTGAATAGGAATCGACTTTGATCAATTTGGCTTGTCCAGCGTGAACAAGCGGCTTAGACTGACATCTGGGTTTCTCACCGGTCAGTATACTCGCAAATTTCACTATTATTCCTGATTGATGGGTCCACATATGACGCATAAGAATAATATCGATGTGAATACTATATCGTATTTTACTAACAGTATTCACATTTGTTTCTGGTACCATTTCATCTCAAACGAGTAAACATCGGTCCATTTTTTGCAAAATGGATCGTGTAAGAGTTGTAATTTTTCTTATGTGCATGGAGACATTAGTCCTGATGCAATAATCATTGTAATTGGTCTGAATCAAGCAATGAATGTATGTATATATATATATATATATATACATATATATATGCGCTGTAACAGGTGTTTTTCAGTTTTCGTTGTGATGACGCTGGAAATGCGATGCCACCATTTCGTTTTTCTCTTTTGACCAAAACTATCGTGAACATTGGTATTGTCATCGAGGAATTTTTGCTAGTGGTAGCTGTAGTAAAATCAGTCGATTACGCTGGATACGCAGTTAAAACGCCACTTTACATTGTTTTACTTTGACTATATTTACCACAAATGAAGGGTTTCAGGGCAACACGCAAGTTACACCATTTTTTTATTTTCGCCCAAACAAGGACGAAACGTTCGTTTAAAGACAGGGTTGATTTAGGATACCATCTATTTTATAAAAAAAACGCGATCAATCCCCAATATGCGACGTGCACAAAAATATATTTGTTTTCAAAACGCGATGCGCGCCATTCGTCTTTTATTTATTTTATGAATACGCCATACACATACACACACACACACACACACACACACACACACACACACACACACACACACACACACACACACACATATATATATCGCATTGCCGCATGCGCAACGATGCGGAATGATTGCGCATGTTATATACTGCGTTTTGTTAACAAAATCGGTTAATACCATATTTTTCGTAGCAAATCTGCAAAAATAAATACTTCAGACATCGCTACCATGCCCTATGTGATTGTTGTTTCTTAAAATCTTCATTTACAAGTTTATATTTTAACTTTGATGATGAATCTCAAATATGATTTTTCCAAAACCGAGAAATATGGACATCTCGTTTTGCCCTGAAACACTTCACATGTGGATTTAGACACATGATTTGTTTCTGGATTACTTCGTTAACCCCGTATGAAAGAAATACATGTCGAAATATCCTATAATCTACTTATAATCGAGCCTGCGTATGCTGGTAGATTAACGATTTCCTCTTTGATCGCTTGAACTTCAGGGATTAATCTACGACCCATATATGTCAAGATTCTAACATTTTATGGGGTAGATCTGTTGTTCGGAACGTAAAACGTAATGTTCGCGTCATACGTAAAACGTAATTTAACTATTGCACGAACCACGCGCGCGCGGCAAATCGGCAAAGACCCCAGATGAACAAGAAATATACACTGACATAACATAGGCTGATATCCATCCTCATGCCAGTACCACAGCCATACGGATATTACTTGATGATTCTATATTCTCACGACTAGACCCTTTCAATGGATGTGAACATCACATTTTCACCGATCTTACTAATTTTGTATGATGCTGTGTTTTTTCTAACATTTGGTAAATATTACTATCACGACTGTCATCTACCAAGGCATCCCGCCAGGTGGCGGCCTTTTTGCTAGTAACAATAATAAAGCAACGCTAGTCACGTAAAAAGTGGTTATTATAGAAAACACAGTAATTTATTTATTTTTCACTTTTGAAACATGATTTTCTTTCGGTGTACTCTATGGTTTTGTGGCTTCAAAATATCATGAGCTGTGTTTGGGTAAACGAAGAAATCCCTACTAATTGGAGACGTGATATCATCCCGCCATTCTGGAAACACAAGGGCGACCGTCTGGTATGCAGCAATCACAGAGAAATAACATTTCTATCGATACCTGGTAAACTTTTCGCACTCATCTTGTTACATCATTCTACTGACGCTATTAGGTCAACAAGAAAAGTCCAGCAGGCTGGTTTCATTCCGGGCCGTTCCACGGTTGATCAGATATTCTCTCTACGCCAGATTATCGAAAAGCTAAATGAATTTCGTCAAAACGCCTTTATGGATTTTATTGATTTTAAAGCTGGTTTTGATAGTATTGACCGCAAGAGCTTCTGGTTGCTCCTTCAAAACACTGGCCTGTCCCCAAAGTTAAGCCGATTGTTCAAGCTATTGCACAGTGATAGTGAGAGTTGTATCCGCCTCGGTAATGATTCCTCAGATCTTTTCTCCATTGGCTCCCGTGTACATCAAGGCTGTTTGGTTGCCCTTGACCTGTTCAATTTCACCATTAACCATATCATGGTACAACTTGAGAGAAATGACGGTTCTTCCCTCGGCATTAGACTTGGAGACTCTGTCTTGACAGACCTGGATTATGCAGATGACATCTTCTGCACATCGCGTGCTGACCTCGTCCACTTCCTCAAAGAACTATAGCCAGTGTTGTTGGCATTTCCATTAGCTGGGCCAAAAAGAAAGCTATGGCATTATGCGCAGACATCAATTTACTCGAAATCATCGACTTTGTGGATGAGTTTACTTACCTGGGTTCCGTCATATCTGCTGATGGCTCTGTCGACCACGAGGTCGCAGTTAGAATCGGCAAACCAGCGGGAGCAATGAAACGACTGTCAACTGCTCTGTGGTGCAGACGTTCCATCTCGCGGGGTACCAAGCTAAAGATGTTCAATGCTCTCGCCATTTCTATCCTTCAATATGCGTCTGAGCCCTGGCAACTGACCATTCAACAGGCCAAGAAAATCGGTGCTTTCGCCATGAAGAGCCTCCGACGCCTTTAGAACATAACGTGGTTCAATTACATCAGCAATAACACGACAATGGACCGAAACGGTCAGAAACATGCATCAATACTCATCACCCAGCGACGCCTTCGATGGTTCGGCCACCTGCAACGTATGGCATGAAACTACCCTGCCGCTCTATTATACCAATTCCACCCTAAAACACCGGCTGGAAAAGGCATCATGGGCGTCCTCGCCGTCGATGGATCGACTGTGTTAAGCACGATTTGGATGGCCTGGGCTTCACGCTTGACGCGGCCAAGCAGCTGGCCGTTGACCGCCCCACCTGGAAGGCGATGATAAAGAATGTGGTGTGACCTCTACGCTGATATCCGACAAGAGCTCTAAGTCAAGTAAGTCAAATACTCCAAAGACATACCTTATTTGCACGAGAAACACCAAATATGTAAAACATTGCCTTTCATGGTAGCAGTTCCAACTTTGGAAACGTCAATTGGAAATGTCCTGTGGCCGTTTTTGTTCCTTACGTCCACATTGTGCCATTTTAATAATAATACTAATAATTATATAACTTTTGTTGCGCCGAAATCCTTGGAAACTTAACTCAGAGGCGCATAAAAACAAAATGATTGGTCAATCTCAAAATCCATAAGCAGTATTCCAGTTGTTAACAGATGGGTCAAGGCGCCAGGGAGCAACGGTGGATAAGCAATGTAGTAAAGATAAGTTTAAGATAAATTTTAAATGACGACTGAATTTTTTAATATTTTCAACTGATCTAACACTCAGAGGGAGCATATTCCAAAGTGTTGGTGCAGCAACAAAAAAAGCCCTAGTTCCAAAGTTAGTGTTGACTCTATGAACACAATGTAGGTCAGAACTAGATGATCGAAGCTGGATAGGTTTTCTTACAGGAGTAACCAATGAATGCAAATAAGATGGTTGTTTACGAAGTGGTAAAGCGGGGAAGCTATACATATCCTGAGAGCGCATAGTGAGACCCACATGATTTTTTATAAATTGTACACTTTTTGACATGGACACTGAACATGGACGAGAACATAATAATAATACTACTAATAATAAAATGTATTTATTTAACATAGCGCCATATCCAATTGTAATTTGTTAGTGATGCTTTACAGCATGTAAGGCGATACAATACAGTTTCATAAAATAGCTAAATAAACACATATTCTCTACAAATAGTATAAAGGCTACTTTAAATAACAAATATAAAATATACTGTATGTATGTTGCCTAATGAATATATACTATAATAATGATATTCTAATTTAATGTATGTTTACATATTCCAGTTAATTAAAGTAAAATACAAATATGTACACTATTTAAAGAAATATCATAAAAATAAATATTTTAATTAAAGTTTAATTGGTGTAACAGTGCGGGGAAATGAGCCAGTGTAAATACATGTCACCTTAGTATGTACGTAGTTATACAATTTTATTATAATAAATAAACATATAGGTTGTGTTAGAATGAGAGAACTACATTAATGCAGGAACTACCACGTTGGACTAGAAAGAGAGTCAATACAATTGAGTCTTTAGACGCGCCTTGAAAGTAGGTACTTACTGGACGAAAAAAATCGGTGACGTACTCGATATCTAAATTGGTGTTGCCGGTACTTCTACATTCTCGGTGCATCGCCACAACGCTATCGGCATCTTCGCGTGAACACCACGTACTTCCACATACAGAGGCCGCGCCACACACCATCAGGATAAATTGTATTATACAACTCATTATCTGTTAAAAAAAATCAATGTAGATAAATGTTAAGCAGTTGTATCGAACATTGGACACATACCAGCAGTAGTGTTTGCACGGTTCAAATTATTTGACACACCATGGAGCGAGGTTATAATCGTGTGACAAGTCGAACATATATATATTAATATATGAGTTAATGCAGCTACCGCTACAGTTATGAATAACGGAACTTACTATCACATAGCACATATATAAGTGGAAAGGGAGTAGCAGTTTTCTCAGAGAACTTGCTGCAATCTGTTGACAGTGGGACAGGCTGCAACTATTTAAACTAGATTCGCAGGGGGGATTCACAGAGAAGCCTGAAACTGGAGGCATAGATAAAGACAGAAGAAATAAATCGGCAAAGAACAGCCTGGAAAACTGTTCTGAATCAGGATATAAATGCATTTGTTTAAATGCAAGGAGCATAGTAAACAAAAGAAGTGAACTAAACATTATGGTAGAAGATATTGACCCTCACATAATAGGTATAACCGAATCGTGGGCCACCACTGATATATCAGATGCCGAATTGAGACTAACAGGATATGTAATTTTAGGAAAGATAGAATAGGAAGAAAGGGAGGTGGAGTTATTTTATATATTAAAGAATCTATCCAGGCTTATGAAATAAAATTAGAAAGAGAAGCAGATTGCGAAGAAGCTGTTTGGTGTAACATAGTTACAGGAAACTCAACGTTAACAGTTGGGTTAGTTTATCGAAGTCCAAACATAAGCATAGAAGAGAATGAAAAAATACAAAACGCTATAAGGGAAGTAAGCAAACGGAACTGTATTATTATGGGGGACTTTAACCATGGGCATATACAATGGAAATCTCTACAGAGTATGGGGAGTGAGGACCACAAGTTTTTAGTTTTAGTACAAGATAGTTTCCTTTCTCAACATGTGCTAGAACCAACCAGGGGAGAGAATGTGTTAGACTTAGTTTTGTCCTCACAGAAAGAATTAGTTGACAATGTCATGATATGTGAGCCACTGGGGAGTAGTGATCACAACCAGATACATTTTACCATCAAAGTAAAATCAGAAAGGAATAGTAAAAAGCAGTATAGGAGACATTTCCACAAAGGAAGGTATAAGGACATGAGGAAATATTTAGCAAAGATAGACTGGAATAACACACTGAAGAATAAAACAGCAACCGAATGCTGGAATATCTTAAATAGTGAAATTAAGTGCATAGTCGATAAATTTGTACCTTTCAAAAAACAAGGGAAACGGTCTAAAAAGAAACACTTATCGAAAGAAGCCATTAGAAAAATTAAGTATAAACAAACGATGTGGAAGTCATATAGATGTAGTGGAAATGATGAAGACTACAACATTTATAAAGATGCACTTAATCAAGCTACAGCTGAAATTAGAAATTCAAAGAGAAGCTATGAAAAAAAATTAGCTAGTAATATAAAACATGACAGTAAGAGTTTTTATGCGTATATTCGAAGCAAACAAAAAGTTCAGGATAAGGTCGGTCCTCTAGAAGATAGTGCTGGAAATACAATATCAGAGGGATTCTTAATGGCAGAAGACCTGAATGAGTATTTTAGTTCAGTGTTTACCAGGGAAGATATTAGTTCACTGCCAGTACCAGAGGCTAAGTTCAAGGGGGCAGATTCAGACTATTTAGGACAGTTAGTTGTAACCTCGGAAATGGTAGCTAAGAAAATAAGGGCTATGAAGGATAATAAATCACCTGGAGTGGACGGGATTCCGCCCAAACTACTATTGGAAATTGTAGAACAAATTAGCGTACCGCTTGCAACAGTTTTCAATTTGTCATTAGAAGAGGGAGTGGTTCCTTTAGAATGGAAAGAGACAAACATTATACCGTTATTTAAAAAAGGTTCGTGAAACAAGTCAGAGAACTATAGACCAGTGAGTTTAACATCAGTGATTTGCAAATTATTAGAAAGACTAATTAAAGATCACATGGTGGATTTTCTTGTTAAACATAATTTGATAAACCCATCTCAACATGGGTTTTTAAAAGCTAGGTCATGCTTAACAAATATGTTATGTTTTTTGGAAGACATCACTAGGTGGGTAGATGAGGGATCACCAGTAGATATCATCTATTTAGATTTTCAAAAAGCTTTCGACAAAGTACCACATCAAAGATTACTCCTTAAGCTAAAGGCCCATGGCATAGGAAATGGTATAATAAACTGGATAGAAAAATGGCTGAATGACAGAAGACAACGTGTAGTAGTTGATGGGGAGGCTTCAAACTGGAAATCGGTATTGAGTGGGGTACCACAGGGATCAGTACTAGGACCTATATTATTCTTAATATATATCAACGATTTGGACGATGATATAACAAGCAAGGTGTTAAAATTTGCGGATGATACAAAAGTGTTTAGAAGGATTAAAAGTGATGGAGACAGACAGCATTTACAAGATGATCTTGATAGGTTGATCAAATGGTCTGAAAAGTGGCAAATGCTGTTAAATTTTGGGAAATGTAAATGCCTCCACACAGGTCATGGGAATGAAGAGGTAAAATATAAAATGGGGGTACTGTTCTAAGTACTACTGTAAAAGAAAAGGACTTGGGGTTAACCATTAGTGCTGATATGAAGGTTTCAGAGCAGTGCGGAATTGCAGCGTCAAAGGGAAATCAAATCCTTGGATTAATTAGGTGAAATATAGCGTATAAGAAAAAAGAATTAATAGTACCGCTGTACAAAACAATAGTGAGGCCTCATTTAGAATATTGTATACAAGCATGGAGGCCATATCGCAAGAAGGACATAGATATGCTAGAAAGAGTACAGAGGAGAGCGACTAAAATGATACCAAATCTGAGGGATCTTAGTTACGAAATACGCCTAAAAGAATGTGGTTTAACAACATTAGAGACCAGGAGATTGAGAGGAGATCACATAGAAGTGTTTAAAATATTGAATGGTTATGAAAATATTGATAGAAACATATTTTTCTCAGTTAAGAAAAATAGAAGGACCAGAGGACATGAAGCTACATTAGTAAAGGAGCAGTGTAGATTAGATATAAGAAAGTTCTCATTCTCACAAAGGACTGTAAATGAATGGAACATATTATCTCCTGATTGTGTTGGTGCTAGTAGCGTGAATATGTTTAAAAATAAAATCGACACACACCTTAAAAAGGCGGGATACATGTAGATAAAAAGTATTGGACTCTCGATAAGCCAAAAGGCTTCCTTGTCCACCTGCCATCCAGAGTAATTTTCTGGATGGCAATCTTGTTAAATCTTGTTAAATATAGAAGGCGAATTTAAGTTTACAAAATGCGACATAAGTACAAGTAAGCGTTCTACTCATGGAAACTGTATTATTTATTTATACTTGAAATATATATATATATATGTATATATATACACATATGTATATATATTCATATATATATATATGTATATATATATATATATATATATATATAAATATATATATATATACATATATATATATATATATACATACATATATAATCCCAGGAGCCGAAGTACACTCGCCTCTTTCTATGCTCATTCGCGTCCTTGGACAAATCACTTCAAACATACCAGTTGGCAATGTATTTCAAAACGACAAACGTTGTTATATAGATTCATTAACTTTTTCAGTGGATAAATTGAATGTTCAGTCATTCCCAGATGACGTCACGGAATGATCATATGTTGCAAGCAATGCCGTAATTGACGACTGCAGAAACGAAATATTCAGCGAGAAGGAGATTACGATCATCGTGCTGTAATGGTAATGACAGCTCTCCTTGATTTGTTGGTGCGTGCTTTTTTGTAGGCCAGTAGTATTATTTCAACTAAAGTGGGTTTCTATTCCCCTTCAGGTATTGTCGACTGCTACTGTCATAAACAATACATGTTACTATCTAATTATAGTGTCATTTCATTAACTTCACTTTGTGTCGTCGTGTATTTTTTTCTTTCTTAAGTGATATAATTACGTATATCATTATTTTTCTGATCTTACACCGCGAATATGATATACACTCTTAAGCTCCCTGTCCCCAGATTGTTCACTATTCTCACGACAGAACGCGAGTAGTATAGAGGTCCTGTTCGACCTCAAAAGCCTACTTATAAAAAACAATTTAATGACCACTAAACGTTTTCGGGCATCTACTTATAAAAAAAGATCAAAGGCTTTTTTTGACACTAATCGTTTTCGGGAACCTACTTATAAAAACGTGATTGATTACCCAGGTAATTTGATACTAATTGGATACCTACTTATAAAAAACGTGATTGATTACCCCGAGATGCCACGTAGCGGTGAGTGCAGAGACCCTTTTAGTTCGTCCCGTAGCGATCAACGCCGTACTTAGCGCGTGCTGACGTAAGCAATAATGCGTTTATCGCGCGAATATATAACCACGATAAAACCACTGTATAAACGTCGACGACGGATTAGCTCTCCTGGGAGAGTGTTCGACTAGGGATCGAAAGATTCCCGGTCCGAGTCCGTTCGTCGACCCATTTTAGATTCGTTGTATGTGAGGTGCCACCTAGCGGTGAGTACAGAGATCATTGTTCCCTATAATATAACCGGGGTAAAACCACTGCATAATCGTTGGCGACGGTATAGCTCTCTTAGGAGAGCGTTCGCCTAGGGATCGAAAGATTCCGTGTTTGAACCCTAGTCGCAACTTTTGTAGTTCCTCTATCTAGCGGTGGTGGTGGTGATAGTATATAAGCGGTGACGGTAGCGGGTTATCGGTAGTCGGTATGATGTCGTCACCTATAAGGTTTGGTGGATCGCGGTCGTTGTTGTCGAATATGTATTCGTGTAGAATGACGGTGTGGGGACGGGGCTTTCAGTCCGTCGAGCACGCCTATCAGTATAGGAAAGCAATGTTCAACGACGACGTGGAATGTGCCGAACGTATCAAAAGAGCGCGATCGCCTTATTTAGGGAAACGACGCGGTTACGGAATTCGAAAAAAGAGAACGGGAGCCAAATGGAACGTCGTTAGGGTCGGATGTATGAAGGGGTTGTTGATGAGAAAGTTTGGCTGGTCGTCCGAGTTGAAGGCCGAACTGTTGGCCACCGGGGACGCCGAATTGGTGGAATGGGTACCGAGTAGGGAGGTTTTCTGGGGTACCAGGATCGGGGACGTTGCGGGGGAGAACATGCTCGGTAAACTGTTGATGGAGGTACGCGATGCTTATAAAGACGCGTAAAAAGTGTTCGTCGCTCAGTCGTGAAAAATGAGTGGACCGTCGTTGAAGCATCCTTTTACATGTAAAGTAGCCGGTCCTAAGGGGTGCGGTAAGACGACGTTCGTCGAGCGCCTGATACGGTACGTCACTATGATCGATCCGCCGCCGGAGAAAATCCTGTGGTGCTACGGACAGTGGCAGAGCGGCTACGCGTCTATGTCTTCGAAAATAGAGTTCGTAGACGGCCTGCCGGATCCGAAACGTTTAGACGGTAAAGCGAGAACGCTTCTAGTACTCGACGACCTCATGGAGGAGACCGATAGCCGGGTGACGGTACTATTTACAAAAAAAAAGTCATAATTGTAATACGTCGGTCGTACAACTGCGACAGAACATGTTTCCGAAAGGGAAAGAAAACCGTACAATCAGCCTGAACGCCCAATACATAGTGCTATTCAAGAGCCCCCGAGATGCCGGCCAGGTAGGTCACCTAGCGAAACAGATGTACCCGGGAAAGGTCAACTACATGATAGAGGCTTTCAAAGACGCGACGTCGTCGGCGTACGGCTATCTATTCGTGGATCTGAAACAGGAAACGGAAGAGGACATGCGCCTGCGTACGTGCATATTTCCGGACGATCGTCTTTAATACGTGTACATACGGAAGGGTGGTGGCGGTGGGGGTGGTGGTTGCGGCGGCATGCTATAAGAAGAGAGGGACGTCGGGGCGTACGTTTATTAGTCGCTATGACGGGGCGCGCGGTGGTAGCGAAGCAACGACCGAAGGTGGCGGCACCGACGAACCAAGTGAAGAGACACATTTTCGCCCTACAGCTGTTGGAGAGGCATAGGCGGAACATCGATCTGCGAAAAGCCGTGATCGGCCACGCGAACGCCGGACTCATTTGTAGTCTGTGCGATTGCGCGTACAACATTCTGAAAGGGAACGTGAGGTTGTCGCCGAAGCAGAAACGCGTGTTGTCGAAATACCGGAATCACCTGCGTAAACTCGCCGACAAACACGTTGCGCTTAAAAAGAAGCGTGCCATATTGCAAAAGGGTGCGGGTGGTTTTCTGTCGACTCTGCTAGCTCCGTTAGCGAGCACCGTTCTCCTGCCGCTGCTCAGACAGGTGATCGGCAGCGGGTGATCGATGCAGTACGCGAAGAAGATGGCGTTGGTCGACCCGCGATTGGTGGAAAGCCTCCTGCCACGTGTCGATCAGTTGTCGAGCACGCCCCGATCATGTGTGCTGAGTAGCCTGGACAGCGACATGAAGGACATTCTAGAACGTTCGAATTTATCGGAACGCGAAAAGGTGGCGTCGTACAATCAACTGCTGAGTCGGTACAACACGATAGAGGCGGCTCGTGCGGCGCAACCGGTATGCGTGTCGGTGGTCAACAGCAGCGGCGAGACGCCTGCGGTGGGGGTGGCGGCAGCGACGATGGTGGCGCCACCATCGTCGGAGCTCGTAGAGCGCGAAATCATAGCCAGTATGCGGAAAACGCTGAAAGGGAAGACGGGACTGCTTATCGAAAAAAGGAAAGCCGATCCGTTGTGTCGATGGAACGAGCGCGGCGAATTCGTGTATGACGGTAAAACGATCGCGGGGAGTAACATGGTCGATCTAGTGAACGATCTCATGCGAACGAGATCGAAGACGTCGGCGCCCGTAGGATGGCGAGAGTTCGGATTGAGCATGAAGGATATGAATATCCCTATGCAATTCGTGGGCAACCCGCGCTATCGGTCGTACATGGAGCGACGACAGAAGCGCCTACTAGAAGAGGCGTCGATGATGCCGACGACGAGTAGTTCATCAGCGACACCGGAGTGGAGACGTCGTCGGATACGAGACGAGACTAAACGCAGGCAACGATCCCTTTCGTTGGACGTCGCGGCGTGGGACACGTTGTGATGCCGTCACGACGCACGATAATGGTCATCGGCTTCACCATCGCGCTTATCGCTATCTATACGTGTATAATAGTCATCGTACATTGATCATCTTCGTCGTCGTCGCCAAGGTGTCCGGGTGGAGTCGTCGTCGACGGCCAAAACGAAAGCCTCGACAGCAACGAAACGACGACGACGACGACGACCTGAATAGCGTCTACTTCGATCCGAAACGGGTGGGAAGTTACGGAGGCGTCGACGCGTTGCACCGGGCGTCGAAGATCCGACATCCGGCCGTCGAGAGGTGGCTAGCGTCGCAGGACACCTATACCCTACACAAACCGGTTAAACGACATTTCAAACGATGTCGCGTCATCGTGGGCTGTCGAAACCAGCAGTGGCAAGCCGATCTGGTCGACTTGACTAGACTGAAAACGCACAACGACGGTATAACATACCTATTGACGGTGATCGATGTGTTTTCGAAGCGGGCGTGGTGCGTTCCGTTGAAGAATAAGTCCGGCCCGTCGCTCGTCGAGGCCTTCGAGCGTCTGCTGAGCGACGACGACGACGAGACGCCGAACTCGCTGCAGACCGATAAGGGGAGCGAGTTTTTGAACCGGCCCCTGCAAACGTTCCTAAAGAGTCGCGGCGTTCATAATTTCGAGACGCATAACGAGGAGACTAAAGCGAGCGTCGTGGAACGGTTTAATCGGACTTTGAAGACGCGTATGTGGCGCTATTTTACGAAACACGAGACGCTGCGCTACGTAGAGGCGTTACCGAATTTCGTAGGACGCCGGCGAGTGTCGACGCGACGAATCAGGAGGCCGTATGGCAACGACTGTACGGTGGTGACGTCGACTGTGGTCAACGGCGAAAACCGAAACTACGCGAGGTAGATCGCGTACGTATCAGCAAGACGAGGGGTCAATTCAAAAAAGGATACATGGCTAACTGGTACGAGGAGCTCTTCACCGTCGTAGAGGTGCACACGTTCGAACCGCCCGTTTATCGCCTGAAGGACAACGCCGGGACGCCGGTAGAGGGTTCCTTCAACGAACCGGAACTACAACGCGTAGTCGTTCCGAAGGACAAACTGTATCGCGTGGAGGCGGTTCTACAGCGTCGTCGGCGTCGTCGCGGCGGCGGTGGTTCGGAGGCGCTCGTAAAATGGAGCGGATATCCGGCCTCTTTCAACAGCTGGATCGACGCCGAGTCGCTAGTGGACCTATAAAAAGACTACTATTAGTGAGGAGGCGGCGGTGAGAATGAATCTTTGGATGCGCCACACGGGGTGCTGGCGTCTGCACGAGGCTGGAATATGCAACGGATCTTCGTTCTTACCGTATAAAGGTCCCTGCTGTATCGACAGAGCGCAGTGGCGCGACGATGAGCGACTACGACGAAACTACCTCGTGTGGCGATCGTCGTACGAACGCCGGCGCCGAGCACGCGGACTCCGTCGACGAGCACGCGGACTCCATCGACGCTACCACCACAACCACCGCCGAACCCGTTCCATGGCAAATCTGCGGCAACGAATGCCCTAAGGCCGAAATCGTATTCCTCTTTCAGGTCGTCGTCCTGTACTTCGTCATCGCCGTTAGTATATACAATCTGACGAATGGTCAAGGTGATTCCAACCTGTGGACGGCGCTGTTGAGCAGCTGTCTCGGTTACCTGCTCCCGAGTCCGTCTATGAGTGTTGGTGGCGGCGAACGTCGACGTCAACACGATGGCGGTCTCGTCTGACTTTTACCTGACGCTACCGAGCAACGCGTCTATGAAGCGTCACCCCAAAAATACGTTGACGCACTACGTCACGACGTTGCCGCGACGTTTCGACCTATCGGGGGAGTGGGAATGCGGAGCGGTGTCGGTACAGTATCCGCACACGTGGTACAACGTGAGAAAGAAGGACGCCTACTTCTACCTGACTTGCGCGACTGGTGATCCGGGTATTTACACGCAGGTAGACGAATACGGCACGACCATCCAGATATACCGTCAGACCACGATTCCTCACGGTTTCTACAACAACGTTTATACGTTGTTGAACAGGATCAACGAGGCGCTAGATAAATTGTGCACCAATAAGGTCGAGGTCATGCTAGAATACTGCGCCGTCTCTATCCGATTTACGCTACGTATGTCGCCGGGTGTCGAATTGATCATACCTCATACGAGCCGTCTGAAGGACATGCTAGGTTTCCATAGCAACACGATCCTGAGTAACGCCATGTATGGCCCCGAGTCGGCGGTCGTCATCGACACTATGCCCGTCGCGTAAACGTACGAGTACGAAGGTCACGATACGGTGAATATGTCGGCGGGCATCGAGAGCCTGTACGTGTACACGGATCTCGTGGAACCGCACGTCGTCGGTGACGTGTACGCGCCACTCCTTCGAAACATCGCCGTCCGCGGTGAGAACGGTGACATTATTTCGGAAACGTTCGACCGCGGCGATACGTGAAGCTGCTGCGGAATCAATTCGATACGGTCGAACTCGATATAAGAGACGACCACGCCAACCGATACCATTCGAGCAGGGGAAAGTGGTGACGTCGCTTCACTTCAGACGCTGTAAATCGAAATTGTTTTAACATGCCGTCGAAGAACCCGTACATGGACTACTACGTTCGTCAGGTCGGCGGTCAGCTGCCGGTCTTCGTCGGTGCTCGGGGGCAACGAGGTCACGGTTTGGGCAATCTCTTCGGGAGCCTGTTTCGAAGCGCCATGCCGCTTATCAAGAGAGGCGCGTTGGCGTTGGGAAAACGTGCGCTCAACACCGGCATGCACGTGGCGCGCGACGTCTTCGCCGGCGGGAATCTGAAACAGTCGATAAAACGACGCGCGAAGGAGGCCGGCTCCGATCTTCTCGACGGCCTATTGAATTCGCAGGCACCGCCGAAGAAGAAGAGGAAGAAAAAAACGCAGCAGAAGCAGCGCCGCCCCCGCGGCGGCGGTACCGGCATAAAGAGACCGCGCCTAACGGCGACGGCCGTCAGGAGGCGGAAGAGACGGCGTCGAACGGATCACGACATATTCGACGAGTAACGATGGCGTTCGTGAACGGCGCAACGTACGAGGGCGTGAAGGCAAACTGGAGCTGTTCAGCGGGCCGGTGACGAAGACGAGCGTCGAGAGTAGTCAGTGGACCGTCTACCAGCCGCTGACGACTCTCGACGCCGGCGGTCCTATCGAGTTCCTCATCCCAGGTTCGGGAGAGAACTATACGGACCTGGCAAGCCTTCAAGTGTACGTGCGCTTCAAAGTGGTACAGGGGGACGGTACCGATCTGGCGGCCGCTGCCAACGTGGCGCCGTTCAATAATTTCCTGCATTCGATGTTCAGTCAAATCGACGTGTCGCTGAACAACACCTCGTGACGCCGTCGACCAATACGTACGCGTATCGGGCCTACCTCGAGACGCTGCTGAGTTACGGTAGCGACGCGAAACGGTCGCATCTCACGGGTTCGTTGTGGTACAAAGACACCGCCGGACGGATGGACACGCTCGGGATCAACAATGTCGGGTTCAAGGCACGGCGCGCCATGACGGCCGATAGCAAAGAGGTGTAGATGATGGGGCGCGTGCACGTCGACGCGTTTATGCTAAACAGACACATACCGAACGGTGTCGACACGAAAGTACGCATGGTGCGCTCGAAGGACACCTTCGCGCTCATGGGCGCGCAAGCCGTACCGGGGTGGCGCGTCGTGCTGCAGGCGATTCGACTGCTCGAGATACAAGTGAAGTTGAGCCCGGACGTCCAGATGGGACATATCAAAGCGTGGACGTTGGGAACGGCTAAGTTTCCGATGCGCCGCATCGACTGCAAATCGTTCTTGATATCGGCGGGTACGCTATCGCACACGCAGGAGAACTTGTACATGGGTCCGATTCCGAAACGCATCTTCCTGATGATGATCGATAACGTCGCCTACAACGGAGACTACACTAGAAATCCGTTCGACGCGAGTCACAACGACATAAACTTCCTCACGCTCGTCGTCGACGGACGTCAAGTGCCGAACAAGCCGCTGAAGCCGGACTTCCCGCACAACCGGTACGTGCGGAGCTACATGAATCTCTTCGAGGCCAGCGGAAAGGCGTACGAGGACGAGGGGAACGACGTATCGCGCACGGACTTCGGCGCCGGCTACACCATCTTCGGTTTCGACCTGACCCCCGACTGTTGCGACGGGGACCATTTCAACGTCGTGCGTCAGGGGACCGTGGGCGCCGAAATGCACGTCGGGACGCCGCTTCCGGTGAACGTCGTCGTGTACGCGGAATTCGAGACGGTGATGGAGATCGACAGGAACCGGAACGTCGTGTACGACTGATAGTAACTATGGATACGTTTCACCTGATGCGTCGTCTGGAACACGATACGTACGCTAGACGTATCGTCGTCGGCGTCGTGCCTAAAGACGCGCTACTTACCGTCACCACCGCCGCCACCGTTTACACGACGGCCTTCGTGTGCAACACCGACGATGGCGGCGAGCCGGGACAGCACTGGGTGGCCGTCTACGTGGACGCCGACCGGCGAGGCGAGTACTTCGATTCGTACGGTCTACCGCCGCTGCACGCCGACTTCCACGCGTTCCTGCACTGCAACTGCGGCGACACGTGGACGTACAACGAAAAGCGGCTGCAGAGCGCCATCTCTAACGTGTGCGGACAATATTGCGTCGCCAACCTTCTCCTCCGATGTCGCGGTATGCCGTTGACGACGTTCCAGAGCCTATTCGGCACCGATCGGGGGACCAATGACTGCCTCGTATTCCATTTGTTAAAACCGCATTAATTTCGCTTTTACGTGTATAGTAGTAGAAATAAAAAACAAACGATGATGTACAAAATTGTTGTTGTTTATTATTACCCTACCTGCATACATACATACATACATAAACTACCCCTAGGCTATTCCTTAGGTTAGACGGGTTAGACGAGTTATTCGAGTTAGACGAGTATCGGCGCCGTGGTGACGCCGTCGTCGAGCACACGGCGTTTAGGGTAGAAGTAGCTCAACGCAGCGCGCTCTTGAACGTTCTTCAACACGGTCGAGTCTTTCACCTGGAAACCACGGTTCCAGCCGACGCCGTTGCGACGGTCGCGCAGTACGGCGAGGAAGGTGTGCTCGTCGATGTCGTTCTGACGCTTGCTCAGTCCCTTCTTGCTGTACTTCGGACCGTTGTCGCCGCTGAAGCAGTAGTAGGTCTTGCTGCACAGCGCCACGAATCCGTCGCCGCGCCATTCTTCTTTGAAGAGACCCGGCGTTCGACGATCGAACAGGCGTCGGCACGCGCAGCAGTCCTCCGCCGTCCACGCTAGTCCGATGACGCGCCGTCGTTCGTAGGCGTCCACGTGCGCGTCGCAGCATTCGGCCGGAAACCACAGCGATCGATTCCGGAAGTAGTTTTCGCGATGTTCTTCCGGTACGAGCGCGTCGACGTCGCCTCCAGCGAGGGCGATGTACGCCGAGTCCGTGTCCATAGCGCAGTACTGGAAGATCGAACGGGGAATGTAGGCGTCGACGAAATCGAAATAAAATTCCAGCATTTTCAATTTTGCGTACTACAAGACGAAATAGCCGATATGTATCGGCAGGCCGTAGACGACTTTGCGCTTATTCAGCGCCACCTCGTACAGGGCGTCGTCGAAGACGATGTCGAGTTGCCGGAAACGACGTTTGTTGACGAGCATCGACGAGTCGACCGGCGTGGCGTACTTGATTTCCCGGTGCCGATCGACGCGCGTAATCGTTTTCCCGTAGAAAATGTTGCCGAGAAGTTTAAAGGTATCGGCGATGATCGAATTGTCGGGATCGATATCGCCATCGCGTCGCGCCGTCGAGACCGTGTCGCCGAAGCGGCGAAAGCACGCGATCGGCGCGTACTCGATGGCCTGGTAGACGCGCTCGTTGATCAGACCGTGCTCCAGATACCAGCGTAGGAGGGGCGTCGCGAGAACGATCTCGGCGCCGAAGTAGCTACCGACGAGCGTTCGTTGAGGACGGGTGAGGAGATCGTGCGACTCAGCGTAGTCGCGCATGAACGGGCTGAGATCGTCGCGCGCGATATCGACGTTCTTGAATACGGGCTGCATTTCGACGAACTTGTCGCGCAGCGCTACCGGCACGGCGATATCGCACTGCACGAGGCCGAACAGAAAGCCGTCGCGCACCGCCTCCAGTATCGTCGAGCTCGTAATGGTGGTGGGTGGTTGCCATCGTGACGCGTCGGGTGGCGTCAACGCCACGGGCGGTCGCACGGCGTGCCACTGGCATTCCCACATTTCGACGACGTCGTCGACGAAACGACGCTGGTAGGTGGTCACGGCGATCATCGCGGCGTACAGCGTCGTCATCGGTTGAACGTTGACGGCGTTTGTCGTCACGTGCGCCTGGCTCGTCGGGCAGCCGTGAAAATAGCAGCCGTGAAATTGACACGCCGTTCGCGTGGCGGCGCACCAGCCGTCGACTCGGTGCTTTCCGATGAGCTTCTCGCGTCCGTTCAACTAGTGATGTATACGCGCGCTGGTTTGCGCCTCCACCCACGTCAACCACTCCACGGCCGTACGACCGTAGCGGTGCACGCGTTCCGCTCGAAAGGCGTTCTCCGCGCGCCGGTGCGTGTACCAGCCCGTCGGCATCTCCTGCATTATGGCCCATAGATAGAGGCCGTTTGCGTCGAAGCCGACTATCGAACGACACGGCGCGTCGCCGCCTCGAATCGCCGTCACGTCGGCCTAGTGGTGGCGCGCGAAGATGATCGACGGGCCGCCGACGATCTGCCACAGCAGCAGACGTTGCAGATCTTTGTTCGGCTCGTTAAAAAGCGAGAAATGGATCGACGTCGGCAGGTCGTTGAACAGATACAACAACGGCAACCCCGGTACGCTGATGGCGTCCTTGAACATGTCGATACGTCAGCGCCGATAGAAGGCGAACTGGCGATCGACGGCCTCGAGAAACGGCGCCACTTCTCGATTGTTATACCATATCAGAAAATCGCGCATCGACGTCACGCCCTCGTCACGCCACGCCGTCGCGCAAATCTCGTACGCCTCCGCGGAGATTCCCTCGCGTTTCAGGTGGCTGTAGAAAGCTTCGCGCGGCGGCAGGGCGGTTTCGTCCAGACGCGTCAACGCGTCGATATGTTCGTACGGAAAGTAGCCCTTCGTTGCCGAGCAACCGTACGCTTTCAGAAAGCGATCGTAGCTAACGCCGGGCGCGAGGTAATTCGTTATGTCCAGAAACTTCAACGTCGTCGTCGACAGGCACATGTAATTGTTCTGACGTTTAATGGTAAACGCCGACGACGTGTGCTGCGCGTCGCCGGTTATGAGCAGGGGGGTCAAGTACTTCTTGACGACATTGAGATCGTACTTACCCGAATTGAATCCCAGTACGGGCATTTTACCAAGGTGCGTCCACAGGCGGTCGGCGAGAGTGGCGTAAGGTGACGCGTCGGCGTCGTCGTCGTTGCATCGTCGCCGCCAGTCGGCGTCGAGCGCGTCGAACGCCTCGAAGGTCGCGTCGTAACGGGGGCGTAGAATTGCGCAAGCCGCCGCGCTCACCGCTTCCAGGTCGTCGACGAGGCGACGCGCGAGTTCCGTCGAATCGCCGGTCGTGACGTAACACCGCGCCGCTTCGTGACCGGGCACGTTCAACGCAACGCTCACGCTGAGCAGGTCGTGTCGCGCGATCCACCGGCATTTGTCGGTATCCGTCGGCAGATCGTTATCGGCGAAATAGCATTAAAAATCGAACGTCGCGCGGTACGGGTAGTAGCGCAGGTCGTCGTCGCCGACGTCGATGCGTTCGTTGTCGAGCCGCTCGAATAAGGACGGCGACGGTCTTTAGATACCGTCGGGGAACACGTCACGAACGCCACCTTCGTCACGTCGACGGGCTGTTGAATGCCCCCCCGCCGCCGCCGAAAAAGCGACGACGCATAAAGCCGCCCGGCAAGCCGGCGACGGCCAGTAAGAAGAGGCGCCGTCAAAAGAAGCTGACGTCGAGCGACGACGTATTCCCCGCGTAGTAGGATGGCTTTCATGCATCGACAGTCGTGCGAGAGCGTAAAGAGCGAACTGGACCTGTTCAGCGTCCCGACGACGCAGACGAGCATCGAGAGCGGTCAGTGGATCGATCACCAGCCGCTGACGGCCCTCGACGCTGCCGGCCCTATCGATTTTCTCATTCCGGGCTCCGGAGACGACTATCTGGACCAGTCGACCACTAGACTGTACGTGCGCCCCAAGGTGGTGCAGGGGAAGGCACAAATCTCGCGAACGACAGCGTCGTAGCGCCCGTCAACAATCTCCTGCATTCGATGTTCAGTCAGATCGACGTGACGCTGAACGGCACGCTCGTGACGTCGTCGACCAATACGTACCCGTACCGGGCCTACATCGAGACCCTGCTCAGTTACGGGTTCGACGCCAAAAATTCGCAGATCGAGGCCGACATGTGGCGCAAGGACACCGCCGGGCGCATGGAGACGACCAACAACAACAACGGCGGGGACGCGCATCGGCACCAGTACATACACGGCAGCCGCGAGTTCGACATGATGGGACGCCCGCACGTCGACGTGTTCATGCAAAACCGGTAGATACTGAACGGCGTCGACCTAAATATGCGACTGGTGCGAAGCAAGGACGCCTTCGCGATCATGGGCGACGTCGTCGATCCGGGTTTCAAGATCGTCCTGCTGGAGGCCTATCTGCAGGTGTGCAAGGCCAAGTTGAACCCGGCCGTCCAGCTCGGTCACATCAAGGCGCTGACGCTGGGGACGGCCAAGTATCCGATGCGCCGCGTCGACTGGAAGTTGTTCTCGATACCGCAGGGCACGATGTCGCACACGCACGAGAACGTCTACCTGGGCACGTTCCCGAGACGCGTGTTCATGTGCTTGATCGACAACGACGCCTACAACGGAGCCTACGATAAAAACCCGTTCGACGCGAAGCACAACGACATAAACTTCCTCGCCCTCTACGTTGACGGACGCCAGGTGCCGACCAACCCGCTGCAGCCGGACTTCGCGCATCGGCGCTACATCCGAAGCTACATGAACCTGTTCGCCGCTACGGGGAAGGCGCTCGAGGACGAGGGGTTCGACGTGACGCGCGCCGAATTCGGCGACGGCTACACCGTCTTCGGCTTCGACCTGTCGCCCGACTGCTGTGACGGCGAACACTTCAACGTCGTGCGTAAGGGGAGCCTGCGCGCCGAGATCCACTTTGCGCTGGCGCTCGCCCGGACGGTGAACGTCGTCGTGTACGGGGAGTTCGAGTCGGTGCTCGAAATCGACAAGAACCGGAACGTCGTGTTCGACTACTGAGACAGATGGACACGTTTCAGCTGATACGTCGCCTGGCGGTCGACGCGTACACTAAAAACATCGTCGTAGGCGTCGTGCCTAAAGAGGAGCTGCCGGGACGGCGGCTCACCGCCTACCCGACGGCGTTCGTGTGCAACAACGACGACGGCGATGAACCGGGGGAGCACTGGGTGGCCGTCTACGAGGACGCCGACCGGCGAGGCGAGTACTTCGATTCGTACGACCGGCGCCTTCCTGCGCCGCAACTGCGACTCGTGGACGTACAACGGCAAGAGACTGCAGAGTGGCGTATCTAACGTGTGCGGGCAATATTGCGTCACCTTCCTGCTCTTACGATGCCGCGGAATGCCGCTAAGCGGCTTCAAGTGCCTGTTCGGCCCCGATAGGGTGGTCAACGACTGTCTCGTATTCGACTGGCTAAAGCCGCATTGAACTATTATTAGACGACCGAGTATCCGAACCGAATTTGTCGTAACCACCTGTCGTCGCCGCCGCACGTCCTGCAGACCGACAAGGGGACGGAGTTTCTCAACAGGCCCCTTCAGACGCTTTTGAGGGCGCGCGGCGTCCACCATTTCGTGACGCACAACGAGGAGTCCAAAGCGAGCGTCGTGGAGCGATTCAATCATACGCTGAAGACGCGCATGTGGAGGTACTTCACGAAGCATCACACGCTGAGGTACGTGAAGCCGTTGCAGGACTTCTTGCGGTCGTACAACAACGCCTACCATCGAAGCATCGGTTGGACGCCGGCGAGCGTCGACGCGACGAATCAGGAGAGCGTGTGGCAGCGGCTGTACGGCGGCGGCGGAGGAGGGTGTCGGAAAAAAAGCAAGCCGAAACTGCGAGCGGGGGACCGCGTACGCATCAGCAAGGCGAAGGGACGCTTCAAGAAGGGGTACATGGCTAACTGGAGCGAAGAGCTCTTCACCGTCGTAAAATCGCACTCGACCGACCCTCCCGTTTATCGACTGATGGACGACGCCGGCACGATATTGGACGGCACCTTCTAGGAGCCGGAGCTAAAAAAGTGATCGTTTCGAAGGACAAACTATATCGGGTGGAGTCCGTTCTACGGAGACGTCGTCGACGACGCGGAAAGGGCGAAGCGGTGCTCGTCAAATGGTGCGGTTATCCGGCCTCGTTCAATAGCTGGATCGACGCCAAGGCGCTCGTGGATTATAAGGGCTGATGACGAATCGCTGTTGGACGGAATACGCAGAGTTGGAGACTTTCTTCCTACAACCGCCGCCGCTACCGTTGTCGATGCGACCGATGCTATCGACAACGACCGCAACGTCGGCGAACTCGTTCTATGGTGTATCTGCGTGACCTATAAGGGACGACGACGCGTTGGATGCGCCACGCGGGG
Organism: Paraescarpia echinospica; assembly: GCA_020002185.1. Lineage (NCBI taxonomy): Eukaryota > Metazoa > Annelida > Polychaeta > Sabellida > Siboglinidae > Paraescarpia > Paraescarpia echinospica. The sequence goes on from CM034543.1 coordinate 9,711,676, forward strand.
TGCTGGCGATTGCACGAGGCGTGACTCTGCAATGGCTTTTCGTTTTTTATTAGGGGACCGTGGTGTATTAGTAGACTGCAGATGAGAAGAAGGCCGCGTCGAGTTACTGTCGCCACACGACGGCCCCACGCCCGTCGGCGAACTCGATCTATGGCGTGCCTGCGCGATGAAGGAAGGAAGCCCTAGTGTCGGACGGCAGTAGCGCGATGTGCACCGTCGAGACGACAGCATCAGCAGCAGCAGCCAATGGAACCGCCATATACCGCCGTCGACTCAAGCGCGTTTCTCGGAGCACCCGCCGTCGAAACATGCGTCTCTGTGGATGCGCCCGTTGCCGGCGACACCTCCTCCGTCGCGAGCGTTCCGATGCGTCTCTGCTGTAACGAATGCCCTAAGGCCGAGATCGTCTTCCTGTGCCTGATCGTCGTCTGTACACGGTGATCTTCGTCAGTATATACAATCTAACGCGCGGCACGGGCGACTCCAACCTGTGGAAGGCGCTGCTGAGTAGTTGCCTCGGCTACCTACTGCCGAGTCCATCTATGAGGTGCGATGGCATTGTCTGACTTTTACGTGACGTTGCCGAGCAACGCGTCTATGAAGGCGCACCCCAAAAACACTTTGACGCACTACACGACGAATCTGCCGCAGCGCGTCGACCTATCGGGGCGGTGGGAATGCGGGCTGATATCGCTACTATACACGCATAGCTGGTACAACGTGACACCGGCGGACGCCTACTTCTTAGTGGCTTGCGAGTCGGGGGAGAAGGACGTTTACACCACCGGGGACGGGCGTAAAATTGCCCGGCAGGCCAACATTCCGTACGGCTTTTACAACAGCGCCTACGAGCTGATGCACGCAATCAACGCGGCGCTGACGAAACTGAGCACGGATACGGTCAAGGCGCGCATGGAGTTCAGCCCCGTCTCTAATCGGATGACGTTGCGTCTATCGCCGGGCACAAAAATTAACATGCCGACGAAGGGGCGCCTGAAACAGATACTAGGCTTCGAATCGAAATATATCCGGGTGTACGGGGTGCCCGACGGCGGCCTGTCCCCGGGGTATTTGTTCGAGTTCGAGGGGAGCCACCCGGTGGACCTGAACAGCGGCGTCGACACCATGTTCGTGTACACGGACATCGTGGTGTCGCGCATCGTCGGCGACATATTCGCCCCCCTCCTCCGATCCGTGCCCGCCTACGGTTCGAACGGGAACGTCGTATCGAACGTCTTCGACCGCGTCCAATACGCGCCGCTCCTGTGTCGCCAATTCGATTCGATCGAGATAGATATGAGACGACCTCGGTCAGCCGATACCATTCGAGCACGGAATAGTCTTGACGACGCTTCACGTCAGACACTGCAAGTCGAAACTGTTCTGACGATGACGCGAAGCGCGTACGAGGACTACTACACGCGGCAGGTCGGTGGTGGCCTGCCGGTGTTCGTCGGCGCCCGATCGCAGCGGGGCCACGGTCTGGGTAATCTCTTCGGCAGCCTGTTTCGAAGCGCCATGCCGCTCATCAAGAGAGGGGCCGTGGCGCTGGGCAAGCGCGCTCTCAAGACGGGCGTGCGCGTGGTGCAGGACGTCGTCGCCGGCGGCAATTTGAAACAGGCGGTAAAGCGACGCGCGAAGGAGGCGGGCGCCGACCTTGTCGACGGGCTGTTGAATGCCCCCCCGCCGCCGCCGAAAAAGCTATGACGCATAAAGCCGCCCGGCAAGCCGGCGACGGCCAGTAAGAAGAGGCGCCGTCAAAAGAAGCAGACGTTGAGCGACGACGTTTTCCCCGCGTAGTACGATGACGTTCGTGCATCGACAGTCGTGCGAGGGCATAAAGAGCGAAATGGACCTGTTCAGCGTCCCGACGACGCAGACGAGCATCGAGAGCGGTCAGTGGATCGATCACCAGCCGCTGACGGCCCTCGACGCTGGCGGCCCTGTCGAGTTTCTCATTCCGGTCTCCGGAGACGACTATCTGGACCAGTCGACCGCTAGACTGTACGTGCGCCCCAAGGTGGTGCAGGGGGAAGGCACAAATCTCGCGAACGACAGCGTCGTGGCGCCCGTCAACAATCTCCTGCATTCGATGTTCAGTCAGATCGACGTGACGCTGAACGGCACGCTCGTGACGTCGTCGATCAATACGTACCCGTACCGGGCCTACATCGAGACCCTGCTCAGTTACGGGTTCAACGCCAAAAAGTCGCAGCTCGAGGCCGACATGTGGCGCAAGGACACCGCCGGGCGCATGGAGAAGACCAACAACAACAACGGCGGGGACGCGCATCGGCACCAGTACATACACGGCAGACGCGAGTTCGACATGATGGGACGCCCGCACGTCGACGTGTTCATGCAAAACCGGTACATACTGAACGGCGTCTACCTAAAGATGCGAGTGGTACGAAGCAAGGACGCCTTCGCGATCATGGGCGACGTCGTCGATCCGGGGTTCAAAATCGTCCTGCTGGAGGCCTATCTGCAGGTGCGCAAGGCCAAGTTGAACCTGGCCGTCCAGCTCGGTCACATCAAGGCGCTGACGCTGGGGACGGCCAAGTATCCGATGCGCCGCGTCGACTGCAAGTTGTTCTCGATACCGCAGGGCACGATGTCGCACACGCACGAGAACGTCTACCTGGGCACGTTCCCGAGACGCGTGTTCATGTGCCTGATCGACAACGACGCCTACAACGGGGCCTACGATAAAAACCCGTTCGACGCGAAGCACAACGACGTAATCTTCCTCGCCCTGTACGTTGACGGATGCCAGGTGCCGAGCAAGCCGCTGCAGCCGGACTTCGCGCATCGGCGCTACATCCGAAGCTACATGAACCTGTTCGCCGCGACGGGGAAGGCGCACGAGGACGAGAGGTTCGGCGTGACGCGCGCCGAATTCGGCGACGGCTACACCGTCTTCGGCTTCGACCTGTCGCCCGACTGCTGCGACGGCGAACACTTCAACGTCGTGCGTAATGGGAGCCTGCGCGCCGAGATCCACTTCGCGCTGGCGCTCGCACGGACGGTGAACGTCGTCGTGTACGGGGAGTTCGAGTCGGTGCTCGAAATCGACAAGAACAGGAACGTCGTGTACGACTACTGAGAGAGATGGACACGTTTCAGCTGATACGTCGCCTGGCGGTCGATTCGTACACTAAAAACATCGTCGTCGGCGTCGTGCCTAAAGACGAGCTGCCGGGACGGCGGCTCACCGCCTACCCGACGGCGTTCGTGTGCAAAACCGACGACGGCGACGAACCGGGGGAGCAGTGGGTGGCCGTCTACGTGGACGCCGACCGGCGAGGCGAGTACTTCGATTTGTACGGCCGGCCGCCGCGGCACGCCGACTTCCGCGCCTTCCTGCGCCGCAACTGCGACTCGTGGACGTACAACGGCAAGAGACTGCAGAGCGGCGTATCTAACGTGTGCGGGCAATATTGCGTCACCTTCCTGCTCTTACAATGCCGCGGAATGCCGCTAAGCGGCTTCCAGTGCCTGTTCGGCCCCGATAGGGTGGCCAACGACGGTCTCCTATTCGACTGGCTAAAGCCGCATTGAACTATTATTAGACGATCGAGTATCCGAACCGAATTTGTCGGAACCACCGGGCGCGGGCTCCTCGCCGCGCTAGGCAGGCAAGACCAAAGTAATGAGATTGTTGTTGTTGTATTGCGTCACCTACCTGCTCTTAGCGGCGCATTGAACGCTCGCTGCTTATTATCGCTTGCTATTATTTTTACGAGTAGTAACTAAAACGATGAAAACTGTACTACCGAGTGTTCAAATTTTTATTCGTACATACATCCATACCCTAGGGGTAGCTCCCTAGGTAGGGTCCCTACCCCTAGTGGTAGGGAGGGAGGTCCCTCGTTATACCAGTATCGGCGCCGTGGTGACGCCGTCGTCGAGAACGCGACGTTTGGCGAAGAAATAGCTCAACGCCGCGCGCTCCTGAATTTACGTCAGCACGGACGACTCCTTCAATTGGAAGCCGCGGTTCCAGCCGCCGGCGCTCCGTTGGCTGCGCAGCACGCCGAGGAAGGCGTCCTTGTCGACGTCGTTCTGACGCTTGCTCAGGCCCTTCGTACTGTACTTGTCGCCGTTGCCGCCGTCGCAGTCGAAACAGTAGTACGTCTTGCTGCAGAGCGGGACGATTCCGCGACCGGACCATTCCTCTTTGAAGAGGCCCGGCGTTCGCTTGTCGTACCGGCGCCGTCGCGCGCAACACTCGTCGGGCGCGTCCCACGCTCGCCCGGCGAGCCGGCACCGCACGTACGCCTCCGCGTGCGCGTCGCAGTGTTCCGACGGGAACCACTCGGCGCGGTGCCGAAAGTAGTGTTCGCGCTTAGCCGTCGCCACGAGCTCGTCGAGGCCGCACCCCGCGAGGCTCAAATACGCCGAATCCGTGTCCATCGCGCAGTACTGGAACAGGGGGCGCGGAATGTAGGCGGCGATGAAATCGTAATAAAACTCCAGCATACGCAGTTTGGCGTACAGATAGACGAAGTAGCCGATCTGGACGGGCAGCGCGTACCGGACGGTTCGCTTGTTCAGCGCCACCTCGTAGAGGCCGTCGGGGACGACGACGTCGAGTTTACGGAAGCGACGATCGTTGTTCAGCGTCGCGGTGCCGGCGGACGTGCAGAACTTGATGTCGCGGTTCAGGTCGACGCGCGTGATCGTTTTCCCGTAGGAACTGTTGCCGAGAAGTTTAAACGTGTCGGCGATGATGGCCTTGTCGGGGTCGGCGTCCCCCGCGCGTCGCGCGGCGGAGACCGTATCGCCGAAGGGTCGAAAGCACGCGACCGGCTCGTACTCGACGATCTTGTAGGCCGTGCCGCAGATACCACCGCAGTAGCGGCTTCGCGAGCAGAATCTTGGCGCCGAAGAAGCTTCCCACGAGCGTGCGCTGAGGCCGGGCGAGGAGCTCGTGCGTTTCGGAGTAGCGCCGCATGAACGGGCTGAGATCGTCGCGCGCAATGTAGGCGTTCTTGAAGATCGGCTGCATCTCGGTGAAGGCGTCGCGCAGCGCCTCCGGAACGGCGGTGTCGCACTCGACGACGCCGAACAGCGTGCCGTCGAGCACGGCCTTCAGGATCGTCGGCCGCGTCACGGCGCCGCCGCCGCCGGTCCAGCTCCGCGGCGGCGGCGGCGGTCTCGTCGCGCGCCACTTGTACTCCCACATCTCGACGACGGCGACGAAGCGGCGAAGGTAGTCAGTGACGGCGGCCGTCTCCGCGTACAGTTGGCTCATCGGCTTGCCGTTCACCGCGTTCTTCTCCCTCCCAGTGCACGGGCAGCCGTGGAAGAAGCACCCTTGGAACTGGTACGCCGTCCGCTTCGCGCAACACCAGCCGTCGACCCGGTACTTGCCGACGCGCTTCTCGCGCCCGTTGAGCTGGTGACGTATGTGCGCCCCCGTCCGCGCCGCCTCCTACGTCAGCCACTCGACGGCCAGGCGACCGTAGCGGTGCACGCGCTCCGGCCGAAAGGCGTTGTCCGCGCGCCGGCGCGTGTACCAGCCTGCCGGCATCTCCTGCGTGATCGCCCATAGGTAGAGGCCGTTTGCGTCGAAGCCGACAATCGAGCGGCAGGGGCGCGCCGACTCGCCGTACTCCTCGCGCCGAAGAGCGGTCACGCCGGCCTCGTGATATCGCGCGAAAATGATCGAGGGGCGCCGACGATCTGCGACTGTAGGAGCCGGTGCAGGTCCTTGTTCGATTCGTTGAAGAGCGTGAAGTGGAGCGACGACGGCAGATCTTTGAATAGGTACAGCAGCGTCAGGCCCGGCACGCTGATGGCGTCCTTGAACATGTCGATGAGGCGCTGTCGATAGAATGCGAACTGCTTGTCGACGGCCTCCAGGAAAGGCACCACGTCCCTATTGTTATACCACACGAGGTAGTCCCGCAGCGTCGTCATCCCCTCGTCGCGCCATACCCGCGCGCAACCCTCGTACTTGGCGGCGGAGAGGCCTTCGCGCTTCAGGCGGCTGTAGAAGGCCTCGCGCGGCGGCAGCTGGGTCTCGTACAGTTTTCGCAGGTCGTCGAGGTACTCGTAGGGAAAGTGCCCCTTCGTCGCCTCACACCCGTAGTCCTTCAGAAACCAGGCGTAGCTGACGCCGGGGACCAGGTAGTTGGTGATGTCCAGGAACTTGAGCGTCGCCGTCGTCAGGCACATGAAGTTGTTCTGACGCTTGATCGTAAAGGCCGACGAGATGCTCTGCGCCTCGGTGGTCATGAACAGGGGCGTCAGATATTTCTGAACAACGTTCAAGTCGTACTTCCCCGAATTGAAGCAGAAGACGGGGAGGCGGCGCAAGTGCTTCCACAGCCGGTCGCCGAGCACCGTGTACGGGCTCTTATCGCGAGCCGCCTCCGCCGCCGTCGCGTGCGTCCGCCATTCGTCGTCGAGAGCGTCGAACGCCTCGAAGGTCGCGTCGAACGACGGCCGCAGAGTCGCGCACGCCGCCTCGCTCATGGCCTCCAGGGCGTCGATCAAGCGTTTCGCGAGATCGCCCGAATCGCCGGACGTGACGAAGCAGCGCGCCGTCTCGTGCCCGGGGATGTTCGAGGCGACGCTCACGCTGAGTAGCTCGTGTCGCGCAATCCACTGGCATTTGGCGCTGTCCGCCGCCAAGAATCGATCGTCGAAGTAGCACTCAAAGTCGTACGTCGCCCTGAATGGGTAGTAGCGGAGGCGTTCGTCCACGTAGACGCCCTCGTCCTCCAGCTGTTGAAACACGGACGGCGTCGGATGGTAGACGCCGCCGGTAAAGACGTGACGAACGCCGCCCTCGCACGTCGCCTCGTGACGCCACAGCCGATGGGCGGTACGCCATAGCGCATCGCCGCACTTGCCGCATCGGTACGAACGACAGAACAGCAACACGTCGGCTATGAAGGAATAGTGCGTCTAGAACAGATTGACGCTGAAGGTGGTCGGGTAGCGATGGAGGGAGCGGCGGACCACTTCGGCGGCAGCGCCCTCCGCCCTCAGTCGATACACTGTCACATTCGTTTCGAAGGCCGCCTCTTCCCGGCCGAGTTCGTTCAGCGGGACGCCGGCGAACGCGCAGTAGGGTTGGCCGGCGCCGTATTCGGCGTAGAGCCTTAAGGCCGCGGTCGTCAAATCGACTGCGCCCCGATGCAACGCCAGACAGCGGAACAGGCACAGGTTGTCGGCGTACGGTCGGCCGTGGCGATCGTTCACTAGGCTGACGAGCCCCGCGTTCCGACGCAGATAGTCGGGGAGGCGCTACTGGCGCGCGCAACCGATTGGATGGCTGATGATGGCGTTGAGGAAGTACGTAACGTTCGTTACCAACTAGGAGATCCACCCGAGTCGAGTCGCTGCGCGATCACGTACTGCAGAACGTCGGGCTGCCGGGCGTCGCCGAGGAAACGTTCGAACGACGCGGCGTCGGAAACGAGGACGGGCGACTCGAGATAGCGTCCGCAACAGTTACACGAAGAATGGTAGTAACGGAGTCTGCCCGTCTCACTGTGCCGAAGGATAAACCCGTACGATAAGTTTATTTTAAAGGCCCGAGTCTGCGCCTCGAACATCAGTCGTAGTTGAGCTTTGCGCACGGCCTTTTCCAAACGGCCGGACAAATGGAAATTATACCTAGATTGGACCGGTCCGCGCGCTACAGACGTACGGATGCTCGCCCAGTGTATGTTTTGTGCGCTAGTTAGACAGGCGTTCGGTAACAGCTGACTCATGCATTAGGTGCTGGAGAGTATTGAATAGCAGCAACGTTTTTTGGCTTGCGATGGCGCTAAGTGTCGACAACAGGAGGCGGGAATTGTTTTGTTTGATACGTTTTATTAAGCATCGTACATCACCACAGTAAGGCTTTATGCCACGGTAAACAGAAAAGAGGCTTTATGCCACAGCAGGGTAAATAATAAGGCTTTACGCCCACAACAGCGGACTATAGGCCGCTCGATTAATTCGGCACTGCTACAGAGTACATCACCACAATAAGGCTTTATGCCACAGTAAAGAGGCTTTATGCCACAGCAGGGTAAATAATAATAATAAGGCTTTACGTCTACAACAGCGGACTATAGGCCGCTCGATTAATTCGGCACTGCTAGAGAGTAATATTCAATTCGACCCTGCTAATGTTCATCCGTGTATATAGTAAGGCTTTATGCCATAGCGAAATGCAAATGTTCATCGGCGAAAATACATATTAAGCGTTCGGCGGAGAAAACGTCGCCCCATCAGTCGGCGAGGCCTTTTCAACAGGTAATGGTGTACGGCTTCTTCCAAGAGTCGTCGCCCCATCAGACGACGAGGCATGCCCTTTTCAACAGGTAATGCTGTACGGCGACCTCCAACAGCGAACGATCGAACGGCGCCATCCAATCCGTCCCCATGAGCCAGTCGGCTACTTCGCGCATGAGGGCGCCATCCGAAATGCGATCGCCGCGTACGCAACGCTCTTCCAGTACCGAGAGTATACGAATAGCGGGCAACAACAACGTCTGCTGCAGAAAGCTGTCGAGGGCCACCGAAAAAAAAAACATATTCAGTGCCGCCACGTTTTCGTACAGAAGGTTGTACCGTCGGCTCGGCTTCCTTCCCCTGTATCCGCACATGTGAACGAAGGGGCACCCCTCCTCGGGAGGGCACTCACCACATTCTTGGCGCGCGGTGTCCATCACTGGTTCGCCAATTAGCTCGGCAAATGTGGACATCATACAGCGCTGCCGGCCGGCGAACGAGTGAAGAACGCTCCATTCCGAGTCGGACTGAAGAGTGCCCACGACCACGGGGGATTTGTTGCGGGCCCACGGAATAAAGTCCTCTGACGATATGGACAACACGTCCATTTGTAGTGAAGGCGATGGCAGTACTGCTGCTGTTGTTGGCACCACCACCGGGGTTAATGGAACGTACGTGGGAGCAACGGCATTGCTCACCGGCGGAATGGGCTGCGTGTCTTCCTCAGTGGAGCGCGGCCAGTACGGCATCGCTTCTTCTCTCGTCAGCGAGGGCGGAGTCGGCGTGTTGGCGTCAGCGAAGCATGGCCGAGGAAGCGTTTCCTTCTAAGCGCACTTTTCGGCGGGGGGCGCGCACTCGTCAGCATCGAGAATTCCACGCAAAGCAGAAGCAATTACAACATCCTACAAAAAGCAATAACCAAACGATAGTCATTCAAGTATGAACAGCGTATACTCGCGCCTCGGGTTCGCTCGCCTTCTTCGACACGACCCGCATATCACGGACAGTATACGTGTCCAGTATACCACCCCACACTACCTTGTGCACGGTTATCTCCAAGACTGGCTCGCCACAAAGCTACTGCGCAACTGGTCTGGCAACAGGCCAGACACATGCTCGGCATCGTAATCGCCGATCGACAATATCGCTTCGTCGAAGAGCTTCGATGATCGACGGGCCGCCGACGATCTGCCACAGCAGCAGACGTTGCAGATCTTTGTTCGGCTCGTTAAAAAGCGAGAAATGGATCGACGTCGGCAGGTCGTTGAACAGATACAACAACGGCAACCCCGGTACGCTGATGGCGTCCTTGAACATGTCGATACGTCAGCGCCGATAGAAGGCGAACTGGCGATCGACGGCCTCGAGAAACGGCGCCACTTCTCGATTGTTATACCATATCAGAAAATCGCGCATCGACGTCACGCCCTCGTCACGCCACGCCGTCGCGCAAATCTCGTACGCCTCCGCGGAGATTCCCTCGCGTTTCAGGTGGCTGTAGAAAGCTTCGCGCGGCGGCAGGGCGGTTTCGTCCAGACGCGTCAACGCGTCGATATGTTCGTACGGAAAGTAGCCCTTCGTTGCCGAGCAACCGTACGCTTTCAGAAAGCGATCGTAGCTAACGCCGGGCGCGAGGTAATTCGTTATGTCCAGAAACTTCAACGTCGTCGTCGACAGGCACATGTAATTGTTCTGACGTTTAATGGTAAACGCCGACGACGTGTGCTGCGCGTCGCCGGTTATGAGCAGGGGGGTCCGTCCGCGGTGAGAACGGTGACATTATTTCGGAAACGTTCGACCGCGGCGATACGTGAAGCTGCTGCGGAATCAATTCGATACGGTCGAACTCGATATAAGAGACGATCACGCCAACCGATACCATTCGAGCAGGGGAAAGTGGTGACGTCGCTTCACTTCAGACGCTGTAAATCGAAATTGTTTTAACATGCCGTCGAAGAACCCGTACATGGACTACTACGTTCGTCAGGTCGGCGGTCAGCTGCCGGTCTTCGTCGGTGCTCGGGGGCAACGAGGTCACGGTTTGGGCAATCTCTTCGGGAGCCTGTTTCGAAGCGCCATGCCGCTTATCAAGAGAGGCGCGTTGGCGTTGGGAAAACGTGCGCTCAACACCGGCATGCACGTGGCGCGCGACGTCTTCGCCGGCGGGAATCTGAAACAGTCGATAAAATGACGCGCGAAGGAGGCCGGCTCCGATCTTCTCGACGGCCTATTGAATTCGCAGGCACCGCCGAAGAAGAAGAGGAAGAAAAAAACGCAGCAGAAGCAGCGCCGCCCCCGCGGCGGCGGTACCGGCATAAAGAGACCGCGCCTAACGGCGACGGCCGTCAGGAGGCGGAAGAGACGGCGTCGAACGGATCACGACATATTCGACGAGTAACGATGGCGTTCGTGAACGGCGCAACGTACGAGGGCGTGAAGGCAAACTGGAGCTGTTCAGCGGGCCGGTGACGCAGACGAGCGTCGAGAGTAGTCAGTGGACCGTCTACCAGCCGCTGACGACTCTCGACGCCGGCGGTCCTATCGAGTTCCTCATCCCAGGTTCGGGCGAGAACTATACGGACCTGGCAAGCCTTCAAGTGTACGTGCGCTTCAAAGTGGTACAGGGGGACGGTACCGATCTGGCGGCCGCTGCCAACGTGGCGCCGTTCAATAATTTCCTGCATTCGATGTTCAGTCAAATCGACGTGTCGCTGAACAACACCTCGTGACGCCGTCGACCAATACGTACGCGTATCGGGCCTACCTCGAGACGCTGCTGAGTTACGGTAGCGACGCGAAACGGTCGCATCTCACGGGTTCGTTGTGGTACAAAGACACCGCCGGACGGATGGACACGCTCGGGATCAACAATGTCGGGTTCAAGGCACGGCGCGCCATGACGGCCGATAGCAAAGAGGTGTAGATGATGGGGCGCGTGCACGTCGACGCGTTTATGCTAAACAGACACATACCGAACGGTGTCGACACGAAAGTACGCATGGTGCGCTCGAAGGACACCTTCGCGCTCATGGGCGCGCAAACCGTACCGGGGTGGCGCGTCGTGCTGCAGGCGATTCGACTGCTCGAGATACAAGTGAAGTTGAGCCCGGACGTCCAGATGGGACATATCAAAGCGTGGACGTTGGGAACGGCTAAGTTTCCGATGCGCCGCATCGACTGCAAATCGTTCTTGATATCGGCGGGTACGCTATCGCACACGCAGGAGAACTTGTACATGGGTCCGATTCCGAAACGCATCTTCCTGATGATGATCGATAACGTCGCCTACAACGGAGACTACACTAGAAATCCGTTCGACGCGAGTCACAACGACATAAACTTCCTCACGCTCGTCGTCGACGGACGTCAAGTGCCGAACAAGCCGCTGAAGCCGGACTTCCCGCACAACCGGTACGTGCGGAGCTACATGAATCTCTTCGAGGCCAGCGGAAAGGCGTACGAGGACGAGGGGAACGACGTATCGCGCACGGACTTCGGCGCCGGCTACACCATCTTCGGTTTCGACCTGACCCCCGACTGTTGCGACGGGGACCATTTCAACGTCGTGCGTCAGGGGACCGTGGGCGCCGAAATGCACGTCGGGACGCCGCTTCCGGTGAACGTCGTCGTGTACGCGGAATTCGAGACGGTGATGGAGATCGACAGGAACCGGAACGTCGTGTACGACTGATAGTAACTATGGATACGTTTCACCTGATGCGTCGTCTGGAACACGATACGTACGCTAGACGTATCGTCGTCGGCGTCGTGCCTAAAGACGCGCTACTTACCGTCACCACCGCCGCCACCGTTTACACGACGGCCTTCGTGTGCAACACCGACGATGGCGGCGAGCCGGGACAGCACTGGGTGGCCGTCTACGTGGACGCCGACCGGCGAGGCGAGTACTTCGATTCGTACGGTCTACCGCCGCTGCACGCCGACTTCCACGCGTTCCTGCACTGCAACTGCGGCGACACGTGGACGTACAACGAAAAGCGGCTGCAGAGCGCCATCTCTAACGTGTGCGGACAATATTGCGTCGCCAACCTTCTCCTCCGATGTCGCGGTATGCCGTTGACGACGTTCCAGAGCCTATTCGGCACCGATCGGGGGACCAATGACTGCCTCGTATTCCATTTGTTAAAACCGCATTAATTTCGCTTTTACGTGTATAGTAGTAGAAATAAAAAACAAACGATGATGTACAAAATTGTTGTTGTTTATTATTACCCTACCTGCATACATACATACATACATAAACTACCCCTAGGCTATTCCTTAGGTTAGACGGGTTAGACGAGTTATTCGAGTTAGACGAGTATCGGCGCCGTGGTGACGCCGTCGTCGAGCACACGGCGTTTAGGGTAGAAGTAGCTCAACGCAGCGCGCTCTTGAACGTTCTTCAACACGGTCGAGTCTTTCACCTGGAAACCACGGTTCCAGCCGACGCCGTTGCGACGGTCGCGCAGTACGGCGAGGAAGGTGTGCTCGTCGATGTCGTTCTGACGCTTGCTCAGTCCCTTCTTGCTGTACTTCGGACCGTTGTCGCCGCTGAAGCAGTAGTAGGTCTTGCTGCACAGCGCCACGAATCCGTCGCCGCGCCATTCTTCTTTGAAGAGACCCGGCGTTCGACGATCGAACAGGCGTCGGCACGCGCAGCAGTCCTCCGCCGTCCACGCTAGTCCGATGACGCGCCGTCGTTCGTAGGCGTCCACGTGCGCGTCGCAGCATTCGGCCGGAAACCACAGCGATCGATTCCGGAAGTAGTTTTCGCGATGTTCTTCCGGTACGAGCGCGTCGACGTCACCTCCGGCGAGGGCGATGTACGCCGAGTCCGTGTCCATAGCGCAGTACTGGAAGATCGAACGGGGAATGTAGGCGTCGACGAAATCGAAATAAAATTCCAGCATTTTCAATTTTGCGTACTGCAAGACGAAATAGCCGATATGTATCGGCAGGCCGTAGACGACTTTGCGCTTATTCAGCGCCACCTAGTACAGGGCGTCGTTGAAGACGATGTCGAGTTGCCGGAAACGACGTTTGTTGACGAGCATCGACGAGTCGACCGGCGTGGCGTACTTGATTTCCCGGTGCCGATCGACGCGCGTAATCGTTTTCCCGTAGAAACTGTTGCCGAGAAGTTTAAAGGTATCGGCGATGATCGAATTGTCGGGATCGATATCGCCATCGCGTCGCGCCGTCGAGACCGTGTCGCCGAAGCGGCGAAAGCACGCGATCGGCGCGTACTCGATGGCCTGGTAGACGCGCTCGATGATCAGACCGTGCTCCAGATACCAGCGTAGGAGGGGCGTCGCGAGCACGATCTCGGCGCCGAAGTAGCTACCGACGAGCGTTCGTTGAGGACGGGTGAGGAGATCGTGCGACTCAGCGTAGTCGCGCATGAACGGGCTGAGATCGTCGCGCGCGATATCGACGTTCTTGAATACGGGCTGCATTTCGACGAACTTGTCGCGCAGCGCTACCGGCACGGCGATATCGCACTGCACGAGGCCGAACAGAGAGCCGTCGCGCACCGCCTCCAGTATCGTCGAGCTCGTAATGGTGGTGGGTGGTTGCCATCGTGACGCGTCGGGTGGCGTCAACGCCACGGGCGGTCGCACGGCGTGCCACTGGCATTCCCACATTTCGACGACGTCGTCGACGAAACGACGCTGGTAGGTGGTCACGGCGATCATCGCGGCGTACAGCGTCGTCATCGGTTGAACGTTGACGGCGTTTGTCGTCACGTGCGCCTGGCTCGTCGGGCAGCCGTGAAAATAGCAGCCGTGAAATTGACACGCCGTTCGCGTGGCGGCGCACCAGCCGTCGACTCGGTGCTTTCCGATGAGCTTCTCGCGTCCGTTCAACTAGTGATGTATACGCGCGCTGGTTTGCGCCTCCACCCACGTCAACCACTCCACGGCCGTACGACCGTAGCGGTGCACGCGTTCCGCTCGAAAGGCGTTCTCCGCGCGCCGGTGCGTGTACCAGCCCGTCGGCATCTCCTGCATTATGGCCCATAGATAGAGGCCGTTTGCGTCGAAGCCGATTATCGAACGTCACGGCGCGTCGCCGCCTCGAATCGCCGTCACGTCGGCCTAGTGGTGGCGCGCGAAGATGATCGACGGGCCGCCGACGATCTGCCACAGCAGCAGACGTTGCAGATCTTTGTTCGGCTCGTTAAAAAGCGAGAAATGGATCGACGTCGGCAGGTCGTTGAACAGATACAACAACGGCAACCCCGGTACGCTGATGGCGTCCTTGAACATGTCGATACGTCAGCGCCGATAGAAGGCGAACTGGCGATCGACGGCCTCGAGAAACGGCGCCACTTCTCGATTGTTATACCATATCAGAAAATCGCGCATCGACGTCACGCCCTCGTCACGCCACGCCGTCGCGCAAATCTCGTACGCCTCCGCGGAGATTCCCTCGCGTTTCAGGTGGCTGTAGAAAGCTTCGCGCGGCGGCAGGGCGGTTTCGTCCAGACGCGTCAACGCGTCGATATGTTCGTACGGAAAGTAGCCCTTCGTTGCCGAGCAACCGTACGCTTTCAGAAAGCGATCGTAGCTAACGCCGGGCGCGAGGTAATTCGTTATGTCCAGAAACTTCAACGTCGTCGTCGACAGGCACATGTAATTGTTCTGACGTTTAATGGTAAACGCCGACGACGTGTGCTGCGCGTCGCCGGTTATGAGCAGGGGGGTCAAGTACTTCTTGACGACATTGAGATCGTACTTACCCGAATTGAATCCCAGTACGGGCATTTTACCAAGGTGCGTCCACAGGCGGTCGGCGAGAGTGGCGTACGGTGACGCGTCGGCGTCGTCGTCGTTGCATCGTCGCCGCCAGTCGGCGTCGAGCGCGTCGAACGCCTCGAAGGTCGCGTCGTAACGGGGGCGTAGAATTGCGCAAGCCGCCGCGCTCACCGCTTCCAGGTCGTCGACGAGGCGACGCGCGAGTTCCGTCGAATCGCCGGTCGTGACGTAACACCGCGCCGCTTCGTGACCGGGCACGTTCAACGCAACGCTCACGCTGAGCAGGTCGTGTCGCGCGATCCACCGGCATTTGTCGGTATCCGTCGGCAGATCGTTATCGGCGAAATAGCATTAAAAATCGAACGTCGCGCGGTACGGGTAGTAGCGCAGGTCGTCGTCGCCGACGTCGATGCGTTCGTTGTCGAGCCGCTCGAATAAGGACGGCGACGGTCTTTAGATACCGTCGGGGAACACGTCACGAACGCCACCTTCGTCACGTCGACGGGCTGTTGAATGCCCCCCCGCCGCCGCCGAAAAAGCGACGACGCATAAAGCCGCCCGGCAAGCCGGCGACGGCCAGTAAGAAGAGGCGCCGTCAAAAGAAGCTGACGTCGAGCGACGACGTATTCCCCGCGTAGTAGGATGGCTTTCATGCATCGACAGTCGTGCGAGAGCGTAAAGAGCGAACTGGACCTGTTCAGCGTCCCGACGACGCAGACGAGCATCGAGAGCGGTCAGTGGATCGATCACCAGCCGCTGACGGCCCTCGACGCTGCCGGCCCTATCGATTTTCTCATTCCGGGCTCCGGAGACGACTATCTGGACCAGTCGACCACTAGACTGTACGTGCGCCCCAAGGTGGTGCAGGGGAAGGCACAAATCTCGCGAACGACAGCGTCGTAGCGCCCGTCAACAATCTCCTGCATTCGATGTTCAGTCAGATCGACGTGACGCTGAACGGCACGCTCGTGACGTCGTCGACCAATACGTACCCGTACCGGGCCTACATCGAGACCCTGCTCAGTTACGGGTTCGACGCCAAAAATTCGCAGATCGAGGCCGACATGTGGCGCAAGGACACCGCCGGGCGCATGGAGACGACCAACAACAACAACGGCGGGGACGCGCATCGGCACCAGTACATACACGGCAGCCGCGAGTTCGACATGATGGGACGCCCGCACGTCGACGTGTTCATGCAAAACCGGTAGATACTGAACGGCGTCGACCTAAAGATGCGACTGGTGCGAAGCAAGGACGCCTTCGCGATCATGGGCGACGTCGTCGATCCGGGTTTCAAGATCGTCCTGCTGGAGGCCTATCTGCAGGTGTGCAAGGCCAAGTTGAACCCGGCCGTCCAGCTCGGTCACATCAAGGCGCTGACGCTGGGGACGGCCAAGTATCCGATGCGCCGCGTCGACTGGAAGTTGTTCTCGATACCGCAGGGCACGATGTCGCACACGCACGAGAACGTCTACCTGGGCACGTTCCCGAGACGCGTGTTCATGTGCTTGATCGACAACGACGCCTACAACGGAGCCTACGATAAAAACCCGTTCGACGCGAAGCACAACGACATAAACTTCCTCGCCCTCTACGTTGACGGACGCCAGGTGCCGAGCAACCCGCTGCAGCCGGACTTCGCGCATCGGCGCTACATCCGAAGCTACATGAACCTGTTCGCCGCTACGGGGAAGGCGCTCGAGGACGAGGGGTTCGACGTGACGCGCGCCGAATTCGGCGACGGCTACACCGTCTTCGGCTTCGACCTGTCGCCCGACTGCTGTGACGGCGAACACTTCAACGTCGTGCGTAAGGGGAGCCTGCGCGCCGAGATCCACTTCGCGCTGGCGCTCGCCCGGACGGTGAACGTCGTCGTGTACGGGGAGTTCGAGTCGGTGCTCGAAATCGACAAGAACCGGAACGTCGTGTTCGACTACTGAGACAGATGGACACGTTTCAGCTGATACGTCGCCTGGCGGTCGACGCGTACACTAAAAACATCGTCGTAGGCGTCGTGCCTAAAGAGGAGCTGCCGGGACGGCGGCTCACCGCCTACCCGACGGCGTTCGTGTGCAACAACGACGACGGCGATGAACCGGGGGAGCACTGGGTGGCCGTCTACGAGGACGCCGACCGGCGAGGCGAGTACTTCGATTCGTACGACCGGCGCCTTCCTGCGCCGCAACTGCGACTCGTGGACGTACAACGGCAAGAGACTGCAGAGTGGCGTATCTAACGTGTGCGGGCAATATTGCGTCACCTTCCTGCTCTTACGATGCCGCGGAATGCCGCTAAGCGGCTTCAAGTGCCTGTTCGGCCCCGATAGGGTGGTCAACGACTGTCTCGTATTCGACTGGCTAAAGCCGCATTGAACTATTATTAGACGACCGAGTATCCGAACCGAATTTGTCGTAACCACCTGTCGTCGCCGCCGCACGTCCTGCAGACCGACAAGGGGACGGAGTTTCTCAACAGGCCCCTTCAGACGCTTTTGAGGGCGCGCGGCGTCCACCATTTCGTGACGCACAACGAGGAGTCCAAAGCGAGCGTCGTGGAGCGATTCAATCGTACGCTGAAGACGCGCATGTGGAGGTACTTCACGAAGCATCACACGCTGAGGTACGTGAAGCCGTTGCAGGACTTCTTGCGGTCGTACAACAACGCCTACCATCGAAGCATCGGTTGGACGCCGGCGAGCGTCGACGCGACGAATCAGGAGAGCGTGTGGCAGCGGCTGTACGGCGGCGGCGGAGGAGGGTGTCGGAAAAAAAGCAAGCCGAAACTGCGAGCGGGGGACCGCGTACGCATCAGCAAGGCGAAGGGACGCTTCAAGAAGGGGTACATGGCTAACTGGAGCGAAGAGCTCTTCACCGTCGTAAAATCGCACTCGACCGACCCTCCCGTTTATCGACTGATGGACGACGCCGGCACGATATTGGACGGCACCTTCTAGGAGCCGGAGCTAAAAAAGTGATCGTTTCGAAGGACAAACTATATCGGGTGGAGTCCGTTCTACGGAGACGTCGTCGACGACGCGGAAAGGGCGAAGCGGTGCTCGTCAAATGGTGCGGTTATCCGGCCTCGTTCAATAGCTGGATCGACGCCAAGGCGCTCGTGGACTATAAGGGCTGATGACGAATCGCTGTCGGACGGAATACGCAGAGTTGGAGACTTTCTTCCTACAACCGCCGCCGCTACCGTTGTCGATGCGACCGATGCTATCGACAACGACCGCAACGTCGGCGAACTCGTTCTATGGTGTATCTGCGTGACCTATAAGGGACGACGACGCGTTGGATGCGCCACGCGGGGTGCTGGCGATTGCACGAGGCGTGACTCTGCAATGGCTTTTCGTTTTTTATTAGGGGACCGTGGTGTATTAGTAGACTGCAGATGAGAAGAAGGCCGCGTCGAGTTACTGTCGCCACACGACGGCCCCACGCCCGTCGGCGAACTCGATCTATGGCGTGCCTGCGCGATGAAGGAAGGAAGCCCTAGTGTCGGACGGCAGTAGCGCGATGTGCACCGTCGAGACGACAGCATCAGCAGCAGCAGCCAATGGAACCGCCATATACCGCCGTCGACTCAAGCGCGTTTCTCGGAGCACCCGCCGTCGAAACATGCGTCTCTGTGGATGCGCCCGTTGCCGGCGACACCTCCTCCGTCGCGAGCGTTCCGATGCGTCTCTGCTGTAACGAATGCCCTAAGGCCGAGATCGTCTTCCTGTGCCTGATCGTCGTCTGTACACGGTGATCTTCGTCAGTATATACAATCTAACGCGCGGCACGGGCGACTCCAACCTGTGGAAGGCGCTGCTGAGTAGTTGCCTCGGCTACCTACTGCCGAGTCCATCTATGAGGTGCGATGGCATTGTCTGACTTTTACGTGACGTTGCCGAGCAACGCGTCTATGAAGGCGCACCCCAAAAACACTTTGACGCACTACACGACGAATCTGCCGCAGCGCGTCGACCTATCGGGGCGGTGGGAATGCGGGCTGATATCGCTACTATACACGCATAGCTGGTACAACGTGACACCGGCGGACGCCTACTTCTTAGTGGCTTGCGAGTCGGGGGAGAAGGACGTTTACACCACCGGGGACGGGCGTAAAATTGCCCGGCAGGCCAACATTCCGTAAGGCTTTTACAACAGCGCCTACGAGCTGATGCACGCAATCAACGCGGCGCTGACGAAACTGAGCACGGATACGGTCAAGGCGCGCATGGAGTTCAGCCCCGTCTCTAATCGGATGACGTTGCGTCTATCGCCGGGCACAAAAATTAACATGCCGACGAAGGGGCGCCTGAAACAGATACTAGGCTTCGAATCGAAATATATCCGGGTGTACGGGGTGCCCGACGGCGGCCTGTCCCCGGGGTATTTGTTCGAGTTCGAGGGGAGCCACCCGGTGGACCTGAACAGCGGCGTCGACACCATGTTCGTGTACACGGACATCGTGGTGTCGCGCATCGTCGGCGACGTATTCGCCCCCCTCCTCCGATCCGTGCCCGCCTACGGTTCGAACGGGAACGTCGTATCGAACGTCTTCGACCGCGTCCAATACGCGCCGCTCCTGTGTCGCCAATTCGATTCGATCGAGATAGATATGAGACGACCTCGGTCAGCCGATACCATTCGAGCACGGAATAGTCTTGACGACGCTTCACGTCAGACACTGCAAGTCGAAACTGTTCTGACGATGACGCGAAGCGCGTACGAGGACTACTACACGCGGCAGGTCGGTGGTGGCCTGCCGGTGTTCGTCGGCGCCCGATCGCAGCGGGGCCACGGTCTGGGTAATCTCTTCGGCAGCCTGTTTCGAAGCGCCATGCCGCTCATCAAGAGAGGGGCCGTGGCGCTGGGCAAGCGCGCTCTCAAGACGGGCGTGCGCGTGGTGCAGGACGTCGTCGCCGGCGGCAATTTGAAACAGGCGGTAAAGCGACGCGCGAAGGAGGCGGGCGCCGACCTTGTCGACGGGCTGTTGAATGCCCCCCCGCCGCCGCCGAAAAAGCTATGACGCATAAAGCCGCCCGGCAAGCCGGCGACGGCCAGTAAGAAGAGGCGCCGTCAAAAGAAGCAGACGTTGAGCGACGACGTTTTCCCCGCGTAGTACGATGACGTTCGTGCATCGACAGTCGTGCGAGGGCATAAAGAGCGAAATGGACCTGTTCAGCGTCCCGACGACGCAGACGAGCATCGAGAGCGGTCAGTGGATCGATCACCAGCCGCTGACGGCCCTCGACGCTGGCGGCCTTGTCGAGTTTCTCATTCCGGTCTCCGGAGACGACTATCTGGACCAGTCGACCGCTAGACTGTACGTGCGCCCCAAGGTGGTGCAGGGGGAAGGCACAAATCTCGCGAACGACAGCGTCGTGGCGCCCGTCAACAATCTCCTGCATTCGATGTTCAGTCAGATCGACGTGACGCTGAACGGCACGCTCGTGACGTCGTCGACCAATACGTACCCGTACCGGGCCTACATCGAGACCCTGCTCAGTTACGGGTTCACGCCAAAAAGTCGCAGCTCGAGGCCGACATGTGGCGCAAGGACACCGCCGGGCGCATGGAGAAGACCAACAACAACAACGGCGGGGACGCGCATCGGCACCAGTACATACACG
This sequence comes from Paraescarpia echinospica, assembly GCA_020002185.1. Taxonomy (NCBI): domain Eukaryota; kingdom Metazoa; phylum Annelida; class Polychaeta; order Sabellida; family Siboglinidae; genus Paraescarpia; species Paraescarpia echinospica. The sequence goes on from CM034543.1 coordinate 9,732,304, forward strand.
GCAGACGCGAGTTCGACATGATGGGACTCCCGCACGTCGACGTGTTCATGCAAAA
>CM034543.1:9733358-9819873 GCA_020002185.1 Paraescarpia echinospica
TAGACTGCAGATGAGAAGAAGGCCGCGTCGAGTTACTGTCGCCACACGACGGCCCCACGCCCGTCGGCGAACTCGATCTATGGCGTGCCTGCGCGATGAAGGAAGGAAGCCCTAGTGTCGGACGGCAGTAGCGCGATGTGCACCGTCGAGACGACAGCATCAGCAGCAGCAGCCAATGGAACCGCCATATACCGCCGTCGACTCAAGCGCGTTTCTCGGAGCACCCGCCGTCGAAACATGCGTCTCTGTGGATGCGCCCGTTGCCGGCGACACCTCCTCCGTCGCGAGCGTTCCGATGCGTCTCTGCTGTAACGAATGCCCTAAGGCCGAGATCGTCTTCCTGTGCCTGATCGTCGTCTGTACACGGTGATCTTCGTCAGTATATACAATCTAACGCGCGGCACGGGCGACTCCAACCTGTGGAAGGCGCTGCTGAGTAGTTGCCTCGGCTACCTACTGCCGAGTCCATCTATGAGGTGCGATGGCATTGTCTGACTTTTACGTGACGTTGCCGAGCAACGCGTCTATGAAGGCGCACCCCAAAAACACTTTGACGCACTACACGACGAATCTGCCGCAGCGCGTCGACCTATCGGGGCGGTGGGAATGCGGGCTGATATCGCTACTATACACGCATAGCTGGTACAACGTGACACCGGCGGACGCCTACTTCTTAGTGGCTTGCGAGTCGGGGGAGAAGGACGTTTACACCACCGGGGACGGGCGTAAAATTGCCCGGCAGGCCAACATTCCGTAAGGCTTTTACAACAGCGCCTACGAGCTGATGCACGCAATCAACGCGGCGCTGACGAAACTGAGCACGGATACGGTCAAGGCGCGCATGGAGTTCAGCCCCGTCTCTAATCGGATGACGTTGCGTCTATCGCCGGGCACAAAAATTAACATGCCGACGAAGGGGCGCCTGAAACAGATACTAGGCTTCGAATCGAAATATATCCGGGTGTACGGGGTGCCCGACGGCGGCCTGTCCCCGGGGTATTTGTTCGAGTTCGAGGGGAGCCACCCGGTGGACCTGAACAGCGGCGTCGACACCATGTTCGTGTACACGGACATCGTGGTGTCGCGCATCGTCGGCGACGTATTCGCCCCCCTCCTCCGATCCGTGCCCGCCTACGGTTCGAACGGGAACGTCGTATCGAACGTCTTCGACCGCGTCCAATACGCGCCGCTCCTGTGTCGCCAATTCGATTCGATCGAGATAGATATAAGAGACGACCTCGGTCAGCCGATACCATTCGAGCACGGAATAGTCTTGACGACGCTTCACGTCAGACACTGCAAGTCGAAACTGTTCTGACGATGACGCGAAGCGCGTACGAGGACTACTACACGCGGCAGGTCGGTGGTGGCCTGCCGGTGTTCGTCGGCGCCCGATCGCAGCGGGGCCACGGTCTGGGTAATCTCTTCGGCAGCCTGTTTCGAAGCGCCATGCCGCTCATCAAGAGAGGGGCCGTGGCGCTGGGCAAGCGCGCTCTCAAGACGGGCGTGCGCGTGGTGCAGGACGTCGTCGCCGGCGGCAATTTGAAACAGGCGGTAAAGCGACGCGCGAAGGAGGCGGGCGCCGACCTTGTCGACGGGCTGTTGAATGCCCCCCCGCCGCCGCCGAAAAAGCTATGACGCATAAAGCCGCCCGGCAAGCCGGCGACGGCCAGTAAGAAGAGGCGCCGTCAAAAGAAGCAGACGTTGAGCGACGACGTTTTCCCCGCGTAGTACGATGACGTTCGTGCATCGACAGTCGTGCGAGGGCATAAAGAGCGAAATGGACCTGTTCAGCGTCCCGACGACGCAGACGAGCATCGAGAGCGGTCAGTGGATCGATCACCAGCCGCTGACGGCCCTCGACGCTGGCGGCCTTGTCGAGTTTCTCATTCCGGTCTCCGGAGACGACTATCTGGACCAGTCGACCGCTAGACTGTACGTGCGCCCCAAGGTGGTGCAGGGGGAAGGCACAAATCTCGCGAACGACAGCGTCGTGGCGCCCGTCAACAATCTCCTGCATTCGATGTTCAGTCAGATCGACGTGACGCTGAACGGCACGCTCGTGACGTCGTCGACCAATACGTACCCGTACCGGGCCTACATCGAGACCCTGCTCAGTTACGGGTTCACGCCAAAAAGTCGCAGCTCGAGGCCGACATGTGGCGCAAGGACACCGCCGGGCGCATGGAGAAGACCAACAACAACAACGGCGGGGACGCGCATCGGCACCAGTACATACACGGCAGACGCGAGTTCGACATGATGGGACTCCCGCACGTCGACGTGTTCATGCAAAACCGGTACATACTGAACGGCGTCTACCTAAAGATGCGAGTGGTACGAAGCAAGGACGCCTTCGCGATCATGGGCGACGTCGTCGATCCGGGGTTCAAAATCGTCCTGCTGGAGGCCTATCTGCAGGTGCGCAAGGCCAAGTTGAACCTGGCCGTCCAGCTCGGTCACATCAAGGCGCTGACGCTGGGGACGGCCAAGTATCCGATGCGCCGCGTCGACTGCAAGTTGTTCTCGATACCGCAGGGCACGATGTCGCACACGCACGAGAACGTCTACCTGGGCACGTTCCCGAGACGCGTGTTCATGTGCCTGATCGACAACGACGCCTACAACGGGGCCTACGATAAAAACCCGTTCGACGCGAAGCACAACGACGTAATCTTCCTCGCCCTCTACGTTGACGGATGCCAGGTGCCGAGCAAGCCGCTGCAGCCGGACTTCGCGCATCGGCGCTACATCCGAAGCTACATGAACCTGTTCGCCGCGACGGGGAAGGCGCACGAGGACGAGAGGTTCGGCGTGACGCGCGCCGAATTCGGCGACGGCTACACCGTCTTCGGCTTCGACCTATCGCCCGACTGCTGCGACGGCGAACACTTCAACGTCGTGCGTAAGGGGAGCCTGCGCGCCGAGATCCACTTCGCGCTGGCGCTCGCACGGACGGTGAACGTCGTCGTGTACGGGGAGTTCGAGTCGGTGCTCGAAATCGACAAGAACAGGAACGTCGTGTACGACTACTGAGAGAGATGGACACGTTTCAGCTGATACGTCGCCTGGCGGTCGACTTGTACACTAAAAACATCGTCGTCGGCGTCGTGCCTAAAGATTAGCTGCCGGGACGGCGGCTCACCGCCTACCCGACGGCGTTCGTGTGCAAAACCGACGACGGCGACGAACCGGGGGAGCAGTGGGTGGCCGTCTACGTGGACGCCGACCGGCGAGGCGAGTACTTCGATTTGTACGGCCGGCCGCCGCGGCACGCCGACTTCCGCGCCTTCCTGCGCCGCAACTGCGACTCGTGGACGTACAACGGCAAGAGACTGCAGAGCGGCGTATCTAACGTGTGCGGGCAATATTGCGTCACCTTCCTGCTCTTACAATGCCGCGGAATGCCGCTAAGCGGCTTCCAGTGCCTGTTCGGCCCCGATAGGGTGGCCAACGACTGTCTCCTATTCGACTGGCTAAAGCCGCATTGAACTATTATTAGACGATCGAGTATCCGAACCGAATTTGTCGGAACCACCGGGCGCGGGCTCCTCGCCGCGCTAGGCAGGCAAGACCAAAGTAATGAGATTGTTGTTGTTGTATTGCGTCACCTACCTGCTCTTAGCGGCGCATTGAACGCTCGCTGCTTATTATCGCTTGCTATTATTATTACGAGTAGTAACTAAAACGATGAAAACTGTACTACCGAGTGTTCAAATTTTTATTCGTACATACATCCATACCCTAGGGGTAGCTCCCTAGGTAGGGTCCCTACCCCTAGTGGTAGGGAGGGAGGTCCCTCGTTATACCAGTATCGGCGCCGTGGTGACGCCGTCGTCGAGAACGCGACGTTTGGCGAAGAAATAGCTCAACGCCGCGCGCTCCTGAATATACGTCAGCACGGACGACTCCTTCAATTGGAAGCCGCGGTTCCAGCCGCCGGCGCTCCGTTGGCTGCGCAGCACGCCGAGGAAGGCGTCCTTGTCGACGTCGTTCTGACGCTTGCTCAGGCCCTTCGTACTGTACTTGTCGCCGTTGCCGCCGTCGCAGTCGAAACAGTAGTACGTCTTGCTGCAGAGCGGGACGATTCCGCGACCGGACCATTCCTCTTTGAAGAGGCCCGGCGTTCGCTTGTCGTACCGGCGCCGTCGCGCGCAACACTCGTCGGGCGCGTCCCACGCTCGCCCGGCGAGCCGGCACCGCACGTACGCCTCCGCGTGCGCGTCGCAGTGTTCCGACGGGAACCACTCGGCGCGGTGCCGAAAGTAGTGTTCGCGCTTAGCCGTCGCCACGAGCTCGTCGAGGCCGCACCCCGCGAGGCTCAAATACGCCGAATCCGTGTCCATCGCGCAGTACTGGAACAGGGGGCGCGGAATGTAGGCGGCGATGAAATCGTAATAAAACTCCAGCATACGCAGTTTGGCGTACAGATAGACGAAGTAGCCGATCTGGACGGGCAGCGCGTACCGGACGGTTCGCTTGTTCAGCGCCACCTCGTAGAGGCCGTCGGGGACGACGACGTCGAGTTTACGGAAGCGACGATCATTGTTCAGCGTCGCGGCGCCGGCGGACGTGCAGAACTTGATGTCGCGGTTCAGGTCGACGCGCGTGATCGTTTTCCCGTAGGAACTGTTGCCGAGAAGTTTAAACGTGTCGGCGATGATGGCCTTGTCGGGGTCGGCGTCGCCCGCGCGTCGCGCGGCGGAGACCGTATCGCCGAAGGGTCGAAAGCACGCGACCGGCTCGTACTCGACGATCTTGTAGACGCGCTCGACGACGAGGCCGTGCCGCAGATACCACCGCAGTAGCGGCTTCGCGAGCAGAATCTTGGCGCCGAAGAAGCTTCCCACGAGCGTGCGCTGAGGCCGGGCGAGGAGCTCGTGCGTTTCGGAGTAGCGCCGCATGAACGGGCTGAGATCGTCGCGCGCAATGTAGGCGTTCTTGAAGATCGGCTGCATCTCGGCGAAGGCGTCGCGCAGCGCCTCCGGAACGGCGGTGTCGCACTCGACGAGGCCGAACAGCGTGCCGTCGAGCACGGCCTTCAGGATCGTCGGCCGCGTCACGGCGCCGCCGCCGCCGCCGGTCCAGCTCCGCGGCGGCGGCGGCGGTCTCGTCGCGCGCCACTTGTACTCCCACATCTCGACGACGGCGACGAAGCGGCGAAGGTAGTCAGTGACGGCGGCCGTCTCCGCGTACAGTTGGCTCATCGGCTTGCCGTTCACCGCGTTCTTCTCCCTCCCAGTGCACGGGCAGCCGTGGAAGAAGCACCCTTGGAACTGGTACGCCGTCCGCTTCGCGCAACACCAGCCGTCGACCCGGTACTTGCCGACGCGCTTCTCGCGCCCGTTGAGCTGGTGACGTATGTGCGCCCCCGTCCGCGCCGCCTCCTACGTCAGCCACTCGACGGCCAGGCGGCCGTAGCGGTGCACGCGCTCCGGCCGAAAGGCGTTGTCCGCGCGCCGGCGCATGTACCAGCCTGCCGGCATCTCCTGCGTGATCGCCCATAGGTAGAGGCCGTTTGCGTCGAAGCCGACAATCGAGCGGCAGGGGCGCGCCGACTCGCCGTACTCCTCGCGCCGAAGAGCGGTCACGCCGGCCTCGTGATATCGCGCGAAAATGATCGAGGGGGCGCCGACGATCTGCGACTGTAGGAGCCGGTGCAGGTCCTTGTTCGATTCGTGAAGAGCGTGAAGTGGAGCGACGACGGCAGATCTTTGAATAGGTACAGCAGCGTCAGGCCCGGCACGCTGATGGCGTCCTTGAACATGTCGATGAGGCGCTGTCGATAGAATGCGAACTGCTTGTCGACGGCCTCCAGGAAAGGCACCACGTCCCTATTGTTATACCACACGAGGTAGTCCCGCAGCGTCGTCATCCCCTCTTCGCGCCATACCCGCGCGCAACCCTCGTACTTGGCGGCGGAGAGGCCTTCGCGCTTCAGGCGGCCGTAGAAGGCCTCGCGCGGTGGCAGCTGGGTCTCGTACAGTTTTCGCAGGTCGTCGAGGTACTCGTAGGGAAAGTGCCCCTTCGTCGCCTCACACCCGTAGTCCTTCAGAAACCAGGCGTAGCTGACGCCGGGGACCAGGTAGTTGGTGATGTCCAGGAACTTGAGCGTCGCCGTCGTCAGGCACATGAAGTTGTTCTGACGCTTGATCGTAAAGGCCGACGAGATGCTGTGCGCCTCGGTGGTCATGAACAGGGGCGTCAGATATTTCTGAACAACGTTCAAGTCGTACTTCCCCGAATTGAAGCAGAGGACGGGGAGGCGGCGCAAGTGCTTCCACAGCCGGTCGCCGAGCACCGTGTACGGGCTCTTATCGCGAGCCGCCTCCGCCGCCGTCGCGTGCGCCCGCCATTCGTCGTCGAGAGCGTCGAACGCCTCGAAGGTCGCGTCGAACGACGGCCGCAGAGTCGCGCACGCCGCCTCGCTCATGGCCTCCAGGGCGTCGATCAAGCGTTTCGCGAGATCGCCCGAATCGCCGGACGTGACGAAGCAGCGCGCCGTCTCGTGCCCGGGGATGTTCGAGGCGACGCTCACACTGAGTAGCTCGTGTCGCGCAATCCACTGGCATTTGGCGCTGTCCGCCGCCAAGAATCGATCGTCGAAGTAGCACTCAAAGTCGTACGTCGCCCTGAATGGGTAGTAGCGGAGGCGTTCGTCCACGTAGACGCCCTCGTCCTCCAGCTGTTGAAACACGGACGGCGTCGGATGGTAGACGCCGCCGGTAAAGACGTGACGAACGCCGCCCTCGCACGTCGCCTCGTGACGCCACAGCCGATGGGCGGTACGCCATAGCGCATCGCCGCACTTGCCGCATCGGTACGAACGACAGAACAGCAACACGTCGGCTATGAAGGAATAGTGCGTCTAGAACAGATTGACGCTGATGGTGGTCGGGTAGCGATGGAGGGAGCGGCGGACCACTTCGGCGGCAGCGCCCTCCGCCCTCAGTCGATACACTGTCACATTCGTTTCGAAGGCCGCCTCTTCCCGGCCGAGTTCGTTCAGCGGGACGCCGGCGAACGCGCAGTAGGGTTGGCCGGCGCCGTATTCGGCGTAGAGCCTTAAGGCCGCGGTCGTCAAATCGACTGCGCCCCGATGCAACGCCAGACAGCGGAACAGGCACAGGTTGTCGGCGTACGGTCGGCCGTGGCGATCGTTCACTAGGCTGACGAGCCCCGCGTTCCGACGCAGATAGTCGGGGAGGCGCTACTGGCGCGCGCAACCGATTGGATGGCTGATGATGGCGTTGAGGAAGTACGTAACGTTCGTTACCAACTAGGAGATCCACCCTAGTCGAGTCGCTGCGCGATCACGTACTGCAGAACGTCGGGCTGCCGGGCGTCGCCGAGGAAACGTTCGAACGACGCGGCGTCGGAAACGAGGACGGGCGACTCGAGATAGCGTCCGCAACAGTTACACGAAGAATGGTAGTAACGGAGTCTGCCCGTCTCACTGTGCCGAAGGATAAACCCGTACGATAAGTTTATTTTAAAGGCCCGAGTCTGCGCCTCGAACATCAGTCGTAGTTGAGCTTTGCGCACGGCCTTTTCCAAACGGCCGGACAAATGGAAATTATACCTAGATTGGACCGGTCCGCGCGCTACAGACGTACGGATGCTCGCCCAGTGTATGTTTTGTGCGCTAGTTAGACAGGCGTTCGGTAACAGCTGACTCATGCATTAGGTGCTGGAGAGTATTGAATAGCAGCAACGTTTTTTGGCTTGCGATGGCGCTAAGTGTCGACAACAGGAGGCGGGAATTGTTTTGTTTGATACGTTTTATTAAGCATCGTACATCACCACAGTAAGGCTTTATGCCACGGTAAACAGAAAAGAGGCTTTATGCCACAGCAGGGTAAATAATAAGGCTTTACGCCCACAACAGCGGACTATAGGCCGCTCGATTAATTCGGCACTGCTACAGAGTACATCACCACAATAAGGCTTTATGCCACAGTAAAGAGGCTTTATGCCACAGCAGGGTAAATAATAATAATAAGGCTTTACGTCTACAACAGCGGACTATAGGCCGCTCGATTAATTCGGCACTGCTAGAGAGTAATATTCAATTCGACCCTGCTAATGTTCATCCGTGTATATAGTAAGGCTTTATGCCATAGCGAAATGCAAATGTTCATCGGCGAAAATACATATTAAGCGTTCGGCGGAGAAAACGTCGCCCCATCAGTCGGCGAGGCCTTTTCAACAGGTAATGGTGTACGGCTTCTTCCAAGAGTCGTCGCCCCATCAGACGACGAGGCATGCCCTTTTCAACAGGTAATGCTGTACGGCGACCTCCAACAGCGAACGATCGAACGGCGCCATCCAATCCGTCCCCATGAGCCAGTCGGCTACTTCGCGCATGAGGGCGCCATCCGAAATGCGATCGCCGCGTACGCAACGCTCTTCCAATACCGAGAGTATACGAATAGCGGGCAACAACAACGTCTGCTGCAGAAAGCTGTCGAGGGCCACCGAAAAAAAACACATATTCAGTGCCGCCACGTTTTCGTACAGAAGGCTGTACCGTCGGCTCGGCTTCCTTCCCCTGTATCCGCACATGTGAACGAAGGGGCACCCCTCCTCGGGAGGGCACTCACCACATTCTTGGCGCGCGGTGTCCATCACTGGTTCGCCAATTAGCTCGGCAAATGTGGACATCATACAGCGCTGCCGGCCGGCGAACGAGTGAAGAACGCTCCATTCCGAGTCGGACTGAAGAGTGCCCACGACCACGGGGGATTTGTTGCGGGCCCACGGAATAAAGTCCTCTGACGATATGGACAACACGTCCATTTGTAGTGAAGGCGATGGCAGTACTGCTGCTGTTGTTGGCACCACCACCGGGGTTAATGGAACGTACGTGGGAGCAACGGCATTGCTCACCGGCGGAATGGGCTGCGTGTCTTCCTCAGTGGAGCGCGGCCAGTACGGCATCGCTTCTTCTCTCGTCAGCGAGGGCGGAGTCGGCGTGTTGGCGTCAGCGAAGCATGGCCGAGGAAGCGTTTCCTTCTAAGCGCACTTTTCGGCGGGGGGCGCGCACTCGTCAGCATCGAGAATTCCACGCAAAGCAGAAGCAATTACAACATCCTACAAAAAGCAATAACCAAACGATAGTCATTCAAGTATGAACCGCGTATACTCGCGCCTCGGGTTCGCTCGCCTTCTTCGACACGACCCGCACATCACGGACAGTATACGTGTCCAGTATACCACCCCACACTACCTTGTGCACGGTTATCTCCAAGACTGGCTCGCCACAAAGCTACTGCGCAACTGGTCTGGCAACAGGCCAGACACATGCTCGGCATCGTAATCGCCGATCGACAATATCGCTTCGTCGAAGAGCGTAAGCCAAATGCTGGACTCAGCGTCGTCGTCGTCGTCGTCGTCATCGCCGTGCCCTTCCACCAGGACGCGCACCGAAAAATACGTCTTCGCCTTTGCCTGCACACCATGTACAGCGCACACCCGACCACCGCTTTCAAGGCCTCGCACTTTGCGTTTACAAACAGAACAGCCGACGTACGTGCATTTACTTTTCCAAGCCACGCCAACGATTGTTACGGGCGTGATAATCTTATATATGCCATCGCAGGCTAGCACGAACTCTTTCAGCGATACCTCGAGCGTCGGTGCGCCCTCACTCACCACGGCCTCGAAATGCGACTCCGGCTTAGTAGGCGCTACGTCGGCAGTAGGAATCATCGCCCCCTTCGTGGTGGCCTCCGAAGCATGTTTCGTTTTGCCGCCAGGCGCCACCGCGACAGTTGGAGCAGCCTTCAACTTGCTCTTCTTCGGGGCGGCCTCTCCGTGAACAGGTGGAACCATGGTCAACAACGCTCTGCAACGACAACAACAGACAAAGTTACTGCAACGGTAACAACACCACACCGACGATACATAGGCGTTCTCCGCCCGGCCCTCTATATAAGCGCTTTGCACGCGGCCCGCACGCGGCCCCGTGAACGCGCGCCGCAAAACAGCCGACTCTTACAAGGTTACTAAAACTGAAAAAAACTTCCCGTCAGCCTAGTGCACAAACAGAACGCCGCTTTTATTTTCTAATACAAGCTTACCATACGATTCTCCTGTCCCTATGAATATTATAGACCGCTTAGTTTGCGCGAATTTCACATTTAACTGCCGTTATCGGCACTTACAAACAGTTACATAAGCGCGTTATATAAACAGTGACGTCAGCCCCTTATGTAAGCCTACGGCGTACGTGTCTAGACCGCTACACGTTGCCGCGCAAAACAACTGCGCAACAACTGCGCAATTCATTTCTCACGATGGAACCGACCAATGAAGAGCACAATTATGCGGCCGATGAATCGGCCCCCCGACAACCACAAAACAGGTACGTTTTCCTAACTCACCTAACACTGCTTTCCTCACATTACTGCTTTCATTTTACAACGTTCACTAACTAACTAATTTTTGTTTTTGTTTACAGTGCACGCGCCGAAAATAGTGCGCCGACTTCCCAACCCGACGGGAATAGTGCACCGCCGCCTCCCCGACCCCGACCCCAACGCCCCGGAGAAAGGTACGTTCAACGATACTAACTAAATATAAAAATAACGCTTCCAATTTACTAATATTTACAGACCGCTTTCTTTTTCAAAATCTACCTTTATTTACAGACGACGCCTCATTTGATGAACACTATAGCTGCTTTCTTTTTTCAAAGTCATTAATCTACCTTTATTTACAGACGCCCTATTACGGACTTTGATGAAGACTATAGCTGCTTTTCCAGGTTAACGTGCGCCCTTCTAAAAGGTTATTTACAAACGCCCCGTTACAGACTTTAATGAATACTGCGTTTTTTCAGGCCCCATTAAAACAGACGCACCATTACTTTAATACTTTTCATACTTGCAGACGCAACATTGCCGGGTTTGACACGCTCCAGATAGGGCGGGCGCAAACCCTTGCGCGCCCCTCTCGCCGGAATGGGTTTATACACACGACGAGAATACGCTTACACCCTACCGATATAATTTTAGTTGACAGAACCCCGCGCGAAAATAGATCGGGCGGTACATTGTACCTTGGTCGTCGCCGTCGTCACACGTCACCTACCGAAAATTAATAACACTGCTGCTTTCCTTCTCCCAACAGAACGCACATATATGTCATCTTGCCAGAACTCGTTCATCGGACGTACGCCATAGGCCGGGGCGTTGTCGTACACTTCGTGGAGCTAGTACATAGCCAAATCATTTTCGCATCAACACCACCTTCACGCCCGACATTATCCGTCGAGCCAAGACAACACACCGAACCACAAAATAGCGACGACGACGAACTATTATTTCTCGATATCACCCCCGAAACAGAAGAAGACACTTTCATCGAACCATTCTCATTTGCATCCATATTCCCAAGACCTCGTGTTCTCGCCTCATCATTCGCTCCACGCATACCAGCCCACCTTTCCGTCCATTTAGGCTACCCTCCACCACCACCCGGTCGCAACGGATACGGGCCACCACCATCCGATTACCCCCATCAACGATTTGCGCCGCCCCCACCTTCATCATAACAATAAAATTCATATTCTCTCTCACCGTTTGTTTCTGTGTTTCTTTTCGCACAATGCGCGCCACCAGCATTCCAACTCATGCACGCATAACACCATTCCAAATAATGCACTGCTGTCTATATTCCAACTAACGCACATTCGTCGCTGCACACAGCCAGCTTATTCTGACAGCTCCGGCCTCCAGCAGCTATAACGGTCTCCAGCGCTACAAGCCTAATGCACGAGTATCAGCTGTTACCAAACATCAGCTGTTACCGAACCTGCTGTCTATATTCCAACTAACGCACATTCGTCGCTGCACACAGCCAGCTTATTCTGAGAGCTCCGGCCCACAGCAGCTATAACGGTCTCCAGCGCCACAAGGGTAATGCACGAGTATCAGCTGTTACCAAACATCAGCTGTTACCGAACGCCTGTCTATAGGCCAACCAACGCTCAAAGCACACCGCGAATACTGGCGCACGGCCAGCTGACAGCCGAAATAAACATTTCTCCGGCTTCCTACAAACCCCGCTCAACGCTCATACACTGCATAAATTCTTACAGCGCACGCCGACATACGATACCCCCATTCGGCAGTGAGTCGTGAAAATTAGGCCACCCGATTAACCTCGCTGATCTCCAGTCCGCCAGACACTACGACGCGCAAACTAATCCGTCCGATTAACCTCGCTGATCCACCAGGCACGCCCCTGCACAGCGTTACAGCCTAGAAGCTTCTAGAAGCTTCTAGAACCTTCCCCACATTCCCGTATACCTAATTAATACTAATTAGTTGAGAATTACTATTTTTAGTTATTACTAACGTTCTCCTCCGATGATTGCACTACTCACTTATTGCTAATTAGTACATAATTACCCTAATTAGTCACTAAATGACTAATTACTACTTTTAGCTTATTGCTAGTGCTGCCCTCTAGTGAATGCCCTACTCGCTTATTGCTAATTAGTACTTAATTAGTACCTTATTAATCACTAGATGTCGACACACTCTTTCTTCCGTTAAACCCATCAATCACTTTTTTTGACACATTCCTAATATGCAACATACTGCTAAAAAACGTAGGAATTCTACTTATAAAAAGCGAAAAAGCCTTTGATCTGGGGTCAACCTGCGGGTTCATGAAACCCTCCTTACTACTCATATGCTATAATTTTATATAATGCAGGCATCCCCTAATATTTCTATGTAATAAACATAATTTCTGGTTAGCGTTCTTTGCTTCTTCTGCTATATTCTTTGTGCAAGTTAGGTCATTAGAAAGAGTAACCCCCTAGATATTTTGCAGTGGCAGCTTATGACAATACATGTGATGAAATCATTCTGTGGGGATACCTGCCATAGTGTGCATAAATAATATAAACATTTTATGTATTAAATTTCTTTCCCCAAGCATTACTCAAATGAATCAGCTGATTTGTGTCTTTGTAGTATTAATTATCTATGTGGATGGCTTAATGAATTAAACAGTCATTTATTCCAAAGTCTGACCGGTACCTGGTGAAATAACAATGGTAGATTGTTACAGTATAACAGGAATAACAAAGTACCCACAACCGTACCCTAGGGAACCCCTGATATCACATTTTCATCGTTTCAAAATTTATCATCAACTAGTACTCTCTGGCTTTGATCCAGTACAGTAGGAACGATTAAATTAATTTATATAATTTATCATTGATATCATAGAAAAGTGGTTTATATATTAGTCTCGTGTGGATCAACATCAAACTCTTAGGAGAATTGAAGAACCACAATATTCACTTTCACATTTTGACAAGCTACAAGGGTCGATATTCAAAGTCATCTTGAAGTTTGGCATCTTTCAGATGTGTCACTAATGTAGTTAACGAATATATATGTTACATATACGTAAACCTTTTTTGCATTGATAAATGCTTTGTACTATTAGTCCAACATGCAATCGTTGACATTGCAAGCCCTTGCCAGTGTAGGCAATGAACGGTAATGTTGCAAGTACCTGTCAGTGATCCCATTTGTTATTATTAAGGCTTTATACTTCAGTCCTATCTTGTTTTATACATCAAAATGTTTTCACTTTGATCACAACACATTACAATAGTTACGCAAATGTCATATTGCATTGTTGTGCATATATGTCATGACAGTTTCATAGTATACTTTTAGTTGATGAAGAATTATTGTTAAACCTTAAATCCAGGTTTAGTGAAATTTGGAATAATGAAATTTTATGCACAATATTCAAATAACCACACCAATTTGCTTTGAAAAAACCCCACTTAATTCTTTTTTGTTGTTCAGCTGCCTCATCTCTGGAAAACGGAATATGCCGCTCACAAGGGGCCAACAAATGGTTTGGTTATTTTTAGTGGAATATGTGTACATGCATGCCATGCTAAACAATAGAGGGAAGTATATTTACATGTATACACCAGCTGTATATAGTATCTGTAAAATATAAAATAATTTACAATGATTTTGTAACGCAATCAGTAGTTGATCATATATTATTTGCATATTTAAAATATCCAACTTGTTTTGATACAGTTGTGGAAATATTCATAGTTACATATTTAAATTGTACCAAAGTAACGTATTTTTATAATTAATAATATAATTTACTTAATTTTTCAGTTGAAGGTGAGCCTTCAGTCAAACGAGCAAAAGGCAAAGGTATGTTTTCAGGTGTTTTTTTGTGTAGGAAATTTAACACTACAATTAGTATTTAAGTATATAAAAACGAAAGCTGTGACTGCAATTTTCAGATCTCATCTTTGAGTGCCTTTTATTTGATATGTATTAGAAACCATGCTGTTGATTTTCCAATGACTTAGTGAAACTGATCATCATAATGAACAATATATTTAGCCTCATTATTTACAAACATTAAACAAATAAAGTCGGCAAACTTATGCTGTTTGTTCCTTAACTTACCACTCACCATCACACCACAAGTGTTTTTTTCACTTTGATAATAAACTAATTACCCTTTGTTATAAATTAGTTATGTATATATTGATTTAATCAAATATTGTTGCATTTCATGCTTAGCTGCTCCAATATTTGAAGTAAGCACCTACCGTGAGGTTCATCGAGCTGGACATGTATTATATTCTTGTAGTTGTGAAATGAAATCAACACAATAGTTACATTACCAATTGAAATTATGTCCACAATGCCAACAGTGAAAACCAATGATTTTTATTGGTTATTGATGTATTGGTTAATTATAATTAAAAACAGCCAAAAACATAATAATATGAACACATAGACCACCAGAAGTTAGGATAGTGAATGACAGCACCGTATGATATTGGCTACCGGGAAGAATCATGCGAAACAAAACATTGTTTAAGTGGAACTGAGAGGTGCGCATAATTCAACGTGTATATTGTACTTTAAAGAAGTTGTATAAGTTGTTGCTAATGTAGTTGCTACTATGTCAGATATTTAATATAATCACATGTATAATATGCAATGTAGTACATTCTTAGTCTACCTTTCTTTCATTGTAAGTTTCTTATAAAGTTATATTCCTTATAAAATAGGCTGGAAAAAAGTGTATATACATATATATATTGTTTTTGATGTGCTAGGATGACAAATTGAACGTAGCTATCGATGGCTGGAGCATTTGGAGCGGCCGTTGCCAGTGGAAACCATGACACTGGCCAGTGATTCCAGTGGTATTTCATGGTTTTTCAATAACCTTTGAAGAAGAAAGCATAAATTAAAAGCACGAGGTCCATAGGATTGAGTGTCAAGAGTCACATCACAAGCCATTGAAGTATGGATGCATGTCAAAATGTTGTTCCCCACTGCTAATATAATGTTGAACTATCAATATAATTTGGTGCCTGTTTGAAAGGTATTCACTAACAAAAAAAGGAATTATAAGAGTAATTTAAATGAAACATGAAATCCTGGAATTTTTTATCCCATTATAATGAATGTTACTTGATGAATCCTTTATGAAATCAGTATTGCCATTTAGGCTTATGATCACATATTAATTAATTTTATATTTAATATATGGTTAAACAAAAAAGTAATAATTACTGTCTATAGTTGTGTCATCATCAAACAAGATCACTTCTAGAAAGTTTCCTTATGTGTATACTTATTTGTAAATGGCAGAATGAATATGTAAACGATATATCTATTGCAGTTCTATATTCAGAATTTTCCGAGGATCACTACAATCCATTTGCCAGTGAACCACATATTGTAAATGTAAAATCAAATTAGTAATTTTTAAATCCACGTTATCAAAGTTCAAACCGACTTTGGTGGTGCACGTTGCATACTTTCGTCGTGCTAAACAACAATTGATTATGAAGATGTTTGCACTTTCTGATTTTGTTGATGAAGATGGAGCAGTGGGAATAGGTGAAACTGCGCGAATTTAAGTTGAACTGATCAATGTTGACGGTTATGATCACGAGCGCTTGAGTCGTTTGTGCAATGTGTATACTGTACAATATAGTTATTATAATAGAAGAGTGCGCAACATTTGTCGGCGTTCGCAATGACCGCTCGCCATTCAACATCTGTATTATTACAATGCGACGCCAAATCCAACTTCCATGAACACATCCATATGCCCAAATGAACAAACTTTCACAGTGCCTTCCTTTACTAAACAAAACATTGTACGTATTATCGAAAGTGATGATTAATCACGGCATAAGTCCGATACGACCAAAAAAGAAGACTCGCGTATGGTACTGATACAGAAGTGAACTGCACGATCACGCTTACACGCCCGTCGCCGCCGGTAGGAGCTCTCCAACGGGGACGCTGTTGGAATTTCGCCGGGTAGAATATTTTCCAAAAGGCATGTGTCGCGTCTCGTTTTCTACTAAAACTTCACGCGACCATACGCGGGTCTTCTTTTTTGGTCGTATCGGATTTGTGCCGTGATTAATGACCATTTTCGATAATACGAACAATATTATGTTGAATAAAGGACAGGCACTGTGCAAGTTTATTCATTTGGGCATATGGTTGTGATCGTGGAAGTTGGATTTGGCGTTGCGTTGTAATGATACAGATTTTGAATGGCGAGCGGTCATTGCGAACGCCGACAAATGTTGTGCACTCTTCTATAGCGCTGATCAATAACTACGTCCCATCGTTATCTAGTAGTGCTCTATATAGCACATATGTATCAACGAGTAGGACAAATGACTAGCCGCAGCCGCCAATTCGTTTTGCTTCAGCAGTGAAATACAATGGCTAGCTCTACTCCTTTTTATAGTGTGACGCTCGACCCAAATAATTTTAGAAATGCGCTTCACAAGAAGATTGCTACCATTCAGACTTTGAGTACTGTTAAGCTATGCACTACTTACAGAGTGCACAATGACACATACTAGTACTATGAGAACATTATAACTTTACTGTGTGCTCTATTAGTCTATACTTATACAATTACTGTGATCGAATATGTGTGTCAGTGTGTGTCAGTTTTTTTTTATAGGATCCAAGAGCCACAGCTCTGGGTGCATGCTGTCAAGACAGTGTATAGTCAGGCTGGGGTGTCCCTAACAGCTACTGGGAACCGCCACCGCATCTCGACACTATATGCAGCGATGCATATGTCAAAGGACGACAGGGAGTGTTTCTACAAGCACATGGGACTGTATTCTGGTAATTATCGAAATAAGTTGTGTAATGAAAATGAAAAATTGGCACATCTGAATTCTGGTAATTATCAAAATAAGTTTTACAATGAATATAAAAAAGTGTTAATTAAAAACAGTATTTATCTTAGACATAGAAATTATATTATTTACAGCTATTTTGATATACCTAGTACTATATTACAATGCTGTAGAATTAATCCTAGGTAAATTACAATTGTTTGTATTCCAGTGACCAATGCTTCATGTTCTTAAGTTTATAATAACTATGTTTGTTACCTTTCGATATATGTCGTAGCGGCAGTTGACACCAGCGGCACTGAGGAAGATGAAGTGCCCCCAGCAAAGAAAAGAGGTACGTATGATTTTGTAATGGTTTACACAACCACTCTACATTTACGAAGTCTGTTCTTAGGTTTTCATTAATTAGTAATATAGTGTTCTTAAGTTTATAATAACTATGTTGAAGGTGTACTGCCATCCATATTGTTTTAGTAAGCTAGTAACGCAAGGAAGGTAAACAAAACATCCAGTTTCAAAGCAAGCTTTTTTGGCAAAGTTGCCCACAGGGGCAGACTGTCTCCCTTTAATAACGTGTATACAACTTTTCCTGTTTACATGCTACTATAATATAACTTTCAGCGAAGAGCGTCCGTTGGGATGTGTAAGACAATGCGTTGCTTGAACAAGGCTTCCCTACCTTTTTCAACGAAAGTGGTACGAAGGGCATTTTACCAAGTAAGCTTACGTTTCTGGCAAGGTATATATAAATTGACAATTATAACACACATGCTGACTGTGCTAGTGTGGAAATTGCAATGGTGTGTTTGTCTATACAATTAAAAAAATAACAGTGCAATCAACAAATATGTTGCCTGGAGTATTGCAGATTGAAAAATGTATTTGATCGACTGCCACCTCGTATTTGTCAATGGTTACATACCGATATCAATGCCAATGGTAGTCGTTATATAAAGTTATAAACGTTTCATCCATATCGAAAACGTCTGCGGCTGCATTGTAACCACAAGCGCATGAGTCGTTTGTGCAATGTGTATACTGTACAATATAGTTATTATAATAGCGCTATCATTTTGCGTTGAAATACCTAAACATAGAACAGGAAGTTACTGTAAACGGGCATGCGCGCTTTCCAGTAGGACATCATGGTAGCCGATCATGATTCTTATTGCAAGAAGAAAGCAGCAGTCTCTGCTCGCTTACAGAATCAGAATCAATTGATTTTACCTATACATACGATACATATACAACGAATAACGTAAGTAATAGATAAGGTCGGGAGACTCCCATTTAGATATATAATATCGCTAGCACAGGAGCCACCCCCATAAATATAAACAACAACCAAATTTACATGATACAAATCAGAATATCATATGACTTGTTTCTATAGTTGATAAATTACTCAATGTATCAACATGCATACATAATACAAGAATTGATTATATGTACTCGCGTACAGATTGACGTACATAAGATACCAAGGTATACATTTCAATACGTATTACGAATTACAAATAAAGCAATTATAGATACAACAACTGGATTCATAATTTAAAATAAAAACTTTTTTGTGTATGTTGAAAAACCATATAGACTGTGGGCATAAATGTTATTAATGATAATACTTGGTGTATTGTTAACTGTCTCTATTGTGTTGTGCCTAATGCATTTTTTTTCTCGCAAATTCATGTTTGAATCTGGACATATATATATTATTTCTTTCACGTGTGCAGTGCTGATGAATATCATAGATGTGTGCGTTTGGAAAAACATTGAAGTAGTAGAATAAAAGATTGTTAATTAATTTATATTAAAATTTTAATTGTTGCATTTTATAAATGTCATCCAACTTTAGCAACTGAAGTCCTTTAAAACTAGACTTGTGTGAGCACTGTATTTACTTAAAGGGATTCTTTGAGAATTTTAATATCTTTGTAATGTACGCAATTATTAGGTAATCCTGTTAGTATGATTATTTTATGTAATTAGATGCCTTTATTTTATTAGAATTATGTTTTATTAATCACTAATGACCCTGACAGTATATCGAAAAAAATAACTCTGCGTACGCAGAGTTTCTACTTTGGGCCCACATTCACAATCCGTATAAGGCATGCTAATGAATATTCGGGAATGTCCATCAGACTTCGATTAGCTACGCCGAGTTAATAGATGCAAGAAATGTGTCATCAACATGTGTGTATATGGATTAGTTACCGCCATGCGAATGAGTCGTGACCGATAAAATTATCAAAATCAAACGTGGACCAGCTGCTGTTTATGTCACAGATTCAGTAATGTAATGAACGAAAATATATGGAATAAACGGAGAATGAACATAGCCACAGTTCATGACAGACGAATTGATTTAAAAGAACAAACATCACCTCTCCATGCACGAATCCGACGCCGATGGCGACGTCGATGTCATACTAAATGATTGGCAATTTTTTTGTTGGAATATAAAAATATGGTACTATCACGTTCATTTTTTACTAGGTACATCTGGCTATTTTGAAGTGAAGTTTTAATGAAACATTTAAGTAACAGAAACCTACTGAAGCCGAGAAACATTCAATAATGGAACCATTTTATTTGCACCATAAATCCAGCTGCTATTTCCATAAGCAGTATAAATACATTATACATCACTGATGTAATTTACGGTATTAAAATAGGATAGGTGGTTATGTACTTTCCTATCTACGTAAGGTTTATTTTTACTAGTTTTATATTGAAAAATTTAGATCTATAAAGAGCATAACATTATTAACATTAGCAGCCTAGACATTTTTCTGAACAAGGAAACATGTATTCCAACTACAAAAATAATTCTATCCTTGAAGGGTCTTCTTGCTATTTCTCCAACAGGGGCTGTTGCATTTCTGTCTAATATGTATGAAGGCAGCATTTCCGACAAGGAACTATTTCTGAGATCAGGGCTGTTCAATTGCCTTAATCCTGGAGACCTTGTAATAGCAGACAGAGGCTTCGATATCAAGGCTATATTACAGGAAAAATGTGTACATTTAAATATTCCCCGGTTCTTGCTGAATAGGGATAGATTGACGCCTCAAGAGGACATGCTAACAAAACGCGTAGCACTTGTCAGAATTCATGTTGAGAGAACTGTCGTACGAATGAAAAAAATAAAGATTAGTAGTCGAACCGTTCCAGTATCATTAAAGCCTGTGATTAGTCAATTGGTTCAAATGGTTGGTTTACTCGTGAATTACCAGTAGCCGGTTGTTAAGTAAGTAGCCAATCCCCTCTGGCTGAATGGCTAGTTAATGTGGTTGGCGGAAATCTAGAATCAGGTGGCACTGGATAATTACTACAATTAATTAATTAATTATGGTAATTGTGTTGATCAGTGACATGGCTGTGGACATACATACATTTGTGTTGATTTAATTATGTTTTTGTAAGACTGGTGTTTCCTCCGAATAATGTATGTATTGGTATGGTAATACGTTATATTATTAATCAGAATGTAATAATACGTACGATATGCATAATCATCATCCCCTTCATACAATAATTATAGCGTACTGGTGAACATACTTCAGTGTCATACTTAAACTTGCACAGTGCCTGTCCTTTATTCAACATAACGTTGTACGTATTATCGAAAGTGGTCATTAATCACGGCACAAATCCGATACGACCAAAAAAGAAGACTCGCGTATGGTCGCGTCAAGTTTTAGTCGAAAACGAGACGTGACACATGCCTTTTGGAAAATATTCTACCCGGCGAAATGCCAACAGCGTCCCCGTTGGAGAGCTCCTACCGGCGATGATGGACGTGTAAGCGTGATCGTGCAGTTCGCTTCTGTATAAGCCAGAAAAAACAAACATCACTTGTGATCACACATGTACGATAAAACCTCTGAAGATCACTAACACACATGTTAGATGAAACTTTCTTCTTCTTCTTCCGTTAAGTGGCCACAATCAATATCTGATTATTCTACCACTATTCTGGGGATCTGGCATTTGAAAAAACCGTACCTCCTACAAAATAAATAAAAATACACCCTACTAATAAACTCTCACTATAAATTAAATTAATGTACACATTATTTTATGCATACATAAACGCACTACATATTAAAACATCTCCTCTCTTTATTTTGCCACTCTGGTCCATGTAGCTGTCTAACAACCTACAAACCATAGCAAATTTCCAATCACTAGAGTAACATGAGTTATTATCTCAATTCAGGCGAGGTAGCATATTTAGTATGCATGTTTCAATTTTGTCTTGACTATTGAAATACATATATTTGTTTGTATATATATATATATATATATATATACATACATATATATTTCAATAGTATATATATATATGTATGTATATATATATATATATATATATATATACATACATATATATGTATTTCAATAGTCAAGACAAAAATTGAAACATTTATATAACATGTTACTTGTTATATATATATCCCAGATTATAAAACATTACATTTAACATTATTTCCACTGCATAATTATTTTTATGTTTTCCATAGTTATTACAGCCCACCAAAATGTCGCGTATTCTGATGAATTCATTGCTGTTTCTTTTGGTTGATGCAGAAGTGAACTGCACGATTAAAAAAGGCGTGTGTCGCATCTCGTTTTCGATTAACATTTCACGCGACCATATGCGAGTCTTCTTTTTTGTTCGTATCGGACTTGTGCCGTGATTAATCACCACTTTCGATAATACGTACAATGTTTTGTTGAGTAAGGAAGGTACTGTGAAAGTTTGTTCATTTGGGCATATGGTTGTGTTCGTGGAAGTTGGATTTGGCGTCGCATTGTAACGATACAGATGTTGAATGGCGAGCGGTCATTGCGAACGCCGACAAATGTTGCGCACTCTTCTAGTTCCATTATAATAATTATATTGTGCACAAACGACTCAAGGCAAGCGCTGATGATCATAACCGTCAACATTGATGAGTTCAACTTCAATCCACGCAGTTTCACCTATTCTCATGGCTCCATCTTCATAAACAAAATCAGAAAGTGCAAACATCTTCATAATCAATTGTTGTTTGGCACGACGAAAGTATGCAACGCCAACGTGCACCACCATAGTCGGATTGAACTTTGATAACGTGGATTTAAAAATACGGTCGCGCGTTTATGTATAGTCACCTACTCGGTTTCTGCCCTACCTGAGTTTCTGCCTCATTACGATTATATAGCTGGATCTCATACACGCATCTTTAGTCAGATATATTGGTCACAATGAGCAACGGACGTCGAAACACTTGCAACAAAGTTATTTGTCTCAAATTAAAATGAGGCAAACAGGTTTTTGACAGATATTTTGATAGCGAACGCAGACCATTTGACTACACTGTCTGCAGAGCACCATATCGGTGACGGTGATGTAAACAACCGTAATATTAAAATTTATCGGACGAAAATTGTAAGCAACTATTCCCAATAATCACCACAGAAAAGTTAACGAACAGCCCGTGGAGTTTATACAGTGAATGCGTTGCGATTTGTCGCACAGTGATGATTTTGAACATGATGATGCAACAACCAAGAGCTTCCGTTTCGCGCGTGAAGTGATTATCGTCTTACGAATATTGTAAGTATTTTACTAAAAACAATTTATTTGATGCTTCGTTTGCATGCCATTGATGAAATGTGTGGTTCTGATTAATACTATTGACACGTTGCTGAACGATTAAAAAAGTGTTGGTGAAAACTGCATATTATGCTTGCGTAAGGCAGAAACCGAGTTGTCCAGTATACCACCTCGTTTTGGCAAGTCTCGTCTTTGTTCTCGACTACTCACTTTAATTCGGTGAACACAGCGAGAAGTGAAAATGAGGCAACCTAAAAGGCGGAACGGGACTCTGTAAAAAAAACCGGAACGTCATGGGACGAATAGCAGAAATGCCAGAATGTTGCGGAACGTTGTCCAGTCGTCGCAGCAGACTGATACTTCACGCGTAGTTAAATTGACATGTAATAAAACTTGTCCATCAATATGAAGGCATAATATCTAGATTAAGGTATATTTTTATGTGATGGAACGTATAACTTGTAGGAGTTCTCAGTATGTTTCATATTTGCTATACATGTTGTAATTTATCTACAGCTAAATGCTGAATATTGAAATGTGTTTTTCTCACTTATTGAATGTAATGAGTAACTCCGGCACATGTTTGTCCTCATTTCGTATGCATTTCTTTTTGCATAATGTTTTTCTTTGTAGCTTTTTGTGCGGCTTTAAACATATACTATTGTCCCAATAATATACATGATTGAATTTGTTCTCAGTGCATGCATGCATATATATCTTTGACAGTAATTAAGAGTGTCGATGACTGGAATAGTGACATATCTTTTTATGACCACACTCTACTCTGAGGAGCATATTGAGGAAGATGAGTGTGCGATTCATTCAATAGTTGTGTGGTTCTTCTGCAGCTTATTATATATTTACATTACAGTTGTAATGAAAATAGCATGTACAATTACGTTGTATGGTGATTTTTTTATCCTGATATTCTGTTTCACAATAAACTGTTGGTGTAGAGCGGGACATTTAAAATATAAACATGTGACAGTTATCCCCGTTATTACTATTGATGAATACTCCATAACAAAGCTGGTTTTTTTTTATTCACAACATGTAATGATTGGTATAATATTAAGCCATGTTTCCGTGATACTTCAAACATTCAATGGTGCATAATGTTTCAGTTTTAATTACACTATTTCAGCACCATAAAACCATAAAACAGCAGTGTTGCAGTCCAGGCTTGATGAATTTGTGGTCTCCATGTACAACTCAGGCAGATTTCTGTATAATCATTTCTCCTGTTTCGCTGCTTATAATAAAACATCGATTTTCGATACTGCAGACAATGCCTTGTTATTCTTGCTGCATACTTCTGTTACTATGTAATCGTAATATATATGTATATGTATATATATATGTATATGTATATATATATATATATATATATATATACATATAATATTATCAGTGTGATGGTGTCTATTACTGGCAGGGCATTATTGTTATTTTTAAATGCATGGTGTTTAATATTTGTGTTCTATATAGACACAATTATTTGTATCAGTAATACCTTTCTAGCTAACTTCATGTAGTCCACGTACCATAGAAATGCAAAATTAAAACGACATTGTGTAATTACATTTCTGTAATACTTCATTGTAACAGCTCTGTCAAGCAAATTAAACCAAAGATAGTGTGCCTTATTTGTTTTAGGAATGTGAATAAGCGAACCCTTGTACCACTACACAATTCAATGTCATAAACTTAACATTGTTTTCTTCTCCCATTATGACCTCAGTTAGCTTATACTGTGTTTTAAAATATATTTTAAAATATGGCATATGTCGCTAACAGCTGTCTAAATTGTCATTACATATCAGGCATATAGGAAAATTAACAGCATAATAAATGTAGTACAGTATTATGATATCAAACTCTATTACTTTTTATTCAATGTAACATATAAATTATAGGTACTACTTATGACTAAAAAATAGATAAGCGACTTTATCTTTGATATTACTCACCTTGTGTCTCTGCCCAAGCAAACACCTATAATATTCTATGATATATCAAGGTATGTATATATATATATATATATATTGGTGTACCATGATACACCCATACAATTTTATCATTGAAATAATATGATATATCATAGTTTACCATTGGTGTAGCCTGGTATATCATGACATATCATGGAATATCATGGTATACCACGATATACCCATGATCTGCCATAATATACCATGATATATCATGGTTTGCCACTGGTGTAGCATGGTATATCATGATATATCCATGATCTGCCATAATATATCATGCTATACAATGATCATGGTTTGCTGTTGGTGTAGCATGGATTATCATGTAATATCATGGTATACCATGATATACCATGGTATACCATGCTACACCAATGTTAAACCATGATATATCATGATATATCATAATATACCATGATATATCATGGCATACCATGGTATTTTTTCATAAAGGAAGGCATCTTTGTGCTCAGTATATACATATTCCAACAAAGTTGTGCAAACAAACTACTCGGAAAGTTTATTTGAGTGAAGTACTTACAAATGTAAACCACCGAGGTTCACATGTCATAAAAGACGCCTATTACCCAAAACCGTGTATATTAACGGGTTATCAATAACGTGGGCTAGACAGTGATATATTTGCATAAAAATTGGATATACTTAACAAAATAACACAATATGAGAAACGTTCTTGCGATTAATAGAAACATTCTTTTGTGTCATTCTAGAAATGACTGTTTAATTACTTCCATAGCATGCTAGCAACAAGTACAATATAATATTTGGAATAAAAACAATTTACCATACTATTATGATATTATAATCATTTAAAGGTGATGATGAAAGAGGATGCTTCCTAGAGAAGTCGAGATGGTGTTCGATTGAAAAGATATGCCAGGGTTTAAAGTGTAAAGGTCTTTGAGCAGTCCTTAGGACAGAATACTGCGCTACATGACAACTTACCTTTTACGTTTTTATTGACCCTGTTAGCGTTGTAACAAGGGTTAGGTTTAGGGCAAGATAAACCTCACCACAAACAAGTACCAGTGGTCAAGTGGAAATCACTCCTCAACACGATCAATCATGATTACAACACTTACACATAGAGTCTTGTTGTTTGTTATATTCCCGTCTATATTCAAGAGTAAAGGTTAAAACACACTTCGGATGTGCCATTTTAAGTTTTTTTTTAATCTTCGGGGGAGCATGCCTCCGGACCCCTCTTGTAATGCGGCGCTCTCGTAACCCAACCCTACCACCTCGTCCACGTTGCCCACGGGAACTGCTGTTTCATTTCAACAGATTGTGTACGTCAGTCTTTTATAATATACACAGTTTTATGAAAATAACAAAATCACAATGGTATGGGTCCACCTAGTTTTTTTTCATTTTACCCTTAACTGTACTTTGTTTCTAACATTGCAAGTTGTGAGTATTTTAAAAATAATTGATTTCTGGATGAGGCGGCTCTAACGATACAGTGTGTCAGGGTTTGTTTGCGTAGAATGCTGCGTCTATTTACAAACTCTGTTTCAGTTGATATTTTCAAAGAGCGCACACTCAATACAACACCTCAGTTATATAGACATATTATTGGACAATCGAATTGAGCATAAGACGAGATTGGGGTGCTTGCAGACACTCTCTATTACTGAAAATAATACTATCTAGAATATCATAGCTTGTTATAATTGTCTATAATTATGTAGGAAACCAAAGTCTACATCTTGTAAATGAGTACTCTGTGCCTCTCATCTTGCGCTACGTCACGAATGATGTGAAACTATTTACTGGCGTCAATGCTTCACATTTTCATGACATGTCTTGTAGCTAGTGTTTGTGGACGAGGCCAGAGTAAATAAAATGGTGACTATTAGTAAATCATAACATTAGTATAATCGCGTATCATTTTTTTTCGCATGTCTATAGACAATCCGTCAAGGCTGCATCGTCCGATAATAGATAAGCAACCCCAACCAATGTATAGATGTACGTATGCTCGGCAGGTACTTACGTACGTACGTACGTATTTATGTATGTATGCATATTTGGGTGTGTACGTCAATGATTTCCTACAACACGCTTTGCATCTCTGGAACCAAACATTCAATGCGTTTCATTAAGAGAATTGTAAACATATAATTTACAATTATTATAAACAAAGTGTAATATTCTAGTTGCATAATACTAGTCAAACTCAACGTAATATTTACATTATTGTAATCTTACTCTACTTAGGTGTAACGGGACACCGTACGCAATTATAGTATATTTCCTCATTACGATAACCATTATGTTTATTACTTTGACAACAGAGGTCTGGGTCAAAATAGTTTAATATGTTTTTATTATTTTGACTTACTTTTTTTTAATCCTCATTATACGTCGCCGGCATAGTGTTTTCCACGCTTATTTTTTAATCACTCGTAAAATGACTGAACATAATCCCACACCTCAGAGAAGACGTTTTGTTTTCTATTGGGGTTCGCTTTGGCCACCTGCTCCGATGGCGTGCCTTCACTACTGCAATTCAAAGTGATCACACACACTACCTGACTCAAGGGTGCCATAAGAGTAGTTATGGTGTTCTCCACGATACGGGTCATGACCCGAGATCAAAGGGTTTTTCGTTTTTTATAAGTATAATTTTTGCGTTTTTTATCAGTCATGAGTAAATTCTGAGTCGAATGGAATGTTACTTATAAAAAACTTGGAATGTTACTTATAAAAAACTTGATTGACAGGTCCACGGAAGAGAGTGTGCCGACATATAGTGACTAATTAGGTAATTAATTAGGTACTAATTAGCAACAAGTGAGTAGTGCATTCACTGGAGGGCAGCACTAGCAATAAGTAAAAATAGTAATTCCCATTAGTTAATTAATTAGTCACGTGTGCGTACTAATTAGTGACGTCAATAATTAGACCACTCAGAAGTGTTCACGAACGTGTGCTGACATCTAGTGAGTACTAATTAATTATTAACTAATTAGCAACTAATTAGTGAATAGTTTATTCACTGGAGGGCAGCACTATTGATTAGTGATTATTGATTGATTATCGTCCACTAGACCACCCAGAAGTGTTCACGAACGTGTGCTGACATCTAGTGAGTACTAATTAATTAGTCAATAATTAGCACCTTATTAGTGAATAGTTTATTCACTGGAGGGCAGCACTATTGATTAGTGATTATTCATTGATTATTGATTGATTATCTATTATGATCGATCGTTGATTGATTATCGATTATTGATTATCGATTATTGATTGATTATCGATTATTGATTGATCATCGATTAAAGCAGTGGTGTTAATTAATTAGTCACTTGTGCGTAAGGTTATATCATGGTTAAGCATGTGTGCTGACCTCTAGTGACTGAAATGAAATAAAGTACACAGTGGCGCTTCTAGTGAAGAAAGCAGACACTTATGTGTAAGGTTATATAGTGGTTTCGTGTGAGTCGATGTAGTCAGTAGCGTCCGTTTCTAGATATGGAGCCTATATAGGAGCAAACATAAAATTAATCGATAATTGTAGTGCTGACATCTAGTGACTATAATATAATCAATAATCGATGACTATATATATACATAGCGTATGGTTATGTGCGTGGCTATGACGTATGCGTGGTTAAATGTGTGGTTATGAGGTATGCTTGTTTATATGTGTGGTTATGAGGTATGCGTGTTTATATGTGTGGTTATGAGGTAGTGACGTTTGCAATGAAATAAATACACTGTATTGCGAATATTTGTATTTATTGTAGGTTCCTGTGCAAGCTATATGAAGTTTACAACTTCAGCTTACTAATAATGCCACCAAAAGAATGTACTTATGTGTAAGGTTATATAGTGGTTACGTGTGAGGTGATGTAGTCAGTAGCGTCCAAAAACAGCCTACTGATAAAAAAACGGTTGATTGACAAGTCCACGGAAGAGAGTGTGCCGACATCTAGTGACTAATTAGGTAATTAATTTGGTATTAATGAGCAACAAGTGAGTAGTGCATTCACTGGAGGGCAGCACTAGCAATAAGTAAAAATAGTAATTACCAACTAATTAGTACCAATTAGGTATACGGCGCTATGTGTGAAGTAGGAAAGCGTCATATGTAGTGAAATAGGGTACGCGTGCACTTAGATTACATTACTCGGCTGCTGCTGTGGTGGCTGGCGGCGCGAGAGATCAGCGAGGTTATCGGGCGGCCTAGTTAGGCTGGCTGGCGGTGGTATTCGCTGTCAGAATAAGCTGGTCGTATGCAAGGATGTTATTGGCGCTTTGTGAAGCTGCAATGAATTTGTTTGAGCGTTAATCGGGCGCAATGCGGTTTAATGATCAAGTTGACTGGTTCTGAGCGGAGCATTTTTATGACGCTGGATTATTAGTGTGTGGAAACAGTTCTGCGCGGCGCATTTAATAACGCTGCTGGATTATTGTGTAGCGGTGGTAACAGCTGTTACTTGTATTTGGAATATGCTGTGCAAGGATTGAACATAAGAAAGGAAACGGTGAGATAATATATTTTTTATTGTTGGTCGTTCCTTCGCCACTGTGCTGGGACGGGCCCGAAGCCGTGTCGTTCATGTGCATCACTAGTGACGATGAAGCTGTGGCATAAAGTGCCGATTATTTTGCCTGTGAAATAAAGCCTTACATGTATGTAGTATGCTTGCGATGATGCTTAATAAAACGTACGAACAAAAACAAAACCCGCCTCTTTCGGCCTCTGCGCCATCCCAGTACAAACAAACAAACAAACTGACGGTGCAAATAACGGTAGTCGACATCAACAGCGCTGTCACCTGACGACGGGCGGAAAAACGGTAAGACAGCCTCTGCGCCATTCCAGTGCAAACAAACAAACATACGAAAAACTGCGCATGAGAGAAAAACAAACCACTGTAGAGTGAAACGTAGCGCCAAAACAATCCGCTGCCATCCAGAAAGCGAGAGGCGGTAGCATGACCGTACGAAAATCCCAGTGAGCCCCAGTTTAATGGCGGCTTATCTGCGCTATCCCAGTGCAAACAAACAAACAAACCGCTGCTAACGGTAGTCGACATCGACAGCGCTGCCACCTGACGGCCTCTGCGCCATCCCAGTGCAAACAAACAAACCGCTGCCACAATAATCAATAATCGATAATCAATCAAGAGTGGTTATGAGGTAGTAACGTTTGCAATGAAATAAATACACTGTATTGCGAATATTTGTATATATTTTAGGTTCCTGTGCAAGCTATATGAAGTTTACAACTTCAGCTTAATAACAATGCCACTAAAAGAATGTACTTATGTGTAAGGTTATATAGTGGTTACGTGTGAGGTGATGTAGTTAGTAGCGTCCGAAATAAAGTACACAGTGGCGTTAGCGTCGCGTAAACAATCGCGCAGGGCTCTCATGCCAGACGTGGTAGTGTAATGCTTAGTGCTGTCGTACAAGAGGTGGTCGTGTAGTGTTTTGAGCAGTGAACTCTCATACCAGAGGCGGGAGTGTAGTTGTTAGAGCAGTGGGCTCTGTTACCAGAGGTGGTAGTGTAGTGGTTAGAGCAGTGAATTCTCATACCAGAGGTGGTAGTGTAGAGCTTAGGGCAGTACATTCTCGAACAAGAGGTGGTAGTGTAGTGGTTAGAACAGTGGCCTCTTATACTAGAGGTGATAGTGTAGTGTTTAGAGCTCTTATACAGAGGTGGTAGTTTAGCGGATAGGGCAGAAGACTCTCATACAGATGTGGTCGTGTAGTGTTTGAGCAGTGCACTCTGATACCAGATGTGGTAATGTAGTGGTTAGAGAAGCGGACTCTCATTTGAAGAGGTGATAGTGTAGTGGCTAGGGCAGTGGACTCTCTAATGGTTAGTGCAGAAGACTCTCGTATCAGAGGTGGTAGTGTAGTGGTTAGAGCAGCACACTCTCAAATAGAGGTGGTAGTGTAGTGGTTAGAGCAGCTGACTCTCATTTGAAGAGGTGGTAGTGTACTGGCTAGGGCAGTGGACTATGATACAGTGGTGGTCGTGTAGTGTTTGAGCAGTGGACGCAATATATACTGGCCATTAACCTGCAATGTGTACTGCCCACTAACCTGCAAGGTATACTGCTAATACTGAGGTGGTCGTGTAGTGTTCGAGCAGTGAACTGTCATAACAGAGGCGGGAGTGTAGTGGTTAGAGCAGTGGGCTCTCTTACCAGAGGTGGTATTGTAGTGGTTAGAGCAGTGAATTCTCATACCAGAGGTGGTAGTGTAGTGCTTAGGGCAGTGAACTCTCGTACAAGAGGTGGTAGTGTAGTGGTTAGAGCAGTGGCCTCTTATACCAGAGGTGATAGTGTAGTGGTTAGTGCTCTCATACTGAGGTGGTAGTTTAGCGGTTAGGGCAGAAGACTCTCGTACCAGAGGTGGTAGTGTAGTGGCTAGGGTAGTGGACAAGTAGGTGGTAGTGTAGTGCTTAGGGCAGTGGACTCTCGTACAAGAGGTGGTAGTGTAGTGGTTAGAGCAGTGGCCTCTTATACCAGAGGTGATAGTGTAGTGGTTTGCGCTCTTATACAGAGGTGGTAGTTTGGCGGTTAGGGCAGAAGACTCTCGTACCAGAGGTAGTAGTGTAGTGGCTAGGGCAGTGGACTCTCATACAGTGGTGGTCGTGTAGTGTTTGTGCAGTGGACTCAAGGTATACTGCCCATTAACCTGCAATGTGTACTGCCCACTAACCTGCAAGGTATACTGCTAACTAACCCGCAAGGTATGCAAGGTGACCGTGGAAGAACGGTGCTGGATGGGACGTTGTTAGGCGTGGTTCAGGGGCCCCCACCCCCACAGCGGACTCTGATACCAGAGGCGGGAGTGTAGTGATTAGAGCAGTGGGCTCTCTTACCAGAGGTGGTAGTGTAGTTGTTAGGGCTCTCATACCAGATGTGGTAGTGTAGTGCTTAGGGCAGTGGACTCTCTAGTGACTATAATATAATCAATAATCGATGACTGTATATAGCGTATGGTTGTGTGCGTGGTTATGACGTATGCGTGGTTATATGTGTGGTTATGAGGTAGTGACGTTTGCAATGAAATAAATACACTGTATCGCGAATATTTGTATTTATTGTAGGTTCCTGTGCAAGCTATATGAAGTTTACAACTTCAGCTTAATATCAATGCCACTAAAAGAATGTACTTATGTGTAAGGTTATATAGTGGTTACGTGTGAGGTGATGTAGTCAGTAGCGTCCGAAATAAAGTACACAGTGGCACTAGCGTCGCGTAAACAATCGCGCAGGGCTCCCATACCAGACGTGGTAGTGTAGTGGTTAGTGCTGTCGTACAAGAGGTGGTCGTGTAGTGTTTTGAGCAGTGAACTCTCGTACCAGAGGCGGGAGTGTAGTGGTTAGAGCAGTGGGCTCTGTTACCAGAGGTGGTAGTGTAGTGGTTAGAGCAGTGAATTCTCATACCAGAGGTGGTAGTGTAGAGCTTAGGGCAGTAAATTCTCGAACAAGAGGTGGTAGTGTAGTGGTTAGAATAGTGGTCTCTTATACTAGAGGTGATAGTGTAGTGGTTAGAGCTCTCATACAGAGGTGGTAATTTAGCGATTAGGGCAGAAGACTCTCATACAGATGTGGTCGTGTAGTGTTTGAGCAGTGCACTCTGATACCAGATGTGGTAATGTAGTGATTAGAGAAGCGGACTCTCATTTGAAGAGGTGATAGTGTAGTGGCTAGGGCAGTGGACTCTGTTACCAGAGGTGGTAGTGTAGTGGTTAGAGCAGTGAATTGTCATACCAGAGGTGGTAGTGTAGTGCTTAGGGCAGTGAATTCTCGTACAAGAGGTGGTAGTGTATTGGTAAGAGCAGTGGCCTCTTATACCAGAGGTGATAGTGTAGTGGTTAGTGCTCTCATACAGAGGTGGTAGTTTAGCGGTTAGAGCAGAAGACTCTCGTATCAGAGGTGGTAGTGTAGTGGTTAGAGCAATGCACTCTCAAATAGAGGTGGTAGTGTAGTGGTTAGAGCAGCGGACTCTCATACAGTGGTGGTCGTGTAGTGTTTGAGCAATGGATGCAAGGTATACTGCCCATTAACCTGCAATGTGTACTGCCCACTAACTTGCAAGGTATACTGCTAATACTGAGGTGGTCGTGTAGTGTTTGAGCAGTGAACTCTCATACCAGAGGCGGGAGTGTAGTGGTTAGAGCAGTGGGCTCTTTTACCAGAGGTGGTAGTGTAGTGGTTAGAGCAGTGAACTCTCATACCAGAGGCGGTAGTGTAGTGCTTAGGGCAGTGGACTCTCGTACATGAGGTGGTAGTGTAGTGGTTAGAGCAGTGGCCTCTTATACCAGAGGAGATAGTGTAGTGGTTAGTGCTCTCATACTGAGGTCGTAGTTTAGCGGTTAGGGCAGACGACTCTCGCACCAGAGGTGGTAGAGTAGTGGCTAGGGTAGTGGACAAGAATGTGGTAGTGTAGTGCTTAGGGCAGTGGACTCTCGTACAAGAGGTGGTAGTGTAGCGGTTAGAGCAGTGGCCTCTTCTACCAGAGATAATAGTGTAGTGGTTAGTGCTCTTATACAGAGGTGGTAGTTTGGCGGTTAGGGCAGAAGACTCTCGTACCAGAGGTGGTCGTGTATTGTTTGAGCAGTGGACGCAAGGTATACTGCCCATTAACCTGCAATGTGTACTGCCCACTAACCTGCAAGGTATGCAAGGTGACCGTGGAAGAACGGTGCTGGATGGGAGGTTGTTAGGCGTGGTTCAGGGGCCCCCACCCCTACAGCGGACTCTGATACCAGAGGCGGGAGTGTAGTGATTAGAGCAGTGGGCTCTCTTACCAGAGGTGTTAGTGTAGTTGTTAGGGCTCTCATACCAGATGTGGTAGTGTAGTGCTTAGGGCAGTGGACTCTCTAGTGACTATAATATAATCAATAATCGATGACTGTATATAGCGTATGGTTGTGTGCGTGGTTATGACGTATGCGTGGTTATATGTGTGGTTATGAGGTAGTGACGTTTGCAATGAAATAAACACACTGTATTGCAAATATTTGTATTTATTGTAGGTTCCTGTGCAAGCTATATGAAGTTTACAACTTCAGCTTAATAACAATGCCACTAAAAGAATGTACTTATATGTAAGGTTATATAGTGGTTACGTGTGAGGTGATGTAGTCAATAGCGTCCGAAATAAAGTACACAGTGGCGCTAGCGTCGCGTAAACAATCGCGCAGGGCTCCCATACCAGACGTGGTAGTGTAGTGCTTAGTGCTGTCGTACAAGAGGTGGTCGTGTAGTGTTTTTAGCAGTGAACTCTCATACCAGAGGCGGGAGTGTAGTGGTTAGAGCAGTGGGCTCTGTTACCAGAGGTGGTAGTGTAGTGGTTAGAGCAGTGAATTCTCATACCAGAGGTGGTAGTGTAGAGCTAAGGGCAGTAAATTCTCGAACAGGAGGTGGTAGTGTAGTGGTTAGAACAGTGGCCTCTTATACTAGAGGTGATAGTGTAGTGGTTAGAGCTCTCATACAGAGGTGGTAGTTTAGCGGTTAGGGTAGAAGACTCTCATACAGATGTGGTCGTGTAGTGTTTGAGCAGTGCACTCTGATACCAGATGTGGTAGTGTAGTGGTTAGAGAAGCGGACTCTCATTTGAAGAGGTGGTGGTGTAGTGGCTAGGGCAGTGGACTCTCTAGTGTAGTGGCTAGGGCAGTGAACTTTCATACAGTGGTGGTCGTGTAGTGGTTAGAGCAATGAATTAACATACCAGAGGTGGTAGTGTAGTGCTTAGGGCAGTGGACTCTCGGACAAGAGGTGGTAGTGTAGTGGTTAGAGCAGTGGCCTCTTATACCACAGGTGATAGTGTAGTGGTTAGTGCTCTTATACATAGGTGGTAGTTTAGCGGTTAGGGCAGAAGACTCTCGTATCAGAGGTGGTTATGTAGTGGTTAGAGCAATGCACTCTCAAATAGAGGTGGTAGTGCAGTGGTTAGAGCAGCGGACTCTCATTTGAAGAGATAGTAGTGTAGTGGCTATGGCAGTGGACTCTCATACAGTGGTGGTCGTGTAGTGTTTGAGCAGTGGATGCAAGGTGTACTGCCCATTAACCTGCAATGTGTACTGCCCACTAACCTGCAAGGTATACTGCTAACTAACCTGCAAGGTATGCAAGGTGACCGTGGAAGAACGGTGCTGTATGGGAGGTTGTTAGGCGTGGTTCAGGGGCCACCACCCCCACAGCGGACTCTGATACCAGAGGCGCGAGTGTAGTGGTTAGAGCAGTGGGCTCTCTTACCAGAGGTGGTAGTGTACAAGAGGTGGTGATGTAATGGTTAGAGCAGTGGCGTCTTATACCAGAGGTGGTAGTGTAGTGGTTAGTGCTCTCATACTGAGATGGTCGTGTAGTGTTTGAGCAGTGAACTCTCATACCAGAGACGGGAGTGTAGTGGTTAGAGCAGTGACATATCTTACCAGAGGTGGTAGTGTAGTGGTTAGAGCAGTGAATTTTCATACCAGAGGTGGTAGTGTAGTGCTTAGGGCAGTGAATTTTCGTACACAAGAGGTGGTAATGTAGTGGTTAGAGCAGTGGCCTCTTATACCAGAGGTGATAGTGTAGTGGTTGGTTCTCTCATACAGAGGTGGTAGTTTAGCGATTAATGCAGAAGAATCTCGTACCATAGGTGGTCGTGTAGTGGTTAGAGCAGTGAATTTTCATACCAGACGTGGTAGTGTTTAGGGCAATGAATTATCGTACAAGAGGTGGTGGCTTCTTATACCAGAGGTGATAGTGTAGTGGTTAGTGCTCTCATACAGAGGTGGTAGTTTAGCGGTTAGGGCAGAAGACTCTGATACAGTGGTGGTTTATACGAGTATCGGCGCCGTAGAGACGCCGTCGTCGAGCACGCGACGTTTGGCGTAGAAGTAGCTCAACGCCGAGCGCTCCTGAATGTACGGCAACACATAGCACATAATAGTGGTTAAGACATATGTATCACGTACCTTCCTGCGTTTTTGGGCCTAAACCACGCCTAACAACCTCCCATCCAGCACAGTTCTCCCAAGGTCACCTTGCCAGTCCGCTGCTCTAACCACTACACTACCACCGCTATTTGAGAGTGCACTGCTCTAACCACTACACTATCACCTCTGGTACGAGAGTCTTCTGCCCTAAGCGCTAAACTACCACCTCTGTATGAGAGCACTAACCACTACACTATCACCTCTGGTATAAGAAGCCACTGCTCTAACCTTTACACTACCACCTCTTGTACGAGAATTCACTGCCCTAAACACTACCACCTCTGATATGAAAATTCACTGCTCTAACCACTACACGACCAACTCTGGTACGAGAGTCTTCTGCCCTAATCGCTAAACTACCACCTCTGTACGAGAGCACTAACCATTACACTATCACCTCTGGTATAAGAAGCCACTGCTCTAACCTTTACACTACCACCTCTTGTACGAGAATTCACTGCCCTAAACACTACCACCTCTGATATGAAAATTCACTGCTCTAACCACTACACGACCAACTCTGGTACGAGAGTCTTCTGCCCTAATCGCTAAACTACCACCTCTGTACGAGAGCACTAACCATTACACTATCACCTCTGGTATAAGAGGCCACTGCTCTAACCACTACACTACCACCTCTTGTACGAGAGTCCACTGCCCTAAGCACTACACTAACACCTACTTGTCCACTGCCCTAGCCACTACACTACCACCTCTGGTACGAGAGTCGTCTGCCCTAACCGCTAAACTACAACCTCAGTATGAGAGCACTAACCACTACACTATCACCTCTGGTATAAGTGGCCACTGCTCTAACCACTACACTACCACCTCTTGTACGAGAGTCCACTGCCATAAGCACTACACTACCGCCTCTGGTATGAGAGTTCACTGCTCTAACCACTACACTACCACCTCTGGTAAGAGAGCTCACTGCTCTAACCACTACACTCCCGCCTCTGGTATGAGAGTTCACTGCTCAAACACTACAAGACCACCTCAGTATTAGCAGTATACCTTGCAGGTTAGTGGGCTGTACACATTGCAGGTTAATGGGCTGTATACTTTGCGTCCACTGCTCAAACACTACACGACCACCACTGTATGAGATTCCACTACCCTAGCCACTACACTACCACCTCTATTTGAGAGTGCATTGCGCTATCCACTACACTACCACCTCTGATACGAGAGTCTTCTGCCCTAACCGCTAAACTACCACATCTCTATGAGAGCACTAACCACTACACTATCACCTCTGGTATAAGAGGCCACTGCTCTAATCACTACACTACCACTTCTTGTACGATAATTCACTGCCTTAAGCACTACACTACCACCTCTGGTATAACAATTCACTGCTCTAACCACTACACGACCACCACTGTATGAAAGTCCACTGCCCTAGCCACTACACTAGAGAGTCCACTGCCCTAGCCACTACACCATCACCTCTTCAAATGAGAGTCCGCTTCTCTAACCACTACACTACCACATCTGGTATCAGAGTGCAATGCTCAAACACTACACGACCACATCTGTATGAGAGTCTTCTGCCCTAACCGCTAAACTACCACCTCTGTATGAGAGCTCTAACCACTACACTATCACCTCTAGTATAAGAGGCCACTGTTCTAAACACTACACTACCACCTCTTGTACGAGAGTCCACTGCCCTAAGCACTACACTACCACCTACTTGTCCACTGCCCTAGCCACTACACTACCACCTCTGGTATGAGAGTCGTCTGCCCTAACCGTTAAACTACAACCTCAGTATGAGAGAACTAACCACTACACTATCACCTCTGGTATAAGAGGCCACTGCTCTAACCACTACACTACCACCTCTTGTACGAGACTCCACTGCCCTAAGCACTACACTACCGCCTCTGGTAAGAGAGCTCATTGCTCTAACCACTACACTCCCGCCTCTGGTATGAGAGTTCACTGCTCAAACACTACACGACCACCTCAGTATTAGCAGTATACCTTGCAGGTTAGTGGGCTGTACACATTGCAGGTTAATGGGCTGTATACTTTGCGTCCACTGCTCAAACACTACACGACCACCACTGTATGAGATTCCACTACCCTAGCCACTACACTACCACCTCTTCAAATGAGAGTCCGCTGCTCTAACCACTACACTACCACATCTATTTGAGAGTGCATTACTCTAACCACTACACTACCACCTCTGATACGAGAGTCTTCTGCCCTAACCGCTAAACTACCACCTCTGTATGAGAGCACTAACCACTACACTATCACCTCTGGTATAAGAGGCCACTGCTCTAATCACTACACTACCACTTCTTGTACGAGAATTCACTGCCTTATGCACTACACTACCACCTCTGGTATAACAATTCACTGCTCTAACCACTACACGACCACCACTGTATGAAAGTCCACTGCCCTAGCCACTACACTAGAGAGTACACTGCCCTAGCCACTACACCATCACCTCTTCAAATGAGAGTCCGCTTCTCTAACCACTACACTACCACATCTGGTATCAGAGTGCACTGCTCAAACACTTCATGACCACATCTGTATGAGAGTCTTCTGCCCTAACCGCTAAACTACCATCTCTGTATGAGAGCTCTAACCACTACACTATCACCTCTAGTATAAGAGGCCACTGTTCTAACCACTACACTACCACCTCTTGTTCGAGAATTTACTGCCCTAAGCTCTACATTACCTCTGGTATGATAATTCACTGCTCTAACCACTACACTACCACCTCTGGTAACAGAGCCCACTGCTCTAACCACTACACTCCCGCCTCTGGTATGAGAGTTCACTGCTAAAAACACTACACGACCACCTCTTGTACGACAGCACTGAGCACTACACTACCACGTCTGGTATGGGAGCCCTGCGCGATTGTTTACGCGACGCTAGCGCCACTGTGTACTTTATTTCGGACGTTACTGACTACATCACCTCACACGTAACCACTATATAACCTAATACATAAGTACATTCTTTTAGTGGCATTGTTATTAAGCTGAAGTTGTAAACTTCATATATCTTGCACAGGAACCTACAATAAATACAAATATTCGCGATACAGTGTATTTATTTCATTGCAAACGTCACTACCTCATAACCACACATATAACCACGCATACGTCATAACCACGCACACAACCATACTCTATATACAGTCATCGATTATTGATTATATTATAGTCACTAGAGAGTCCACTGCCCTAAGCACTACACTACCACATCTGGTATGAGAGCCCTAACAACTACACTACCACCTCTGGTAAGAGAGCCCACTGCTCTAATCACTACACTCCCGCCTCTGGTATCAGAGTCCGCTGTGGGGGTGGGGGCCCCTGAACCACGCCTAACAACCTCCCATCCAGCACCGTTCTTCCACGGTAGTAGTATGTATGCGATTTTGGAGGGGTATCCTGAGGAGTTTAAGCGATATTAGGGAGGTTTCGAATGCCGCCCCCCTGAGTAGCCACGTGACCGTATGTAGTGCGCCTCCTAGCGGAAAGAAGTGTACCTAAGCGTCCGTAGTGCCATCTAGCGACTCGGACTTTAAAACATACTCGGACTTTAAAAA
The DNA here is from genome assembly GCA_020002185.1 of Paraescarpia echinospica. Taxonomy (NCBI): domain Eukaryota; kingdom Metazoa; phylum Annelida; class Polychaeta; order Sabellida; family Siboglinidae; genus Paraescarpia; species Paraescarpia echinospica. Next base: position 9,772,734 of record CM034543.1, read on the forward strand.
ATGTGATGTATGTATGTATGTATGAAGAATTAGTACTAAGGGAATAACTGGTAAAACCACAGTTTGAAAGTTGATTAGGTTTTTAATGATAACGAGGAGTGTAGAGAGGATGTGATTATTAGTTGTATGTACGTGTATGTGAGGGGAGTGTAGAGAGGATGTGTATGAATGTGCGTGTATGAAAGAACTAACGAAACACAAGAGTATACGAGTGCACACGTATTTTATTGACGAATGATAAAAGCGTATAATATGAAACCGTGTTTTATTAAGCGAAGTACACGAACATCAAGACTTGTGGGTGAGTGAACACCACGACAGAGGTCGTGAGCTTAGGGGTCAATACGACCAAGCCAGTGGCTCGTGGGATGATGATGATGATGGTACGACTTACGGGTGAGTGAACACCGCGTCAGAGGTCGTGAGCTTACGGGTGTGTGACCACCGCGCCATAGGCTCGAATCGTTAATGACGATGATGATATATGTTCGTTAATAAAACACGGTTATTGCAGTTGTTTAAGCCAATCGAATACGCGGCAATCATTTGCTACCAGATCAGTGCCGAAACCTTTTACGAAATCCTTCATGACAAGTCCACGACATCGAAACATGAGATAAGCAACACAGTATTGTCCACAAACGTTAGACACGGGACTCTGCAGTCTCTTAGAATTATGAGTCCACGTTACACAATGTTTATTCAAGAAACGTCGAAACTCGACGTGTCGTGGCGGCAAGCCGTAAGAGCAGAAGTATTCGCCGCAACCGTTGGCGTCTACGTAGATCGCTATCCAATGTTCTCCGGGTTTACCCGTGTCGTGCGTGTTGCACACGAAGGCGACGGGGTAAGCGTCTATCTGGAGTTCGAGGAGTACGTCTTTGGGTACGATCCCGCGCATGACGACACGGGTGTGCGTATCGCGGGTGAGTAGACGGATGAGCAGCATGGTTTCCATCAGTTGTCGTAGATGACGTTACGATTCCTGTCGATCTCCAGCACCTTCTCCAACTCGGCGTAGGCAACGAAGTTCACAGTGGTTGTCAGCGCGTCGCGTAAATGAATCTCGACGCGCAAGTTGCCCTTTTGTACCAGATGGAAGCAGCAGTCGTCGCACGCATCGGGGGTGAGGTCCACGCCGAAGAAGGTGTAGCCGTGTCGGAAGTCGTAGCGAGTCAAGCCGTTCCCTTCGTCCTGCCACGCCTTAACCGTCGAGGTGAACAGGTTATGGTAGCACCTGACAAAGAGGTTGTTGTCGAAGTCGGGCTGGAAAGGTTTGGCGGGTATCTGTCGTCCGTCGACGTACACGGCGAAGAAGTTGATGTGGTTGTTTTTAGCGTGAAAGGGATTTTTGTCGTAGCATCCGTTGTAGGCGTCGTTATCGATGCAGCACAGCACGAGACGTTTCGGAATAATACCATGAAAGAGGTTCTCGCGCGTGAACGAACGGGTACCTGTGGGAATAGAGTAGACCTTGCATTCGACAGGTCGCAGCGGATACTTGGCGGTGGCCTTTTCGAGGGCTTTGATGTGTGCCATCTGCACACTCGGATTCAGGGTGACTTTCTTGACGAACAGTGTAGCGTTGACGATCTGTATCTTGTAGGCGGGGTTGGCTCCACCAGCAATGAGCGCGAACGCATCCTTGCTGCGTACGAAACGCATCTTGAGCTCGACGCCTTTGACGAGGAGTTTATCCTGAAGCAAGAGGTCGACGTGGACACGACCTATCATGTCGACCACACGACTCTGGGCGATCATGTGGCGTCTGGCGACGAACCCCGCGCTGACTGTCGGATCGGCACCATCAACGACGACGGCGTCCATACGACCGGCCGTGTCCTTGTACCACATCTGACTCGTCAGTTGCGTCTCCTTGGCATCGTCACCGTAACTGAGCAGCGTCTCTATGTAGGCGCGGTATGGGTACGTGTTGGTCAAGGGAGTCACGAGCGTTCCGTTCAGGTAGAAATCGACCTGACCGAACAGAGAATGGAGCCAGTTATTCACGGGAGCGACGGGATCGGCGGGGTCGAGATCACTTCCGTCGGCACGCGTCACCTTCGCCTGAACGTGTAGTTTCGTGTCGGCGAGATCCAGGTAATCGTCTCCCGAATCGGGTACGACGAATTCGATCGGTCCACCCGAGTCGAGCGAGGACACCGGCTGGTGATGGACCGTGCGACTGTCGATGATGGCGGTCTGAGTCAGAGGTACGGTGAAGAGATCGAGTTCGCTCTTGAGTCCCTCACACGATAGTTTATGAACGAACGCCATCGTCGAATATATCGGGTTCACGACGTACCTTCGGTCTCTGCTGTTTCCTCCGACGTCTCGCTGGTGTACTGACTCGTTTCTCAGGGGGTGTGCGTCTTATACGCTTACGCGGTCGTACGCCAGGGGTCAAGAGATCACTCATCATATCTCTACCGGCAGTGGTGACGCGACGTTTGGCGGCAGTTCTGATGTTCTGTCCCTACAGGACGTCGTCGGCTATGCGTGCGCCGGTCGACAGAGCTCTCTTTCCCAACGCCACGGCTCCTCTCTTGACAAGCGGCATGACGCTACGCAGTAGACTTCCGAATAGACTTCCCAGTCCGTGTCCCCGTTGGTGTCGGGCACCCACGAAATAAGGAATCGCACCTCCCGCTTGACGATCGTAGTAGTCGGTGTAGTTCATCTCTCTCTCTCTCTAGAACAGTGCCGTCCGTTGCCGTTGGAAATGAAGTGTCACCGTCACCTTACCAACCTCGAATGGCACGCGATATCCGGTGTCGTCTCTTATATCTATCTCGACCGTGCCAAACTCTTTGTAGAGCACGGGTACGTAGTGAGTCTTGTCGAAGGTCTTCGATACGATGTCGCCATGGCGACCACTCACCGGGACGATGCGCAGCAGCGGCACGAGACTGTCACCAACAACTCGCGGTTCCACGACATCCGTATAGATGTAGAGCGAGTCGAGCCCTCGTTCCATGGTGATCACGGTGTCGGCTTCCGTGATCAATACCTTGAACTCGGGTGCAGCGGGATCCTTCGGGAGAGACTCCAGCGTAGCGGTGCGAAAGCCGAGAACGGCGGTCAGTATAGCAGCACGGAAGACGGTATTCGGTGCCATGTGCACCGATACCTTACGCGTAATGATGTTGTAGCTCAGTTTCACTCGTCCCTCTCCCACCACGCGACGTAGAGAGGCGTTAATGGCGAGGATCAGTGACCACGGATCTTTATAGTATCCGGTTCCGATTCGGATAGTCTTCGTGTGCATGGACCATGGGTCCTGCTCTTCGTCTATCGGTAGTGTCACAGCGAACTCCACGTCGTCGTCTACGAAGTTGTACCAACTGTGCGGGTACTGTACCTCCACCAGTCCGCACTCCCATTGTCCCCGTAGTAGGATACGTTTCGGTAGCGTCGTGATGTAGTGGGTCAACGTGTTGTCGGGGTGCGTGTGCATGGAAGCATTGCTGGGCAACGTGAGATAGAAATCACTCGGCTCCATGTTGTTGTTGTTGTTTCAACGTCGGACTGGGTAGCAGGTAACCCAACGAACTGCTCAACAGGGCCGTCCACAGAGTTGGATCGTGGTGGCCGAACGTCAGGTTGTAGATGCTGACCAAGATGACCGTGTACAAGACGACGACCTGACACAGAAAGACGATCTCCTCTTTGGGACACGCGGTGCCGAATATGTGCCACGGAGTCCTCTCTTTCTTTAGTGTTGGTGGTGGTAGAGTGTCGACGTCGTCTTCTTCTTCTTCTTCTTCTTCTTCTTCGTCGCTAACGGTGATCCGTGATGTTGTCTCGTCTGTCATACGTCGACGACTGACATCGCGACGGACGCACAATTAGTCTTTATAACCCGACGAGACCCTTGGCATCGATCCAGCTGTTGAACTTCGAAGGGTATCCGACCCATTTCACCAACACCTCCCGTCGCCTGCCTACCTTGCGGCGCTGTACTATCGATTCCACGCGGTACAGTTTATCGACCGGAACCGTCACCTTCTGCATCTCCGGTTCGTAGAAGGTACCGTCCAGTATCTCTCCGAGATCGTCCGTTAGACGATAGACGGGTGGATCGGACGGATGCACTTCGCGTATCATGAATAGTTCCTCTGTCCAATTCATCGTGTAGCCTTTATCGAACCGTCTCTTGACCTTGCTGATACGTATGCGATCCCCCACGTGGTACTTGGGTACACCCTTACCGTGATGACCACCGTACAGGCGCTGCCACACCTCTTCCTGATTAGTCGCATCCACCTGCGACGGAGGCATCCCGATGCTGCGGTGAGGCGTATCGTTGTACGTGCGCACCAGATCCGGAAGGATATCGATGTACCGCCACGCTTCTTTGTGTGTCAGGTATCGCCACAGCCGCGACATTAGTGTGCGATTGAAGCGTTCCACGATGCTCGCCTTGATCTCCGCGTTGTAGGTGGAGAAGTGTTGTTATAGAATTCCAGACCTCTATCGGTCTGTAACGACAGCGGCTGAATGTCAGTGAAGAGGCCGTTCAGCGCCTTCGACACAGACGTCGCCGACTTGTTCTTCTGTGGAACGCATCGGGCGACTTTCGAGAAGACGTCGATCACCGTGAGCAGGAACGTTGTACCGTCGTTTTCTTTTTTCAGACTGGTCACGTCGACGAGATCGGCCTGCCACTGTTGATCCCGTCCTCCGACGACCGTGCGCCGACGCTTGAAACGAACTCTGACCGGTTTATGTAGTGTATAGGCGTTCTGTTCCGATAGCCATTGTTCGACGATTTTTCTCGGTACGCGCGGTACGGCGGTTCGTCGCAAAGACGCGATTCCTCCGTAACTACCCACCTTGGAGGGGTTGAAGTAGACGTCCTCCAGCTGTTTACGACGGCGCACCATGATGACGTACGTATGATATAATCGATGGTAATCCCGCACACGATGGGAAGTCCGGCGTAAGCAACACCGGTAAACAGACGTGTTAGACTGTCCCGTGGATCACACATTATGTCGGCGAATCGAGATGATGCGTCTCTTTTATTCGAGACGTTCCCGTGTCTTACTAGTCGACGACGGTGGCGTAGGTAGAGTAGACGGGCTCATTCGAGATCGTCTCCGCGAGAGGGGTGTCCACTGCAGCGTTCGACGCGCTCTACCGAGCGATCGTGCGGCCGCCGCTTCTATGGTACGCTTCCTTTGTTCCTGTCGAATGGCCAGTCTCCTGGCCTCGTTACCCACCAACTCCATGGGCAGATTCATGTCGCCGAGTTGATGCGCAAACACCTGCCACCCCGTCGGAGAGCCGATGGTCTTGCGCTGACGCAACAAATCGTTCACGAGGTCCACCACGTTACTTCCGGGTACCGCTACGCCTTTGTTCATGAGCTCTCCGCGTGCATTCCACGCGACGTCTCGTTTCAGACGTTCCATCAGTCGTCTGGCTTTGGCCTGGAGCCCTTTGGGAACACTGTCGATGACTTGCGCTTCCACCCCCACCTCCGTTGGGGTCGGGTCCGTATTAGCCGCCACCGCCGCCGCCGTGACCACCGGGGTCGTGTCCTTGTTGACCGTTATCACGCGCATCGGTTCGCGCGTGCGTCGATCGGACAACGCGTTGTAGCGTTGCAACACTTGATTATACATGACGACCTTGTCACCGTCGGCGAGATCTTGTCTGTCGAGTATGACTTTCATCTCGTCGTCGAGTACCTGTACTTTGCGTCCTAGGGTATCCGTCGGTGCCGGTGCGCGTAGACTGTTCAACAGTCGCGGATCTACCAAGGCCATCTTCCGTGCGTGTTCCATCGTCGTCTACTTGAGTAGCACCTGTTTTAGCAACGGTAGAAAGACCGCACCGGCCAAAGGTGCCACCAGTGCCGACAGGAAACCACCGGTCTGTCCCCCTCCGCCCTGGTTGTTACCCCGTAGCAAGATGCGACGACTCCTTGCTGCAGGCGCGTCTCTCTGTGCCAAAGCACGCAGGTTTGTTTTGTACACGTTCAGAGCACGTCTCTGCGCGTCGGTCAAGGGCAAGTTCTTCTTCAATATGTTGTAGGCACACTCGGCTAGTGCACACAACAGATCGGCGTCAGCGTTTCTGATGATGGCTCGTCTCAATTTCGTGCTCTTGTACCTGTTTAGTGTCTGTATGCAGAGGATGTGTTTCTTCACGAGTTCGGACATGCTGTTGTCTTCACGAGCATCCTGCGACTGAAGGAACGAGGCGCTGCGCGGACGTCTTATACCTTGGGTTGGTACACGTACTGGACACTGTCGTCCGGAAGGACACCCGTGCGCAGACGCATGTCGTCGAGCGTGCCCTGTTTCAGATCGACGAGGAGATAACCGTACGGGAGTGACGTGGCGTCTCGGAACGCTTCCTGTACAAACTTCAGGCGACCCGGATACATCTGTCGTGCCAAGTGTCCGATCTGTGACGCGTCGCGAGGATTCTTGAAGATCACCATGTAGTGTGCGTTCAGACTGATTGTGCGACTCTCCTTGTTCTTCGGAAACAGGTTCTGTACGAGATACAGTACGGACGTGTTCTGGTGATGACTCTTTTTCGTGAACAAGGTCGTGACCCGCTCGTCCGTTTCTGCCATCATATCATCGATGACCACGAGGTTACGCGTCGATGCGTCGAACGCGCCGCTCGGCAAGCCTTCCTCGAATCGTACCAGGTCGTTGTCAACGTAGGCACTCTGCCATACACCGTAACACCACGTGATCTTCTCTGGAGGTGGATCGATGATCGTTGCGGCGTGACGTAGCAGACGCATCACGAACGTGGTCTTACCGCATCCCGTCGGCCGCGCGACGATACAGGTGAAGGGGTGTTTCCATCGCGTGTCCATCTAGTAGTCACCGGTGGCGTTCGACAATGTCGCGTTGACCACTGTGCTGTTAGTTGCGACGACGACACCTCCACCACACCAACGAAGGAAGGGATCGCGGAACAAGACGTACAAGACCTACAGATACAGACCGAGTATTCCCACTAGTGCTACAGCTACAAGCGTTCCCGTCCGTGACATGCTACGTTATGACTATCGATTGCGTGGCATCTGACTAAATAGTGTTATCTTTTTTGTTTTGTTTTCGTGTGTCTCCGCCTACTAACCGCGTGACAGCTAGAGGCGCCTATAAACCCAACTGATGTAGGGGCGCATTTCCTCATCGTGTCAGCAGTGGTTCGGCATTACACCTCCACCGGTCCCGTGGTGATTCCGTCTTCGTTGTCCACGCGCTTGGCATAGAAGTAGGTCAACGCCGCACGTTCCTGGATGTACGTCAGCACGGACGTGTGATTGACCCGGAACCCGCGGTTCTTCCCACTTCCGCTGCGACGATTGGTCAACACGTCCAGGAACGCCTGCTTGTCGATGGTGTTGAGTCGTTTGTTCAGACCTTTGGTGCTGTATTTATCGACCGTATCCGAACAATAGTAGGTCTTGCTGCACAGGCCCAGGAAACAGTCGCCGGCCCATTCGACCTTGAAGAGACCCGGTGTTCTCTTGTCGTACGCCTTGCGCTCCTTGCAACACGTCTCGGTGCCGTTCCACGGGCGACCGGCCAGGCGACAGCGCACGTAGTCGTTCTGATGATCGTCGCAAAATTCGGACGGTAGCCATTCGGAGCGGTGACGAGAGTAGTGGTCGCGCAGTGCCGGGGTCACGAGGTCGTCGACGGACTCACCGGCCAGAGCCAAATAGGCGCTGTCCGTATCGGTTTCGAAGTACTCGAACAGCGGACGATCCACGTACCTGAACATAAAGTCGTAGTAGAACTCCAACATGCGTAGTTTGGCCCACTGCAGCACGAAGAATCCCACGTGTGTGGGCAGTGCGTATTTGACGGTGCGCTTGTGCATTTCGATCTCGTATGCATCGGCAGCGACGATGTCGAGTTGACGGAAGCGACGATTGTTGATCGCGATCGTTGCGCTCTTCTTCGTGCAGTAGGTGACATCGCGGTGCTTATCGACGTTGGTGATAAATTTCCCATAGGAAGAATTGCCCATAAGTTTGTTGGTATCCGCGATCATGGCCTTGTCGGGATGGGCGTCTCCTTCGCGACGTGCGGTGGACACCGCCTCGCCGAATCGTCGGAAGCAGGCGACCGGTGTGTACTCGATGACCTGGTAGACGTGCGTCATCTCGAGTCCGTGTGCGAGGTACCATCGCAAGAGAGGTGTGGCGAGCAAGATCTTATCCCCGCGATAACTCCCGACGAGCATACGACGCGGAGTTGCCATGATGTTGTGTTCTTCGGCGTAGCGACGCATGAACGGTCCGAGATCATCGCGGTTCACGTGAATGTTCTTGAAGATGGGCTGCATCTCGGCAAAGTGCGCGCGCAGGTCCTCCGGTACACGTATGTCGCACTGAATCATACCGAACACGCTACCGTTGCATACACCTGTCAGGATCTGTTGTGACGTCATTTTCCGGCGCACGTGTCGACGACGTTGGCGAACGTCCAGAAACTTTTTTACGCACGGATCGCGTCTCGTGACCTTCCACTCGCATTCCCACAACTCGACGACCCTCACAAAGTGTCGAAGATAGGCTGTGTTCTTTCGTGTTTCGGCGAGCAGTTGCGTCATGGGTTTCCCGTTGACCTCGTAGAACTCGCGTCCGGTGCACGGACACCCGTGGTAGTAGCATCCGTGAAACTGATAGGCCGTCTTCGTTTCGCTGCACCAACCGTCCACTAACAGTTTACCGATGCGCTTCTCTCGACTGTTGGACTGGTGACGTATGGCGAGTCCCGTGCTTTCGGACTCCCACGTAAGCCATTCGACAGCCATCTGACCTGTGGGCTGTGCCACTTCGGGTCGGAACATCTTCTCTTCCCGTCGCCGCGTGTACCATCCAGTCGGCATCTCTTGTGATATCGACCACAGATACAATGCATTCGCATCGTAGCCCACAATGGACTGACAAGTTCGAGCCGCGTCACCGTAGTCGTTACGACGAATCTTCGTGACCCCCTTCTCGTGATGTCTGGTGAAGATGAGTGACGGCCCTCCGACGATGTTCTCTCTGATGAGCTGGTGGACGTCCTTGTTCGTCTCGTTGACGAGCGTAAAGAACGTCCTCTGCGGTACGTAGGTGAACAGGTAGGACAAGGTCAAATCAGGTATACTGATCCCTTGTTTGAACATGTCGAGACCGCGGTGTTGGTAGAAGTCGAACTGTTTGGCGATGGCCTCCAAGAACGGTACGACGTCTCTGTTGTTATACCAGACGAGAAAGTCTCGCAAAGTCTCCATGTCGTTGTCTCGCCACACCTTCTGACATCGTGTGTAGTCGTCGTCGGATATACCTTCGTTCTTCAGTCGACTGAAGAAGGCCTCTTTGGGAGGTAGAACGGTGTCGTCGAGTCTCTCCAAGCTGTCCATGTATTCGTACGGGATGTGACCTTTCGTGACTGTACAACCGTACGCTTTCAGGTACTTGTCGTACGAGAATCCCGGGGCAATGTAATGAGTCATGTCGATGAATTTGAGGTTGTCCGTCGATAGACACATAAACGTGTTGCCACGTTTGATCACGTGAAACGTCCCCTCCTTCTCCTCCTTCTCCTCCTCTCCGTCCTCTGTTGCTTTCTTTTCGGACAGGAAGTAGGGTACCAGGAACTGTTTGACGACGTTCAGATCGTACCTGCCCGAGTTGAAACCGATGACGGGCAACTGATGAAGCCAACCGTACAATTGCCCCATGAGAGTTTTGTAGGGATTGGTCGGTTGTCGCTGTGACTCGTTGTCCCCCGCCTCCTCCACGGCGGACGCTTCCTGTTCGTTCCACTTCCTGATAGCCTCTGCGAGCTCGTGTAGGATGCCCTCGTAACTGTCTACGATGACTTCGTAGGCTGCTTCGCTCATGTTCTGAAGGATGGTCATCATGTCGGATACCAACTTGTTGCTGTCACCATCCGTGATGAGACATTGCACCTGTTCGAATCCGGGTACGTTACTCGCCAGGGACACACTCAACGGTACGTGACGAGCCACCCAGTGGACCTTGGCACTGTCCGACGGAAGCTGCGATGTATCGAACCAGGACTCGAAGTCGAAGGTGGCGCGATACGGATAGTAGCGCAACCATTCGGCAACGTGAATGTTTTCGTCGTCCAACCGCTGGAAGACTGTCGGCGACGGATGGTAGACGCCACCGGAATAGATCTTTCGCACGCCTCCCGTACACCCGCGCTCGTGTCGTTCTAGCTCGAATACGCGGCTCCATAGTGCATCGCCACACTTCCTACATCGATACGAATGACAGTACATGTTCACGTCTTGTATGTAGGAAAAGTGTGTCTCGTGAAGATTGATGTACATCGTTTCAGGATAGTGGCACAAGGAACGACGTACGAGTTCGGCAGTCGCCTTTCCACCTTCTTCCGGTTCGACGAGCGTGTAGACGCACACGTTGGTCTCAAAGGTGGTCTCGACGCGATAGAGATCGTCCATCGTCACCCCGTCAAAGTCTTTCATTGCCACACCGTCACGGTCGTACTTCGCGTAGAGTACCCGCCCAGCGGGTTCCAGGTGGTATCGGTCGCATCCACGATGCAGAGCCAGACATCGGAAGAGAAACAGATTGTCGGTGTACTTTGTCTTGTTGACGGAGTCTCTTTCCAATCCGATGACGGCTTTGATTCGTTTGATGTACCTCGGCTGTGTGATGTCCACACATCCTATCGGATGATGTACGATGTGATTGACGAAGAAGGTAACATTCGTGACCACCTCACATACCCATTGACTGTCCGGACGCTGATTGATGACCCACTGCAGCACGTCTGTTTCTCGGATACGTTCCAGAAACGCATCAAAGTCTGCAGTGTTTGTGATCAGACACGGTTCGTCAAGGTAACGACCACAACAGTTACAGGACGAATGATAATATATGTACCTGTTCGTGGTCTTGTTCCTTAACACAAAACCGTAACTAAGATTAATCTTAAACGCGTGCGTCTGTTCGCGGAACATGCGTTTCAGTGACTGTTCTAGGGCGCTCGTGTCCGGTGTCGACACTCTGTAATTGTACCTGGATTGCACGGGTCCTCTAGCCGTGTGGGTTCGGATGGTCGACCAGTGATCTCGGACGACATCTCGTAGTTCCCTCGATAGAGTATCGGCGAAGGGGAGTCGGGGTGGCGGTTGTATCGGGTCGTCGTCGTCGTCAGCGACACTCACACGTGGTCGCTCTGTGCGTCTCGCTCGTTTGCAAAGGGTGGGTCGTTCGCTTCCATACATACCGACTTCGCGACACTCACACGTGGTCGATCTGTGCGTCTCGCTCGTTTGCGTAGGGGTGGGTCGTTCGCTTCCATACATACCGACGTCATATGACGTAACAGGTTGTCACGTCTCGTGAACTAACGTGCACATCTCTCTCAACGGTGCAGTGTATCGCTAGATGGCGCCACTCGTGGCGGTGATTTACTGTAGGCATGATCGTCGTGTGTTGTTGATGATGATGAATGTGTTTGGTCTATATGACGTTGTATGTCGGCGTGTGTATCGAGCACGAGACCGCAGTGACGACACGTGTGCTGTTTCATCGTCTACCTACAACTGAAGGATGGGAGATCCTTGTACGTGTCTATATATATCCTACACTGTGTGACGTGATAAGAGGCGTGATTTGTATGAGTGTGCGTGTATGTATTCGCCGATCGCAACGAGCTATGAAGGTGACAAGAACAACAGACACCGGAATCCTGGATTACATACCATCTTTATTCATGGAATATACAATAAAAGTGAAAGGTAAATAAAAGTGAGTACATGAAAGCAAAGCTAAGCACCTGCAGTAACAGACAAGCGGCGCCTATAACCCCAGCTATAGCGTAGGGGCGCATTTCCTCTTGTCGTCACTGCAGGCGCTTCTGGAGGCTATTCGATATGTAGGCGACGTGTTCGTCGCGCGTGACATTCCGGGCGATCTCGTCACAAATCGTGCGCACGGCCACGTCTAGGCTGCATCTCTGTGTCGCAAACAGTGTCCCCGCTAGGGACTCTATGTTTAGTTCCAGGTGTCTCACGCTGTCGAATGGAGCCGAGTAGGCCCACGGGATCGTTGTGTCGGTTTTCGACCATATGATGTGGCCGTCGTATGCAAGGTCGAGTGTCGATGCGTCCCTCCGGAGAGTCTCGTACTCGGAGGCGGTCATGGTGACGTCATAGTCGTCATTCTCACATGTCATGTCCAGTGTGAATGATGTTGATGCTGCTTCGGTGGAGGTTGAGGGTGACGTGGCTACACATGTCATCTCCAGTAGTGGAGATGAGTTGTGCTGCTGCTCGTGCTGCTGGATAAGTAGAGCCTGTCGCAGCGGCATGGGGGTGACGTTTTCGTGGCGCCCACTCTACCGGGTTCTGTGCATACGACTGCCGAATGAGCTCCAGTCCGCTAGAGGGAGCATCGATGGCCTGTTAGCAACACAACAACAACAACATTAGCAGGGTGTTTTTTCGTCCACCATTTCTATACCACGTGTACGCAGAATGGCTTGTACACGTGATACGATGTCACGTGACCACTCCGGTGTGCTCGCCATAAACCTGTAATGGTGCACTGCATATCTCAAATTGTCGTGGATCAGGTCACTACGCACCAGGTAGATGACGTTTGACTCACCTTCGAACAGGCGCCACAGTTCGTTGCTTATGAAACGAACGATATCATCGAGTGCTACTGCACACAGCTCGGTGTACCAGATCTGCCTTTCGTCCCCCGTGTCGTCTTGTTCGTCTCAGGGCAGTGCCTCCTTCGGTGTGAGTGGTTCGTCTTCCTTCGCATCCGACACGGTTATACCGCGGGTATGGAGACTCGCTTTCACCCGTGCTACGACATCACGAGCAAACCACGGTGTGCGCGCTACGCATACCAGCTCGGATACTACCATATCAAAGCTATTATATATACGCATGCGATCCACTTTGTACACGTCTTCGTGAACGTTCGCATAGCGACGACTCAGTGCGTCGGCCGCCTGGCGAGAGCAAGCAGCGGTTATAGTGGCCATAAATAGACCGTCATCTATCATTTGGTCTGCACGCTTCTGAATGCCATTCACCTTCTCTACCGCCTCCTGTAATTCACTACGCCTCCGATCCTCGTCATGGTCAACATCAGCGGCCCAATCAGTATCAATATCACCATCATTAGCAATATCATCATCATCCTGATCACTAGACCAAGAACACGACCCCACATAGATGACACTTGCCTCATCATCATCATCATTGTCTTCAAACAGTCGGCGTTTCACCCCACGCACGCTATCAGACGATGGGATCGGTGTTGACCAAGGAGGAGTCTACAACACACGACAGAAGCAAGTGTCAAATACACACACATCATTCATTCATTCATCGCTGTCAGGTGGCGCCACATCATTCATTCGTCACTGTCAGGTGGCGCCTCTTCCGACTGGAATATTTCCAGTACGTCACTGTCAGGTGCCGCCTCTTCCAGTACGTCACTGTCAGGTGCCGTCTCTTCCGACTGGAATATTTCCAGTAAGTCCACAGGTGCCACCTCTTCCGACTGGATTATTTCCAGTGCAATCACGGTGTAGTTTCGATAGCCCTCCTTTGTCTCCTTTCTAATTGTCACCCTAGCCCGTTTGCCACGTAGGCCATTCAGTGCCTCGTAGCGTTCTTGGCCGGGTTTAAGCGCCATATAGTTGATTGCTGTCATTCCCCCCAAGACCCCCTGAACTATACGATCAAATCCTGTGACCCACACTTCATTCCCCTTGCGATCGGCGAAAAGCATACCCATAGCATACTTGTAAACAGGATTACCCTTCTGACGGCCGTGTACAGCACATGTACTGACGCTATGGCGGTTCCCCTTCGTCATTTCAAGACGAAGGACTTTCCGATTACATATACGGCATGCCGGGTAGCATACATATTTATTTGTCAGAGCACATGTTACTAGTGTCAGCGGGCGAACAAATGCGTACGTTCCGTCACTTACTTGTTCGAGTTCTGACAGAAGCATTTCCTCGGATTTGACATTGGGCGTCGCCATCTTGTTGAGCAGTGAAGTGAAGTCGAGAGCGGCAGCAGCGAGTCGGAGAGAGAGAATGTTTGTCGTGTTGGATTTACCCTGGGTTTATATACATAATCATTCCCTCCAGGCATCGATCACGTGTACCGTAGACAATGACATCACGCGCCCCTGGGTGTTCGCATCTTATCGGGCGCGTGACTTTATCTCTCACTCTCCCGTACTCTCTCACCGTGTGGCTGACTGTCTGTTTTTTTAATGGACGCCTTAGCACTGCCTAACGAAGTCCCTCACCTGGATAAGAATCACACCGAGTATATTCTTACCTGCTTCGTTACGCTTTGAACTCTTACCCCAATACCCTTCCGCACTGGGTACATTCTCAATAAGTCGTGCGTCACCTGTAGCCAGCAAGCGTTGCCGTAGTTTAGAGGCACGAAACTTCACGGCTACTATAGCGTGCATCACGCCTCGACGTTGTGATAGCCATGTTGCAGTTCGATCCGGTGTCCACCGAATGTTTTTACTCCAGTATTTCGCCTGTATTCCGCTGCGTGCAGTCTGAATCTTTCTCGCTGTGTTCTCATCGTGAAAATGTCTGGCTTTTTTAAACTGATAGGCTGCTTCTGCACAAGAAAAGTCTTCGCCCCATATGTGTATATTACATGGATGGAAATTCGATAGGAAGTGACCAGCACCCCTGAATTGTATATCCAAGCTCTTGACCTCCATATGTTTCATCGCTGACCACTCACAGAGTTCTTTTCTCCCGTCTGTATTGTTAGCGTTCTGATAAGACGCATTGTCGTCTAGTCGCACTTCGAACATCATGCGCTTATCGCAGGGTCCTATGACTGATATCGGTTTACTACAGTGAAATTTTCCATAACGTCACATGGCTGGCTACATAACCAGGCATCGGTCACGTGACATCCCTAGATAATGATGTCATACGTCCCTGGGTCTTCAGCTTTTCATACACCGGTATTTTTCCCCTCTACAGTGTGTCTTACAAGTTGCCTTCCTATCTGCGTGCATATGCTCTATCCTATATATACTAGCTCGTTTGTTACATTCTTCACATCGTCTCATTCGTAACTATGTCGTCGATACCTTGGGACCAACTGCGCGCTGAATGGCGTCTTCGAAATACGGGGATGCGTTCTATGTCGTCGATACCTTGGCTGCAATTGCGTGACGACCGGCGTGGTCTCGAAATGTAAGTACTTTTATTATTATTATTATTATTATTATTCTTTGTTTCATTCGATAGATATCCTATACATATCATACTATAATCATCCCAGTGTTCTTCACGTAAACTACCTGTGACGTCTCACCTCTATTATTCCTTATGCTTACGTTCGTTATGTGTCACGGTTATCTATATTACCTTTCAGGTCTGCCGGTGCCACCGATGTTGCTACCTGGAGTCTGACAGGAAGTGTCTCCAGTGACTCCAGTATTGAGGATTGCAATGATACCTGGAGTCTGACAGGAAGTGTTGAGGATTGCACGTGAGTGTTCAACGATTACAACAATATTTTACTACCTTATTTATGTTTTCTCTTACCTCGTTTCTCATTCTCTCCAATGTATACACAGTCTTTCTTATCTATGTGTATGCTGATCTCACTTGATCTCTTGTCGTTTCGACTAGGTATTCGGTGTTTGGTTACCGTTCACGTCAGCAGACGTCTCCATTACGTATTGTATCATAGTCCGTTGATCTAGCTTGCCCTTTTATCGTATGTCGATTCCCTATGCGGTGTCTGGTTACATCATTGGCTTATTCCACCCGGCTGTACTTTGCATAATATAATTCATATATATACAACGTTTTCATGTATGTTTCAGAGAGGAGGAACACCGCGAAAATCATTATTTCTTGTTCTGTCACGTACTACGCGAACTCCTGGCGACACAGACTCCCTTTGATGCAGACCCTGTTCCTTCCCTGGTGGAGGATGTTGTCGAAGATTGGGATGCCGAGATCGACCGCTAACAAACTATTCAACTGTGCTTTTTGCATGCTCACATGTTGTTGACGAACGCACATTATTAAAAAACCTAATCAACTTTCAAACTGGTTTTTGTCGGTTATTCCCTTAGTACTTTCCATTAGGAGGCGCACTACATATGTCGGTTATTCCCTTAGTACTAATTCTTCATACATACATCACATATTGTAAAGTTTCACTAATTCTTCATACATACATATATACATACATCACATGTAGGTTACACTTCTTTCCACTAGGAGGCCATTATTAAAAACCTAATCAACTTTCAAACTGGTTTTTTGTCGGTTATTCCCTTAGTACTAATTCTTCATACATACATACATACATACACACATACATACATATCACATATTTTAAAGTTTCACTAATTCTTCATACATACATACATACATACATCACATGTAGGTACACTTCTTTCCGCTAGGAAGCGCAGGTCACGTGACTACTCACTTTGCTCAGAGGCGCAGGTCACGTGACTACTCACATTGCTCAGGGGGGCGGCTTTCGAAACCTCCCTAATATCGCTTAAACTCCTCAGGATACCCCTCCAAAATCGCATACATACTACTCATGGTCACCTTGCATACCTTGCAGGTTAGTGGGCAGTACACATTGCAGGTTAATGGGCAGTATACCTTGCGTCCACTGCTCAAACACTACACGACCACCTCTGGTACGAGAGTCTTCTGCCCTAACCGCCAAACTACCACCTCTGTATAAGAGCACTAACCACTACACTATTACCTCTGGTGGAAGAGGCCACTGCTCTAACCACTACACTACCACCTCTTGTACGAGAGTCCACTGCCCTAAGCACTATACTACCACCTACTTGTCCACAACCCTAGCCACTACACTACCACCTCTGGTACGATAGTCTTCTGCCCTAACCGCTAAACTACCACCTCAGTATGAGAGCACTAACCACTACACTATCACCTCTGGTATAAGAGGCCACTGCTCTAACCACTACACTACCACCTCTTGTACGAGAGTTCACTGCCCTAAGCACTACACTACCAACTCTGGTATGAGAATTCACTGCTCTAACCACTACAATACCACCTCTGGTAAGAGAGCCCACTGCTCTAACCACTACACTCCCGCCTCTGGTATGACAGTTCACTGCTCGAACACTACACGACCACCTCAGTATTAGCAGTATACCTTGCAGGTTAGTGGGCAGTACACATTGCAGGTTAATGGGCAGTATATCTTGCGTCCACTGCTCAAACACTACACGACCACCATTGTATCATAGTCCACTGCCCTAGCCAGTACACTACCACCTCTTCAAATGAGAGTCCGCTGCTCTAACAACTACACTACCACCTCTATTTGAGAGTGCGCTGCTCTAACCAATACACTACCACCTCTGATACGAGAGTCTTCTGCACTAACCATTAGAGAGTCCACTGCCCTAGCCACTACACTATCACCTCTTCAAATGAGAGTCCGCTTCTCTAACCACTACATTACCACATCTGGTATCAGAGTGCACTGCTCAAACACTACACGACCACATCTGTATGAGAGTCTTCTGCCCTATCCGCTAAACTACCACCTCTGTATGAGAGCTCTAACCACTCCACTATAACCTCTAGTATAAGAGGCCACTGTTCTAACCACTACACTACCACCTCTTGTTCGAGAATGTACTGCCCTAAGCTCTACACTACCACCTCTGGTATGAGAATTCACTGCTCTAACCACTACACTACTACCTCTGGTAACAGAGCCCACTGCTCTAACCACTACACTCCCGCCTCTGGTACGAGAGTTCACTGCTCAAAACACTACACGACCACCTCTTGTACGACAGCACTAAGCACTACACTACCACGTCTGGTATGGGAGCCCTGCGCGATTGTTTACGCGACGCTAGTGCCACTGTGTACTTTATTTCGGACGCTACTGACTACATCACCTCACACGTAACCACTATATAACCTTACACATAAGTACATTCTTTTAGTGGCATTGTTATTAAGCTGAAGTTGTAAACTTCATATAGCTTGCACAGGAACCTAAAATATATACAAATATTCGCAATACAGTGTATTTATTTCATTGCAAACGTTACTACCTCATAACCACTCTTGATTGATTATCGATTATTGATTATTGTCGACTACCGTCAGGTGGCAGCGGTTTGTTTGTTTGCACTGGGATGGCGCAGAGGCCGTCAGGTGGGAGCGCTGTCGATGTCGACTACCGTTAGCAGCGGTTTGTTTGTTTGTTTGCACTGGGATGGCGCAGAGAAGCCGCCATTAAACTGGGGCTCACTGGGATTTTCGTACGGTCATGCTACCGCCGCTCGCTTTCTGGATGGCAGCGGATTGTTTTGGCGCTACGTTTCACTCTACAGTGGTTTGTTTTTCTCTCATGCGCAGTTTTTCGTATGTTGTTTGTTTGCACTGGAATGGCGCAGAGGCTGTCTTACCGTTTTTCCGCCCGTCGTCAGGTGACAGCGCTGTTGATGTCGACTACCGTTATTGGCACCGTCAGTTTGTTTGTTTGTTTGCACTGGGATGGCGCAGAGGCCGAAAGAGGCGGGTTTTGTTTTTGTTCGTACGTTTTATTAAGCATCATCGCAAGCATACTACATACATGTAAGGCTTTATTCCACAGGCAAAATAATCGGCACTTTATGCCACAGCTTCATCGTCACTAGTGATGCACATGAACGACACGGCTTCGGGCCCGTCCCAGCACAGTGGCGAAGGAACGACCAACAATAAAATATATATTATCTCACCGTTTCCTTTCTTATGTTCAATCCTTGCACAGCTTATTCCAAATACAAGTAACAGCTGTTACCACCGCTACACAATAATCCAGCAGCGTTATTAAATGCGCCGCGCAGAACTGTTTCCATACACTAATAATCCAGCGTCATAAAAATGCTCCGCTCAGAACCAGCCAACTTGATCATTAAACCGCACTGCGCCCGATTAACGCTCAAACAAATTTATCGCAGCTGCACAAAGCGCCAACAACATCCTTGCATACGACCAGCTTATTCTGACAGCGAATACCACCGCCAGCCAGCCTAACTAGGCCGCCCGATAACCTCGCTGATCTCTCGCGCCGCCAGCCACCACAGCAGCAGCCGAGTAATGTAATCTAAGTGCACGCGTACCCTATTTCACTACATATGACGCTTTCCTATTTCTCACATAGCGCCGTATACCTAATTGGTACTAATTAGTTGGTAATTACTATTTTTAATTATTGCTAGTGCTGCCCTCCAGTGAATGCACTACTCACTTGTTGCTCATTAATACCTAATTAATTACCTAATTAGTCACTAGATGTCGGCACACTCTCTTCCGTGGACCTGTCAATAAACCGTTTTTTTTATCAGTAGGCTGTTTTTGGACGCTACTGACTACATCACCTCACACGTAACCACTATATAACCTTACACATAAGTATATTCTTTTGGTGGCATTATTAGTAAGCTGAAGTTGTAAACTTCATATAGCTTGCACAGGAACCTACAATAAATACAAATATTCGCAATACAGTGTATTTATTTCATTGCAAACGTCACTACCTCATAACCACACATATAACCACGCATACCTCATAACCACACATTTAACCACGCATACGTCATAACCATGCACATAACCATACGCTATGTATATATATAGTCATCGATTATTGATTATATTATAGTCACTAGATGTCAGCACTACAATTATCGATTAATTTTATGTTTGCTCCTATATAGGCTCCATATCTAGAAACGGACGCTACTGACTACATCGCCTCACACGAAACCACTATATAACCTTACACATAAGTGTCTGCTTTCTTCACTAGAAGCGCCACTGTGTACTTTATTTCATTTCAGTCACTAGAGGTCAGCACACATGCTTAACCATTATATAACCTTACGCACAAGTGACTAATTAATTAACACCACTGCTTTAATCGATGATCAATCAATAATCGATAATCAATCAATAATCGATAATCAATCAATAATCGATAATCAATCAACAATCGATCATAATCGATAATCAATCAATAATCAATTAATAATCAATAGTTCTGCCCTCCAGTGAATAAACTATTCACTAATTATTTGCTAATTAGTTAATAATTAATTAGTACTCACTAGATGTCAGCACACGTTCGTGAACACTTCTGGGTGGTCTAGTGGACGATAATCAATAATCAATAGTGCTGCCCTCCAGTGAATAAACTATTCACTAGTTAGTTGCTAATTAGTGACTAATTAATTAGTACTCACTAGATGTCAGCACACGTTCGTGAACACTTCTGGGTGGTCTAATTAGTGAAGCCACTAATTAGTACGCACACGTGACTAATTAATTAACTAATGGGAATTACTATTTTTACTTATTGCTAGTGCTGCCCTCCAGTGCATGCACTACTCACTTGTTGCTAATTAGTACCTAATTAATTACCTAATTAGTCACTAGATGTCGGCACACTCTCTTCCGTGGACCTGTCAATCAAGTTTTTTATAAGTAACATTCCACGTTTTTTATAAGTAACATTCCATTCGACTCAGAATTTACTCATGACTGATAAAAAACGCAAAAATTCTACTTATAAAAAACGAAAAACCCTTTGATCTCGGGTCATGACCCGTATCGTGGAGAACACCATAACTACTCATAAGGTATTGACATCTTAATAAGATTGTACTTCGGGTCTGTTATCCCGATGTCCTGAAAATCGTTGCGTTGCAATCTTGTTTACGTCAGATAACATGTGTTGTCTTGTTGCCTAAAGGGACACTGTATAGTTTGCGCTATTCCACGGCAGAAGTGTTTTGTCGGCCGACGCTTCGCGTCTGCAGCTATTTATAGAACAGTCTCGGTTTCGTTGCAGGCGATACATTTGCTGTCGTTAGTTCTCGGGAACGCAAGACAAGCGTGCGCTACATCTAGTGATTGTGTTGATAAGAATTGATTAATTCCGTGTTGTTAGTTTGCAACAGTACGTCATGACAAATAAAAGAAATCATCAGGATTTTAAATCTGACCTTGGACATTGCAATTGTTCAAACATATTTAATAGAACCGAGAAGAGAGGGGCTTATCCCTGTTTGATCAGAGCGGCAGTCAGACTGTCAGTGTCAGAGTCAACAGAGGAGCATTTTGCTCGAAGAATTGTACTTGTGGTACGAAAAAACAAATATGCACAAACAGAGTCGGAAGACAGGGATCAAAACTTGGCTTAGCCATAACACAGGCCCCGTCGGATGCATCAGACAACTGCAGCAGAAGACGCGCTGGTCAGTGATGTTCATTGTATGGTTGCGTGTCCTAAATTCGTGCATCGTCCACTTCGATGTCGGTATTGTGTCATGAATCATGTCTTTCTTCTGTTTGAATGTTTCGGTGAAACTCTATGTAATACGTTCACTGGCAGCTCCAATTGGTAATAAACTTGGATGGCATGTTGCAATTCTGTGTGCACTTTTTAGGTTTGAGAAAATTCAAATCACAATAGTCAATACCGCATTGTCACGTAAATTTGCGATGCACAATGTAGACATAATATGACAATAAATAAGCAATCATGATTGTAAGGGACATGCTTACGATGTTATTTAACTGTCTGATAATTGTAATAGGTCTATGTCTGTTTTGGCCAAAATAATGTAACAACTGTATGGGCTACAACAGTTGTCTTTGAAACAAAATAATGTAACAACTGTATGGGCTACAACAATTGTCTTTGAAACAAAATAATGTAACAACTGTATGGGCTACAACAATTGTCTTTGAAACAAAATAATGTAACAACTGTATGGGCTACAACAATTGTCTTTGAAACAAAATAATGTAACAACTGTATGGGCTACAACAATTGTCTTTGAAACTAAATAATGTAATAACTGTATGGGCTACAACAATTGTCTTTGAAACAAAATAATGTAACAACTGTATGGGCTACAACAATTGTCTTTGAAACAAAATAATGTAACAACTGTATGGGCTACAACAATTGTCTTTGAAACAAAATAATGTAACAACTGTATGGGCTACAACAATTGTCTTTGAAACAAAATAATGTAACAACTGTATGGGCTACAACAATTGTCTTTGAAACAAAATAATGTAACAACTGTATGGGCTACAACAATTATTTTTGAAACAAAATGGGGGAACACAGATTGATAAATATAGATGGTTGGTCGTTGATGTACAATTACTAAATTAGAGTCTACTAGAGTCAGATATGGGGTCAAATACATTGAAATGTATTTAAATAGAATAGTCTTGAGGAGTTCAAATACTTTGAATTGTAAAAGTATTTAAATACAAGTAAATGGATTGGGAAGTATTTCAAATACTTTTTATAATACGACAGTACAATATAGCTAAAACAAAAAAGCACACAGAAGAACTAGAATATCATTGACTAAGGCTTATCAGTCATGGTTTGGAGGTTCATGTCATGGGCAATTAACTTGTAGATAAGAATAAGCTGCCTTATGATGACGCCACCTGACTTGAGAAGCCACCACCTTCCTTTCAACCCACAGGCAGCAAGCAAATATTTGTCACAATAGCAGGCCTTATCAGCCACATTAATTAGCTTCATTTGGAAACCATGATCAAAAGAGAGGCAGGCCAGTGCAACTGAGTCTTGTTGGTAATTGCATCACAGTGACAACTGACACATAAAGTAACGTTGGCTTCTATCACAGTGATCTTAATGACATGATGGCCTTATCTTGCCATTATTTCAGAATGGAAAAGTGGTGAATTACTAAATGACCGAGTAAAATTTTTGATTCTCAAATTTAACAAGACAGGCATAAACAATATTGATACCCATGCCGAATGAAACTGAAAATGTATTTAGAAATATTTCAAGTACTTTGCAGAAGTATATAAATACAAATATTATCATTTAATAAACATAAAATACAAATACTTAAAAAAAAGTATTTAAATACATTCAAATACAAGTGTATTTGACCCTATATCAAATGGGGGTGTGTGGGGATATCTTTAATCAACACCAGCATAGAACCTATTTAGCCTATGCTAAATATGTTTCAATAAAACTAAATTAACTTCTGTTTTGAACAAATTGTGTGTAACATTTTATTATGTACCATAATCATGATAATGTAGAAGAATATATATATATATATATATATATATATATATATATATAGAGAGAGAGAGAGAGAGAGAGAGAGAGAGAGAGAGAGAGAGGGAAAGATGGAGGGAGGGAGAGAATATATATATATATATATATGTATAACTATGCATATATTTTATATCAACAACATTATTTTGTATATCATATGCATGCATACATACTTTTAAATATTACTTAAATATAAACCAGGACTTGACGGTGGCCTTTGTGGAAGATGAGGAAGAAGACCAGGATATACATTGTGCCCATTATGCATAACTCCTCTATTTTATTGCACGGATGCATGATTTTAAGCAGTTTATTGATTATTACAAGAGGAGCCCGCAACAAAACCAAAGAAACAAAAACAAGTTGCAAAGAATGTTAGTTCCTGTTATATAGCTGTATTGTATGCGATATGCAATGAATCAAATTTGAATTTGTTATATACCGGACATATTCAACATTTAATGATAAACCCTTGGGTCATTTATTTTTAGAAACTATATTGATTTCGTTTACATTTTAGGCAGCAAATTAATTTCCTGCAACACATTAGACTACATTTACAGAAATGTTTCCGAAATAAAATGGGTACATATTGCTAAAGAAGTCACCAAGAAGCCTATTCAAATCTCGACAAACATTGAGTGTTAATCAGCTAGTAGGCGAGAACACAGAACAAGATACCATCCTGTCTGAACAGGTATTTTGTATGTTATTAGCTGCCACTGGTATTCTGTTCATATCATACTGAACAATCTCTTGTGCAAGAACATAATTGTCATTTAATAACGTTAATAAAACAAAACTATTATCATATTTTGAAGCAGAAAATCGATTGATCCAGCATTGTTGTGATTTACAGATATCTGTATATAAATAAATTGGATTTGTATCCAAAGACAAAGTGACCGGTTCTAAAAATGTGCTGCCTCAAAACTTATCTTTATAAATATGGATAGTTGTCTTTATCAGCATTGGCAATAAAATGCATGTTTTAAAACATTTACAGTTGGAAGATGTTAATCGCGATGCACTACTTGGCTTCATCCAAACTGCTGTGAGTCTCCATCCACACCTACGGGATCTGCTGCCTGGTGACATCGCTTCGACTGAGCCAACACCTCCATCGGATAGTGAGAACATCACTTGGTGTCACTGCGGTCGATGTCGACAAATGCCACGACCATAAGAACAAGTATGCTGCCGTCGCAGTCTTGGTCGTTGCCTACGGGAGACTGCTGAAAGAGACATAAATGATGTAGTGCTGCGAAGTTCGGTAGTTCTTGTAGCTCTACGAGATGTGAATGACTTGTTTGAATACAATGTTCAGCCAACAAATGACAACTTTCATCATGCAGCTTACAGACAATTTGTTTTAAGGCGGTTTGACCACTTGGGAAGTGACAACAGGGTTGTCATACCCAGTTGTGTTGTGTGATCTGTAAGGGATAGGTTTCCATCACCTGATGGTATGTATACAGGATTTAAGGTTGCCCGATTGGTTTAATTGGGTAAACAACACAATGTGTATACACTCACATTGATACAGTCAGTTCATTTTAAAATGTGTACCCATTCTCAAGGTAATTGATAATGCAAAAGACATTATTTTGATGTTTATGAAATGATTATATATCATTTTGATGTTTATTATTATCATCATCATGTGTATAACACCTTTATAAAACATAAATGTGTGTATTTATGTTGAAGTAGGTCCTTCGATATTGCACTAATCATGGGTCATGCATGTATGTTGCCTTCCTTGATGCCACCAAGGCATTTGACAGGGTGAATCACACAACATTATGTATGAAGCTACTTAAGCTTGGAGTGCCTAAATATTTAATTAACATGATATGTCAGTGGTACTGTAATCAGACTATGTGTGTTAACAGGAGTTCGGTATTTTCCAACTTCGTCTCCGTGACTAATGGAGTTAAACAAGGGGATATGCTATCACCTTTCTTATTTAATTTATACATGAATGATTTGAGTTTGCTACTGATGAAGCTATCCATCGAATGCTATTGTGGCGATACAACTGTTAATCATCTCATGTATGCTGATGACATTGTACTACTGGCTCCATCGGCTAAGGGGTTGCAAAGACTACTAGATGTATCATACAATTTCGGATGTGACAACGACATATTGTTTAACAGAGTAAAGTCGCAGATAATGTGTTTTGACACAAGACAAACCGTTTTAAGTAGCTCTTAAGCTTGGTGATGTAGTTCTGAATACAACGAAGACATATACACATCTTGGCCATATAATCTGTAATGATCTGTCGGATGAAATGGATATAAATTCCAAAGAAAGGAGTTTGTACGGCAGAAGAACTATTCTAATCAGGACATGTCACTTTTGTTCAGTGAAGGTTAAGAACAAACTATTCACATCCTATTGTAGTAACGTGTATTTAGTTCATTATGGGCTAATTATAGAAAAGCCGTTATGCAGCACTTTATTGTTTCCTATAATAATGCGTTTAGAATTATGCACAGCCTATCTATGAGGTGTAGTGCTAGTCTAATGTTTGTTAGTTCTGACACGGACTGTTGCAATACTAGATTTATAAAATGCATGTACAGTCTTATGAGCAGAATATCTGCAAAGACGAACAACATTGTTGAGAGTATTATACACAGTGATGCTTATAAGACCTCTGTATTACGCAGGAAGTGGATTAGTGCAATATATAGAAATTGACATAATTTTACTTTTTACTTTTTTTACTATGGACATACTGCGTATTACATGTAAGCTTGTTTGTCTGAAATAAAGATTGATTGATTGATTGATTGTGTGTGTGTGTGTGTGTGTGTGTGTGTGAGTGTGTGTGTGAGTGAGTGTGTATGTGAGTGGGTGTGTGTGTGAGTGTGTGTGTGTGTGTGTGTGTGTGTGTGTGTGTGAGTGTGAGTGTGTAAGTGTGTCATTGTTTGTTTAGTGTGCGTGTGTGTGTGAGTGTGTGTGTTTGTGTGTGTGAGTGTGTAAGTGTGTCAGTGTTTGTGTGTGTGTGTGTGTGAGTGTGTGTGTGTGTCAATGTGTGTAAGTGTGTCAGTGTTTGTGTGTGTCAGTGTGTGTGTGTGTGAGTGTGTGTGTGTGTGTGTCAATGTGTGTAAGTGTGTCAGTGTTTGTGTGTGTCAGTGTGTGTGTCAGTGAGTGTATGTGTTAGTGTGTGTGTGTGTTCAGTCAAAACGTCAATAAAGGTATACGTGTAAACATTTTATTCGGGCAATAATTGCAGCTTGTTAAATTGCTTCCACGAGAGGTCGATATGGTGACAGTGAATACGTTTAATTACGCATAGATCTATATTGACGAAACATCTACATTTAATTATTTCATACAACGGACCTCAAAGCAAACGTGCTGTGATTGCCTTGAATATGGGATCCAAGCAGTTGTCCCAAGCGTCCTCATTGAAATTATCCACCGCCAGACCAACGTCCTCTTTAAATCTCTGACGCAAGAACTGCAAAGACAAATTACAGTGAGATAGAAATATGATTCCATAGTGATTTAGGAGATACTACATAAACGTCAACATTATGTATGCTGGAACGAAACCTCACATTTCCTCACATTTATTTTCTTAAATTGTATATATATTTCATATCAATTTGGTTCGCTATAAATGCATTGCATTTAATGTATTTTAAGTTTGAATATGTAATTATTTTAATATTTCCTGTTTAATTCATATGAAAATATACAGCTAATTTTATGCGCATTTGATAAAAGCCTGCACATTCACAAACACGAAGGAACATAAGCACGAACGTACACACACATATAATTTTGAATTAGAAACACACACACATACACGCTCGCACATACACACTCACGCACACACACACACACACACATACACACATACACACGCACACATACATACACACTAATTCAGTAAATTTGGTTCATTGTAAGTGCACCTCATGCCAGACGCCGGTGTGGACTGATTTAGTTCGAGGTTCATATGATGAGCCGGCGTCGTTGCAGTTCTACCACCACCCATTGCTCACGAGAATAAATGTACTAACCTCGAAGTATTCCGCCTTGATCACGCCTATCGCCGCGTGCTGATTCGCCAAATGCGACGTGAGTTCCGCGAGAAGTTGTGAGTTGTTTAATGCGAATAGGCACACGTGCAGAGCGTTAGCCACCCGTAATGTGTAAGCCCCAAATTCTGGACTGTGGATGTCATCAACGTTGACATTGGCGAAGAGAGCCTTCGTGGCAGGATACTTCTCCATCAATCTGAAAAGTTAAGTTTTAGTACACATTAGACGACAAGGTGATAATATATAAGATATATTTTCTTTATACGGCTCTTCTTGGCAGAATAACGTGTTGATTCCAACAACCTTACTACCCAAAAGGTAAGCGTTCGACTATAATATAACTTCCGCTCAAAATCTATTGGTTTATATAATTCCAGTATTTCTGATATCCTCATTTTTCAATCATCCCCCTGTGATGTTTGATTCTAAATATTTAAGTCATAGTTTGTTACTGTACATATTATGAGACATATTTTCTCTAAACAGTTTTACGTAATATGAGTTACTTTTGTTATGACAGTTACACAAAATCAAACCTAAGATTCCAGACATGTGTCCAGCATCATCGACGACAATTTACTATACTATATACATACACTTTGAACATTTCAAATTACATGTAAACTTGACAATATTTTGGAATCGTCGAATACATGAAATAGGCATCGACTTTAGATCAATTTTTCATATGCAGCGTCGACAAGCGGCATAGACTGACATCTGAGTTTCTCACCGGTCAGTATACTCGCATATTAATTTCACTATTAGTGGTTATTGATCTGTACAAATGTGACTCATAAGAATAGTGTCACTGTGAATACTATTTTGTTTTTTATTAACAGTATTCACATTTGTTTCTGGTACCATTTCATCTAAACTGAGTAAACATCGGTCCAGTGTTTGTAAAGTGTGTCGTGTAAGAGTCTGAACAGCTTTTGTTTGCATGGACTGGATACATCAGTCTGAGATACAATAATCATTGCAATTTTTCTGAGTCAAAATATGTATGTATATAACTAAGTATATATGTATGTTTGCATGTATATATATATATATATATATGTATATACATAATATATATATATATATATATATATATACACACATATATATATATGTATATACATATATGTATATATATATATATATATATATATATATATATATATACATATATGTATACACATATATACATATATATGTATATACAGCTGCATATATATATATATATATATATATATATATATGTATGTGTGTGTGGGTGTGTGTACGCAAGAAGAAACGTTAAAACGGTTTTTGATTCCTACGTTTTTGTTCGTAGCCTTTTCTGTCGATTACGCTGGTCACGCAGTTAAAACGCCACTTTACATTGTTTTACTTTGATGAGCTAAATTTACCTCAAATGAAGGGTTTCAGGCATCACGCAAGAGACACTATTTGTAATTTTTCACCCAAACAAGGACGAAACGTTCGTTTAAAGAGTTGAGCTAGGATACCATCTAAATGATAAAAACGCGATTAATCCCTATTAACCGACGTGCACAAAATACATTTTGTTTACAACAACAACAAAATGAGCGCCATTCGCATATTATTTCTTGCATCAATATGCGATATACATACATATATAAATATATATATAATATAATATGTGTGTGTGTGTGCGTGCGCGCGCGCGTTTTGCCGGATGAGCAACGATACGGAATGGTTGCGCGCGTTGTATGGACACTGCGTTGTATTAACAAAATCTTGTATTACCACGTTTTACATAAAAAATATGCAATTAATATTTCATATATCGCTACCATTCTCTATATTGTTGTGGTTTCTTGATGTACACCAACTTGATTTACACGTTTGTATTTAAACTTTGAGGAAGAAACTCAAACTTGACTTTTTTCAACAACAACAAATTGGACATCTCGATTTGTCTTGAAAACCTTCAAGTATGGATTTAGCCAGATCGTTTGTTTTAGGACTCCTTCGTTAAGCCCGTATGAAAAGAAGACATGTCGAATTAATCTACTTATAATGAGCTTGAGAAACAATGGCAATCTATGTATGTAATTGATTGGAATGTATCATAGTTTCTGTAATAATAAACCAATAGTATTATTATTATGAGCTTGCGTATGCGGGTAGCTTAAAGTTTTACTTTTAGACGGCTTGAACCTCGAGCGCCAATTTTTTTGGGATTAAACAACGACCCCTAGAATAGCACGTAATACATATATCGTTTCAAAATAACCCATATGTGTCAAGATTCTCACATTTATGAGGTAAATAAGTTGTTTGGAACGTAAAACGTAATGTGCGCGTAATATGTAAAACGTAATTTAACAATCACACGAACCACGCGAGCGCTGCAAATCGGCAAAGCCCCTGGGTCAACGAGAAATATACGCTGGTACAATATATGCTCATGTCTACCCTCATGCTAGTAGCACAGCCAAACGAATATTATCAGAACAGATCACATCTATACTCTCACGACTAGAGCCTTTCAACGGTTGTGAACATCACATTCTCTTCGATCTTCCTCATTTTGAACGATGTTGTGTGTTTTGTAACATTTCGTAAATTTTACTTTCACGAACGTCAACTACCAAGGTATCCCGTCATAGTGGCTGACTTTTCGATAGTAATACTGAAAACCCAGTGTAGTGGTCCGATGGCTCGAGGCTCGCAAAATGTGGTTATTATAGTAAACACACTATTTTTTTATTTATCACTTTTGAAACATTATTTTGTTTCTGTTTACTCCCAAGACATACCTTATTTGTAATGGAATTAAAAAAAAACTATACAATTATTGTTTGCCATTGTTTTTTATGGTAGCAGTTCCAACTTTAGAATCTTCCATTGGAAATGCCATTTGTACGTTTTCTTATCCTTACGCCCACGTTGTGCCATTTTCAGAATTAGTAAAGCGGGCAAGGTATGCATATCCGGAGAGCACATAGTTAGACCCATCTATCGTGACATTTTCATTAGCTTGACTTGATAATTCACTGTGAGGCAGAACAAAAACATTATGGTTTTTTTCAATTGTACACTTTTTTATATTGACCCTGAACATGGACGAGACGATAATAATAATAACAGCATGCAACGCGAATACACTTTCACAAATTTGTTAAAAATAAAAACGCATTCTTTACAAATAGTATAAAGGCTACTTTAAATAAAAATATAAAATATATGTATCTTGTCTATTGACAATTTCGTGTGTATTTACTTAGATAAGATAATTAAAAAAAAATGCATAAATACGTTTGGAATGTTTCTAAAATATTAACGAACATCAGTATTATACATATATGTTCAGTAATTAAATAAATACACTAAAAGTAATTATGTTAATTAGTATTCAATATGTCTAATTTGTAGAAGTAAGTCAATGTAAATACGTATCACCTAACTAATGCATACGTAGTTTTACAATATTTTTATAATAAATAAATTCATATCTCAATAGGTTAATAAAGAGTAAGAGAACTACATTAATGCTAGAACTACCACGTTGGACTAGAAAGAGAGACGATAAAAATGAGTCTTTAGACGTGTCTTAAAAGTAGATACGTACTGGACGAAAAACTGGGTGAACCAACCGATATCTAGGTTGGTGTTGCCGCCACTTCTAGATTCTCGGTATATCGCATCTACGCTAATAGCATCTTCCGGTGAACACCACGTACTTGCCCATACAGAGGCCGCACCACAGAGCACCAGGATAAGTTGTATTATACATCTCATTATCTGTAACAAAGAATCAATGTAGATACATTTTGAGCAGTTTTATTTAACATTGGACATGTACTAACAGAAGTGTTCCGCACGGTTCAAATTATCTGACACACCATGGCCCGAGGTTATAAACGTGTCACAAAGCGAACATAATTATATGTTTTACTGTATGAGTTAATTCAGCTACCGCCACAGTTAAGAATAACGGAACTAATTTACTTTCACATATCACAGGGATAGATGATGAATTTATGTTTACAAAATGCGACAGGAGTACAAGTAAGCGTTCTGGTTGTGGAATTATAAACTATATTATATATTTCCAGTTAACCTCGGAATCAGTTTCATAGACTTCACCTAAGCGTTTGACAGCACCCATGTGGAAAATAGTAATCACGTATGGAATACCACGATAGTTTGTATCAGCAATCGAGAAGATATATGAAAACTCGAGATGTTGTGTAAACACAGAATATGGCCACAGCGACTGTTACCATATGATGACTGATGACAGACAAGGCTGCATTTCCCCCCTTCTCTTTGCCGTGATAATTAATTGTGCCATACGGCTAACAACGACAGGCAATGAAGGGATTGTGTGATTTAAGGAGGAGCGTTTATCAGACCTGGACTTTTCTAATGACATTACTGCCCTCTCAGAAATACCCAGGGCCTACAACGTCTCGCGGAATCAGTCAGCAGATACGCTGGTGTGGCTTGGGACTGGTCATCAGTGAAAAAAAATCATGTTGACGGGGTGAATCAACTACCCACAGATGTTATGTTTTGATCAACCAGAAAAAAGTAGAAACAGTCGAAAAGTTCACCTACCTTTGCAGCTCCATCAACAACCAATGAATCATCGGCCATTAACTAATCTGCAGAGTGGGGAAAGCGTCAGCAGCCTTCAACCAGCTGAGGAAAATTAGGAAATTTACCTTGAAATATAAATTGCGCTTTTATAATTCAAACGTTATACCAACCCTCGTATATCGATGTGAAATATGGCAACTAAAGACAAGCCAAGAAAACAAAATTGATGCATTCAACACTAAATGCCTGCGAAAGATCTTGGCGATACACTGCAGCGACAACGTGACGGACGTAGATGTCCGGATACGATTAGGACAACCTCTGGCATCATCTACTATCTGAAGAAGAGGAATAAGCTGGCTCGGTCATATCACAAGGCTCCCACCTACTAGACCTGCCCAAAACGCGCTATGGTGGATAGCATCTGGCCAAAGAAAGACGGGACGACCAAGACTGAACGGGCGTCAACCAATCGACCGCGACCTACAGCTGGTCAACAAAAGTTGACCAGCTGTAGGTCGCTCAGAACGCTAGCAACTTACTAATGTTATATAAAAATAATAACTGTAAATTAATTTAAGTACCAGAAGAGTAGTAAACAAGTAATACCATAATTTACAAATATTGATATTAATAATTATCACTACTGTCTCTAAACCCACTGACGTCATTATTGTCAGTTAATGTTAACTGAAACAAAACTAGCCTAGCCTACATTTACAAACATAATCTAACACATATTAGAGCATAACTAATCACAATATTTTATGTTATAAAATGTCTACTGTTGATATGTTCCATTTGGCTTGCTTATATAGCCATTCTGAATGTTACATTGTGATATATATTTGCTAATTATCTATTTTGTTTCATAGTTTATAAAGCCTTGGAATGAATGACGTTTAATTTTGTCAAGTACAATTTTTGGAAGAAAGATTTCTTGGATTATTTTTGGAAATTCATGTCTGATGCAAAGG
The DNA here is from genome assembly GCA_020002185.1 of Paraescarpia echinospica. NCBI lineage: Eukaryota > Metazoa > Annelida > Polychaeta > Sabellida > Siboglinidae > Paraescarpia > Paraescarpia echinospica. Next base: position 9,805,537 of record CM034543.1, read on the forward strand.
CGGCAATACTTTGAATTTGTATGTTTTACTTGAATATCATAATTATTGTTGTTTGGAAGGTTGTTTTCCATGTTATTAAAACGTTGAGGTGCCCATCTGGTCCTTCTTAATCTTATTATTGTATTTTCCTCTGTTTGAAACATATTTTGGAAGTATCCTGGGAGGTTTCCGTTTTTACATTAAACAAAGTTTGAGACATGATAGTTTAAAGATGTCCTCTACCTTTAGTAATTCAAGATTCTTAAACATATGTGCAGTATGGGAATTATATTTACTGTTTGATAATGCTCTAACTGCCTTTTTGCCACCTTTAGAGCACGTGCAACTCGCTGCACAGGCCTTTTACGCGTACATCGACATCACGGAAGCTCCTGGCACACCTTTGTAGCTTTATAGAGCTTTCACAAAATAGGATACCATCTCTCATCCTCGAACATCCACCCAAAGTTCTTTGGGGACGGCACATCCGGCCGAGCCATGCAATCGAAGAACTGCATGCTTGCCTGGTGGCTGCAGCGCATGACGTGTTTCAGTTTGCACCCTCTGTTGGTGGCAGACGATCGAAGGCGTAGTTTTTGCAGTGCCGATACAAAAGCAGAAGGCCTTATGTAGAGCGATGCACGTGCTTTAATACTGAACCTTTCACGTGTTCCTATATCACGAGGTAACACATTATTATATGTACTATGAACGATGAAATAAAAAGGTAAAAACGATACTTACGTACTTACAAGTCTACTAATATAGACACGTTTGTATGCACGAATACACACGCGCAATCATATATATATATATATATATATATGTATATATATATATATATGTATATATATATATATATATATGTATATGTATATATATATATATATATGCAAATATATATATTTTTATATACTTTGTATACATAATTATATACATACGCACTTACATACTTGCTTACATGCATGGATGCATATATGCATACATACACAGTTAAATTCATATGCACAGAAACAGTGAAGATAATGAAAAAAAAAATTATTGTATATGAGTATATATATATATATATACATTTCACGTTCAGTAATATTTGACCTTGACATTCAAAGTAAATAATATACATGCATGCATACATACATACATGCATTCACACATACATACATATATGCGTACGTATATACACATATACATGGATAAGTAGTACACACACATTCATATATACAAAAACAGCGGTGTTTAAAAAAAAAAAATTTTACCTTGAAATTAAAAAACAAGGGCATTCAGTCATGCACACACACATGCATACATACATACATAATTACACACAAACATTCGTACATACTTACAAAAACTGTGTTGGTATTGAAAAAAATATAAGTTACGCTCAATAACATTTGACCTTCAAGGTCAAGGACACACAATTTGACGTTGAGCTGCCCCAAATCGGATTCGCCGTGACATTTTACATATATGGTCCAATTGTCATTCGTATGTCCGGCAAATAACGATACTTCCAATAAGACACCCTACTAGTAATGGTTATGACAACTATCCTTGATTTATTATTCCGAGCGTGGTTGTAAGCTAGTAATATTAATTCAACTAATATGGATTAATATTCTCCTTAAGCTATGGTCGACGGCTACTGTGAAAAACAATACATTTTGGTATCCAATTATAGTGTCACTTCATTAACTTCGCTTTGTGTCATCATGTAGTTTTTTAAGATACATTAATACGTATATCAATATTTCTTTGACCTATCCATCTTTCACCGTCTATTTGATATTCAATCTTAAGCTCCCTGTTCCCAGAGTCTTGTCTCTGAATTATTAACTACATTGTTTACTTGAGCTATATATATCATCCCAGGAGTCGAAGTCCACTCGCTTCGTTCTACGCTCTTTCACGTCTTTGGACAAATCACTTCAAACATACCAATTGGCAATGCATTTCAAAACAACAAACGTTGTTATTTATATTAATTTACTTGTTTCAGTGGAAAAATTTAATGTTCAGCCATTTCCATGTGACGCCACGGAATGAGCATATGTTGCTAGCAATGGCGTAATTGACAACTGCAGAAACGAAATATTCAGCGGGAAGGAGATTATGATCAACATGCTGTAATGGTTAGGACAGCTCTCCTTGATTTGTTGGTCCGTGCTTGATTATAAGCTAGTAGTATTAATGAAACTGATTTGGGTTATTATTCCCTTCAGGTTACGTCGACTGCTACTGTTATCAACAATAATTGTTGCTATCCAATTATAGTGTCATTTCATTAACTCCACTTTGAGTCCTCGTGTATTTTTTTCTTTCTTAAGTGGCATAAATGTGTGTATCAACATTTATCTGACCTATCCATCTTTCACCGTCTATTTGATGTACACTCTCATGCTCCCTCTCCCCAGAGTTGATAAATATACTCACGACAGAACGCGCCCTTGTCCGTGTTTGTTTCTCGCCGCCAATCACAGTGTTCTACGTATCTAATGCTTGCAGTTTTATACGTGTACGACGTCACGTGACGAACATGTCTTTGTGAACTCAGCTATTATCGAAGACCGGTCCTCATATCCAGTTTCATAACTGTTCAAAGAATGAATCGCATCATTCTCTTTTGTAGGGATTTTTCACATTGAACAAAATAAACCGGCATAAAGAGTAAGTCAGTAAAGTCAATGATCTTCCACTCGTTGGATTTCGTGCCTCTTACCCACGCCTGATCTGTTGAGGATTGCGTCGCGTGTGGTGTCATTCTTTGATTGTAAAAATTGCTATACATATCACACAAGAAACGTAACAAATGTTAATAACAATATGAGGTACTACGTTCTATTGCAGTTAATATTGTAAACATAACGGAAAAGGTAAGACGTGCCCCCGCTATGAGTGCGAATTATGTGCGCGTCTGCAAAAGCAGTGGCTAGTGCGAGGTCGGAATTTGTTAACAAAACTGTCGTCTCCAGTTTCCGTCTATCTTGGAGATACCCTATGTTTAGATGTTGATAGATTAACTTGGATCATGTGTCTTCAACAGACGCTGATAACAACGATCATTGTGTCATGTCAAAGAACGGTTGTACCTCTATGTACTTAGAGTTGCGTTGCGGCCCATATGCATCGTAAAGCTGTGTTGTTAGTGTTTTTTTATTTCACACCCCTGTCGTACTTTATACATAAATGCATATGTCAAATTTCCCGTTACTGCCCTTATGGATGGTACGCCTCTCCGTTGTGTCATATATAAAACATATTACTCAGCTGTTGACATTGGGAGCCCAGTGTCATACACTAATGAGATTATAAATTTACTGTCAAATTCGTATTAAACAATCCTTGCGCATGGCTGTTATGGATGAAGCATCAACGCACTATAATTTTTAAACGTATTCGTCAACCCGCTTTATGCAAATTCCAACACGTTCACTCTCTTAGCCGTGAATGCTAAAAATTCCAAATTCCGCAAGCAACTAGCAATTCATTGTACGATTGTCTTACGCACGACCTGCAGTATATTATTTTGCATCTCGGCACTTGTGTGTTTTCTTGTTTTTCATATGCCATGCCCCCAACCGGGGGCTATATTCGCCACGTAGCATACCCGTTCATCTTAGAAAAAAGTTAAAAAAAATCATTCTCGTCGTGTCCGCGCAGGGAGTACATTTTGCTTTGCCAAACATCGTAGGTTTATATATAACCTTTAAAATACGTTTCTGTTAATAACATTTTCTTCTTCGTGTTCACCGAGACTACGAGAGGTTACAAGTAACATTTGGATGGCCTTGAGCTGCTTCTTTATGGCAGTCACACCTATTATGTCGTCAATTGCATTTGAAACATATTCCGTAATTTCATATGATACTGGTATTCAATTAGCTTTTTGTTTTGTTCGCGTAAACGATTGTCTTATAATTTTCTTTTTGGGGACAGTTGTGGGATGAACCAAAGTTTATTTTGGACATATTTTGTAAAATTACAAGTAAATATTTTTTGTGAATCTTTTCACTATCTTAGCAAATCGTGGTTGTACGATTAATATAATAAACATCAGTTCAAAAATAACATATTTGCATAATACTGGAAACTCAAATTCCACAGTAATTTCACTGTCTCCCTTTGTAACATACACGAACGCACGCTCGCAAGAACGCACACACGAGCACACGCGTTCACGTAGACACGTTCATTCGACTACTCTGCTGAGCACACACGCACATACACGTACACACAAGCACAAATGTGGTATGGGTGAAATAGATGTTAAGCCAATTAAGCCATGTCAATCATAATTTCTATAGATAAAAATAAGTGTATTTATTACACAAAATAATGTTTTTTTTGTGGCACCAACGTTTCCTATACATCACCGTGACGTGATCAACACTGCGTTTTCTGAGCAACTGCTGTAGTTTGATCATAATTCAGATAAAAAAGTAAAATTATTTCGCCGTGTGGTTATTGAATGTCCAGACGTTTTCCAACTTTAATGCGAGAGCGTCGTAAGTTCTTACCATTTTTTTTTCGTGAGTGTGGTAAAAATAATAATGTATAATACATAATACATAACACATAAGGTATTATTTGTAAGGTAAAGTATGTAGGGTATAAAGTATAAGGTGTAATGTACACAAAATTCAGAATACATTTATTTGACCTATAAATACGACACATATACAATGAATAACGTAAGTAATAGATAAGGTCGGGATACTTCCATTAAAATTAATAAAAACATATATTGCTCGAATTCATGTTATATTACATCCTGCTATCTATTTCCACGTCCACCAAGCCAAACAAATCAAAAAATTCAATGAATTAGAAATTCCACATTTATGGTGTGCATCCGGACATTTTTGAATATGCATATTTTTTGCGCGCTTTTCGGGATGCCGAGATGTGACGTCACTTATGACTCAAACTCGCATCATGCCGACCCTTTCCATGCAATCAGACCATGTTGACAAGTATAGCTTTTGGGTTGAAACAAGCGTCAGAACGAGTTATTGTGCAATATTCCGACGTAATACAAACACTAGTCATCATAGAGGAACAAACATTTATCTTACGGTTCCACATGAATCGAATTTTATTCAAAATAACGAATGCGAATGGGCCTAAAAGTCGATTAGGTTTCGTCGACCTTGGGCTCGTTTTCAGAATAATAATATCGAATGCAACCAACGTGAGATAATCTACACCAATAAACATACATAGCAAACATATATTGTATCCAGCTACATAAAGTAACGTGTATAATCTCATAATATCACTAGAATATCGATATATGAAGGAGTTGTACAATTTATCATAACAACTTAAATCAGACAGAGAGTATCCGCTGGTCCCGCTAGCTCAGTAGGTAGGCGCGTTGGTTAGTTGTCGTTTATTTTACAATCGGGCGACGCCGGTTCAATCCTGACAGCATGCAAACCTTTGATTTTCTTTACACTTTTTTGTTTATGTTTTCACGAAGTAATATAAACAAAAATAATTTTATACTATAATGCACTGTTTGTAAATAATTTTTATTTTTGTAGTAACTATTTATTCGCTACAAAAATGAAAATATGGTCATTATATAACGATGTTTCTAAATTTTAGTTATCCAAACAAATATAATGTAATGGATATATAATTTATTAATTGTAAATATATTGTACGGTAATATATTGTAATTATATATGTGAAAACAGATTGAGATCTGTCTGGATAAATACAATCTAGAAACTTCGTTATATATAATGACCACATTTTCATTTTTGTGGCGAATAAATAATTACTAAAAAAATAAAAAAATATTTACAAACAGTGCATTATAGTATAAAATTATTTTATTTATATTACTTCCTGAAAACATAAACAAAATTTTTTTAAAGAAAATCAAAGGTTTGCATGCTGTCAGGATGGAACCGGCGTCGCCCGATTGTAAAATAACTAACAAGTAACCAACGCGCCTACCCACTGAACTAGCGGGACCAACGGAAACTCTCTGACTGATTTAAATTGTTATGATAAATTGTACAACTCCTTCATATATCGCTATTCTAGTGATATTATACACGTTACTTTATGTAGCTGGATACAATATATGTTTGCTATGTATGTTTATTGGTGTAGATTATCTCAAGTTGGTTGCATTCGACATAACTATTCTGAAAACGAGCCCAAGTTCGGCGAAACCTAGTCGACTTGTAGGCCCATTCGCATTCGTTGTTTTGAATAAAATTCGATTCATGTGGAACCGTAAGATAAATGTTTGTTCCTCTATGATGACTAGAGCACTACGTCACATGGTGGAGCCATCTAGTGGGTAAAACATTAACTATTTAGGATTAGATTTAGAAAAAGTTGGGGTAAATCGAGCGAAAATTAAGCACCCCACCTCTGCAGAAAATGTTAATAGGCTATTGTAGTGACGTTAAAATGCTAAGAATTTATGACGCTCACGTACTAAAATAGGAAAAAGATGTTACCACGCTGATACTATACGATAAATATTAAACAATATAAAAAGCATAAGTGAATTAAAATGTAATAAATAATTTTAAAATAATAATAATAATTACATAAAATCTGGGTAAGTGCATTTAATAAAGTCCACTCTAAAAAGGTTTTAAGAAATGTTTTGAACTGTGGCTGTGTCTTTGCCATCCTGACACAGTCCGGCAGTTTGTTCCATAGACTGGCTGCAGCTATAGCAAAATGGCGATCACCGCGAGTGACCGTCTGCGAAGCCGGTACTGACAGTAGTAGCAAAGACGCTGGTCTTAGTTGCCAATTCGGTTTACGTCGGTTCAGTAACTCCGCGAGATAACTCGGTGCCAGGCCATGCATCACAGAGTACACAAAAACAAGAACTTTACATGTCGGACGCACACATATAGGTAACCAATGCAGGTGTCGCAGCACTGGAGTGACTTGGTTGTACTTCCTCATACGGCAGACGAGGCGGACTGCGCAGTTTTGCACACCATGCCAACGCTGCAGCGTCGTCTGCGGAAGGCCAAAGAGTAATGAATTTGCGTAATCGAAGCGTGAAGTCAAGAGTGCGTGCACCAGGGTTTTGCACGCATCATCAGTGCTGCTTAGCCGAATTTATCCAATGTTGTGAATCTAGTGGTAGCACGACTTTGCTATCTGTGCAACCTGTGCTTACATAGTAAGACCGGTGGCAAATATGACACCTAGGTTGCGTGCGGATGGCCTCGGCACAACCCGATATCCGCCAATTGTAACGGAAATATCGGAGGGCAAATTGTTTCGTTGTTTTGAGGTGAGGAAGATGACTGCCTCTGTCCACTCGGTGTTCAAATTAAGTTGGTTTCGTTCAAACCAATCGGTCACCTCCCCTACACATTGTTCAATCTTTGTTATTGCTGCAGTGATGGGTTGATCGTGCTCCACTGTCATGTAAATTTGCGTGTCATCCGCATAACAATGATATTGCTTGCCGTGTCGTGCAACGATGTCGCCGGTCTTGTGTATATGCAGTATAATATTGGCCCAAGCGCAGACCCTTGAGGGACGCCACATTTCAAAACACAATCAGTTGACGTTGCGCTGTCCACGGTGACTCTCTGATAACGTTCAGTGATGTACAACTGCAGCCATGCAAGTGCTTAGTCTGTGAAGCCGAGCGAGTATTCCAATCATCAAGAAATCGTGAATAGTTGTGTCGAATGCACAAATCTAACATCACGAGAACAATATTGCACTTTCTATCCAGCGACGCGGCGGTGTCATTCTTTACTCGCTGGAGCGCCGTAGAGTGGTCATGGCGTTATGCTGATTGAAAAAGATCCCGCAATATGTTCATATCAAGGTGATTGTTGAGTTGTCTTGCGATCACTTTTTCAACACGTTTTGATACAAACGGCAAGGTCCAAACTGGGCGGAAATTGCACAAAGCATCTTCATCAAGCATCACTTTTTAGGACTGGTCTAACGACCGCATGCCCGCATGCTTGAACAAATCAGGAACAATTGGACTTTCAAAGGAAGTGTTTATTATCGAAGTGATCATGAGTACCAGTTCTGACGAACACAGTTTAAAGAGGCAGGTAGGTAATGGGTCTAGCCCGCTCGACTTACACGGAGCGACTGCGACCAATCTTGTGACGTCTGATTCAGTTACTTCTGTGAAGCGTGTCAACACAGCACCACGAAAAGCAGTGTCGTCACCGAATGCAGCCGCCATAGCATATAAACGGTCACCTCCACAGTGGACTGCGCTTCGCCGGATGTCATTCACTTTCGTCACGAAGTAGTTGCCGAAACGTTGGGCCAAATAACTCGAAGACTCATACAACGGCAGTTTCGCAAAGCCAGTGTATCCCATGAGGTTTTTCGTGATGTTGAAGAGCTTTTTTGGTCACTCCCACAACTAGCAATATTATCGGAGTAGTAACTACGTCTCATGGTGAATAACATATGATTCACGGCCATACATTGCGCCCAATATGCTTGGCGGAGTACCTCGAGGCCACTACGTAGTCAAGTCCGGTCCGCTCGCCATCGGTTCTTCTTCTCACGCCGAAGTTCGTCGGTGTACCATTGCGAGTTAGGTTTCAATGTTACGGTTTTCTAGAGCAAGGGAGCATGGTGATCAATAATCCGACATAATCCAGTGCCGTATGCTTCCACCATTGTCTCAAAAGGTCCATCAATGTAAAAAACCGACACAGATGTAATATCTTTGCCAAAATTGGAAACAATTAATGTAATTTTGCCCACCAGAAGACGTAACTTCACACATGCATTACCCACTAGGAGACATTACAGCGGACTGATTTCACATTTCCCATGCAACAATGAACCTAAAATTAGGGCTAACCAATTGGAGTTATTTACAAAACACGTTCAGGCATGTGCAGGAACCAGCTCGAGCAGTTGTCCTCACGGTCTATTCATAACACATAGTCACCTAAACGAGAAAATAGCGTACGTTCAAAACATTGCCCGAAACTAGTGCGAGCAGAAGTCCACGTATTCTATTATTAATACACACACATACGTCACCAAAATTAGTATAGCTTCAAAAGGAACTAGGCCGCAAAAATTGCTGACGACATAGGTACTTGGAAGGAATATTTACTTGCACAAGCATATGTCAGTATACCTGCAAGGTGTACTAGGACTGACACATGCCTCACGCAATATGTGTATATTTGACAGAAATGTGGACCATAATACTTAGTTACGTTAGGTAGTTAAGTTAGTTACAACGTCGACCGCTAGAGGGTTTTTAGTCAATTTATAACTGTAAAATGTATACAATATGGTAATTTCAAGGAAACTAGAACTGAAACAAGTTTGTCGTGATATGTGTTTCAGAGGAATATGGACAATAATACACTGACTTAGTTGCAACTTGGCTTGCATCATGTATACTTGGAAGGAGTGTGGATGCTAATAAGTGAAATTAGTTATAACAATGTCCGTTAAGAGGTCATTAAAAAATTAGTAAAGGGTACCTTCCGAGTTGTAAAGGGTACCTTCCGAGGGAACTATGATTGTCACAAGGTTATCGCCTTGCGTACTAGAGGACATTAATACGTAAAATTAGTTATACAAATAAGCGTTACGGGAACTTTACTCAATTTCCAACTGTAAACCTCTTTGACATAATACATTCAAAGGGAACTACGAATGAAATATGGCTGCAAGCATGGCTGTTTTGAAGATATGCGAAAAAAACTGAAAGTCTGTTAACGTTGTATACACACGTGTTTATTTTACTAAAATGCTCTTGATGGCACACACAATATAGTATGTGTACACACTCTGCTGTCAGGGCAACTTTACGAAACTGCGTGTGATATTACAAGAGAGCCAGGTATTTCATGAAGTGTTAACAAATCCAAACGTTGACGAGGACAAAGCTTACAATGTCCTTAATCGTTGATAGTACTGTCCACGACATCCCCGCCGGCCTGGCTACTGCTAACTTTCATTAACTCTACGACAATGTCGTTAACCATCGACAACGCGGTATTTCAAGGAACGATAATCTTGATCAATGATCTGATGGTCTTGATCAATGATCTGACATTGCGCTGTAGCAACATATATTGGTCCTCGGTTTATTTCAATTGAGATCAACGCAAACTTAATGCGTATACGTTGGGACGTTTGATTTAGTTTTCACTGTGGTATTTTACAAGTATCCTTGGGTATATTTATGTGTAATGCTCTTGGACTAGAAAAGGCTCACCATCTACAGTGGTTGTCTAACATGGATGCCAGACTTGGTGTGGCGAAGGCAAACAGGGTAAACTTGGCGACTCTTATAGTGTTGCTAAATGTGGCATTTTGTTAATATTCTTACAAATATATGCTTTATATCATATACTTCCGCATTCAACCCTACTGCTTCTGGACGAGTATCTCGGAAACCTCGACTGACGCTTCTTCACAGACGTTGAGTAGTACAGTACCTGTTGCAGTAAATTTATACAACGCATCAGCTTTAGAATTGTTTCCTCTATTTCACTCAATTAATGTTGTGCTGTAGTATACTAATAGTAGCGTACCAATAAATAACAACGATTTTTAAAAAAGAATTGTTTTGACATAAATATACAGTACGGAAACATTTTTGCACGTTCTTTTTTGTACTGTACACATGAGTTGTTGTACGCATACGTATTTTGTGTGTGCATGTATGTTATGCATGTTGGAAGGCGTAACAAATGTTATTGGATTGTTGTTGAACTAGATTTGTAGTATGAGTATAATGAATGCAATTTTTGTTTAATTCCTGACATAACTCAACTGGTTCAGATTTGTGTGTGAGAAAATAACGCCTAAAACTATTATAATAGTAAAGCTGTGAATATTGTACGCTATCCATTATTTGACTGGCATCATGATGATTTATTGACATTTTTTGTCTTATGAACGGCTTTCCTTCGTAGTTTACCATCACCCTGTTTTCTAGTTTACGACCGGACTGCGCTTTTTCTGGTTTCAACAACATTACGACGTAATCCATACCAGATCGTCTGGATAAGAGAAGCGAAGTCTTTTGTGTTTCAGAAGTACATTGCCCCTGTGGGGCCCACGCCACTCTACTTACCTAATTCCTGCGGGTTTATGGCTCCAGGTGGTACGTGTTCAAAAACGTATCTGACTTACCAACCGTGCTGCATTACTTCCTGCGTTTATGCTCTATGTGACATGTAATGTAAGATTAGGCCGCTGTTGAATAGTTTGAACTCAGCTTCGGTTACTCCTAGCATATATGGGTGCAACGCTATGCACGCCATATTCACGATGTGAACGAAATTGCCAACATTTCGAAATGACGCCAGGTGGAGTGGAACCACCATGCCCTCGATTGACAGTCCGGTGCTCTACCGCGCGACCACAGCACACAGCCATAGTCGCTGTCAAGTCATCGGAGTAAATGGCCCGTATTGCAACGTGTGGAAGTAGGGCATTGCTCTACATATTTTAGAGTAGGTGAGACCTTGAACAAAGCGAACAATACAGTGATCGTAAGATAATATTTCTAGTATACGGTATAAATAGGAATGGCGCGATTGTTAACAAACAAGTTATCACCTCACTTGACTTAGAGCTCTAGCCTTTTCCCAGCGTAGAGGTCAAACTATCATTAGAATTCAATAAATTAACCTTTCCACATTTATCCTGTCCGACTGGATTTCCTTGATTATGCATACTTTGGAGCGCCTTTCGGGATGCCTAAATGTGACGTTACCGAGCTAGGAACTGCAAAAGTAGTGTTTACTCGTTCACAGCGTGTTTACATTGATATCAGTTGGGACTGAGCGAGCATCAGAATGTTCATTGTACGACATTCGGACGTAATGCAAGCAGTAGTCCTTATCTGAGAAATAAGGCAGAGCGAGGCAGACCAGTGAGTTTAATGTCAATGCATTAAGTCCAAACTTAAGAATTGCTTCTCGAGACAGCCGAGTTTAACTTATCACTTTACATACACATCATAATTTGTGTTGCTTTTTCAGAACGACACAGGGAACGCAATGTGAACGAAATTGCCAACATTTCGAAATGACGCCAGGTGGAATGGAACCACCGACCCTCGATCGACAGTCCGTCGCTCTACCGCGAGACCACCGCACACCGCCATAATCGTTCTCAAGTCATCGGAATAAATGTCCCGTCGCATATTGTAATTACATTCCAGTTTACCTCCAATCTCTGTGCTTTGTGGATGTCTGGAAATTCCAAATTTGTAATGTCAATAATGATAATTATTTTGCTACACAAGACAGGGGGCAGGGTTAGGCTTTCAACGCACAGAGTTTGACCCCTTCCTTTACAAGTTGACAGTACACAACATATGCAATGCTTCCTGGATAAGTTGACAAATATATATAAAAAAAAAATTATATATAGCGTCAGTGAGATGAACACAAACAAACTATTGTTTTTAAGGTGTACAATTATAAAATTAATATAATCATATTTATTAGGCAACCAAAACATTAACTAGTAGGTTGAATTGGCAAACAACGTATTGTTTATATATTTCTAATAAATAGGATAAACAATTTCTTCCAAAGTGACGTTAAACTATGCCAATTATAAAAAGCAATGAAGTCATACGTTTGTGAGTGGAAGATACGATGTACTAAAACGCCATACAGAGGCTAAGGGTCATATCTGACTGAGATTGTTATTGCATAGCGACAAGTGCAGGACAGATACCTTTGTGTGTGCAAACTATTTAGGTACAACTAAAAGTGATGCTATTATACAGTTTGGCAAGGATCCTTTTAAACGTGTAGTTGTACGGCAAAACATCATTACATTACTTCTGGCACTACTATAGTATTTTATATTATTATTAATTATTACACTGATGAATACTAATGGTACGTTATAATAAAGTATCATGAAGTGTAGGTATAACTTAACTTCTGCAAAACTCTTGCGCAATACTGTGTCATATGTGTGGCAGGTAGCATAGTTTAAAAAAAGTTGACTCTCAATTTGGTCAATTCGGTTTCGAAGCAGGTTGGCTATTGTTTCAAAGCTTGGGCATTTTGTTTATTCCATGTTGCATCAGTTCATTCAGCTGTATACATCCGTACATGTGGATAGACAATGGAGGATATAATGAAAACATGTAGTCTTCCTGCAATAACTGAAACATGGCTGAATTGCTTTCAGAGAAGTCGTGATGCACTGAGATGGTGTTTGAAGCGGTCTGCGAGGCGGTGAAGTGTAAATCGCTTTGTGTAGTCTTGAAAATTAGATGCCGTGCTATAATACAGTTATTTTTATTTAAATTACCATACACATCATTTATTTGTGTGTATGTTCTTCATGTTTACACATGTACAGTGATATTAATACATTTATGTGTATATTTATTTAAAAAAATATGTTATTTGATTATGTAACATGGATTTAATTCAAATAACAAATAACCATCTTTAACGTTTTTATTGAAATTATTATGAAGTTATAACTACGTGCCACTGAATTGCATAACACACTACTTTGGGACGCGCAACGATATATTATTGGACGTGGGGTGAATTTCAGATTAGACTATATATGTCTCGCGAATCTTCCAGCACAGCAGGTAAATAATGGCGGTTCCCTTACAAGCACTTTTTAAGATTTCTTACGAATTGTAACAATGTATATGTCAAGAACATTAATTCAATAAACAACGTGTGTGTTACCATAGGAAATAACAGTTGATCATGTAATTTAAGTTGTAACACATGTAAGAATGCCAACTCATTACGAAGTGTGTATGACTATATATAGTATTTATTTATTATAAAACACCGTAACATCATATGCTCAATATCTCTGGTAACATCAATACCATCCAGTCGGCGGTCATCGTACTGACTTACAAAGTCAATAAATTATATATTGTTAGAAAATATCATAAAAATACATTTATACGGCGTTACCAATCTGGCAATAAATTCATGTTAATAATGATTTACGATATTTTATCTTTTGAATTGTCTTGTCCCATGTTGGTTCGATAGTTCCCAGCGAAGTACGTTCCTTCAGTGTTATTCTATCGATTTTCTCGAAGGCCTTTGTCTCTCATCGTTTTATAGTCGGAAGTTGATGTTGCTTAGAAATAGCTGTAGGTTTGTTGTCTTCGCTAACGAGAGAGTTCCATTTGGCTCCTTGTGTATTTGAATACAACTGCGCCATTGCGTCTAATGAACTCTTTCTTTCGCTCTCGTACTCAAGTCGGCGAACTCAGTTAAGCACGTACTCAAGAAGTTTTATAACAACCGTGAGCACGGATTATCCGGTGAGCATGAGATCTCGAGTACGAGCATGGAGTTGAGTGTGAGCACCGAGTACGCTTAAAAACCTCGG
>CM034543.1:9820873-9940290 GCA_020002185.1 Paraescarpia echinospica
CCCACCCACCCACTCCACCCACCCACCCACCCACCCACCCACTCTCTCACTCACTCACTCACACTATTCCTAGCTGTGGTGCATAGCAAACATTTTAGCACTGTAGCACGCTTCCCTTTAAGGCTTTATTAACACTATATATATATATATATATATATATATATATATATATATATGTATATATATATATAACAAGTAGAGTTCAGGAAATACGAATGGAATGAGATCCCAGCATCTTTATCCTTTTTTCCAGATGTTCGATTTGAACATCCGAATGCATAACGACATGGCATTTTCTCTGGTTATCCTTACAGGACGACCAGAAACACGGTCAAGTTGTATGAGTGCAGCAGTAGGACTGGTCATTAGTGGTCTCATTCAAGATGGCCACATCTAACTTCCGCTCCCCTCAACCAGCCCAGAGATAAGGGATAGGCATCGGCCATCCAGTTATACAGGAGCACTACGTTACACGGTGGCGCCAACTAGTGGGTAACACATGGGCTATTTAGGATTAGATTAAGAAAAAGCTAGGGTAAATCGAGCCAAAAATATCCAACCCACCTCTGCAGAAAATGTTACGAGGCTATCGTAATGATGCTAAAACGCTATGAATTTATGACGCTCAAGTACTAAAATAACAAAATTATGTTACCACGCTGACGCACTAAAATGTGACAATTTTACCCAGCTAACACGCTGAAACGCTAAAATATTACGCTCTTATCACGCTGATTCACTAAAGTACAAAAAATAAATGGCAATAAGGGTAGTTATGCCCACCTAAAGACGTCACTTCACACATGAATTACCCGCTAGGAGTCATTACAGCGGACTGATTTGCATTGATGTATGACGCATTGAACTGATTATACCTACACTCGACCAACAGTGTCCTGTGAACATTGGCACACTTTACTCGCATTGATGTATGACGCATTGAACTGATTATACCTACACTCGACCAACAGTGTCCTGTGAACATTGGCACACTTTACTCGCATTGATGTATGACGCATTGAACTTATTATATCTACACTCGACCAACAGTGTCCTCCAGATCAAAAGACATGGACATGAATCCTACGGACGCAATGACCGTTTTTTCTGACACTAAAAAGTGGATTTACTTTGTTAAAAATAGATATATTTAAAAAGGGTTGTAAACTACATAGCATCCACTATCACATAGAAGTGTTTAAATTATTATATAACAATGTTTATTTTTTTGTAATGTACTTAATTTAATACACGTATTCTACACACTCGTTACGTGATCAAAACATTTGATTTACTGTCTTTTGTCGATAAAAACATTAAAAGAAATTCACTCGATTTTGTATGTATACATTAGTTCCACCGGAAACTCCGGTAGGTGGCACTACTTTATGGATGATTTCACACGTAGGGATATATCACACTTGATGATTTCAATAATTTGTTAGTCAAAGCCAATCAAACACGCGATATTTAATTAAATAACGTTACCTTAAATTTAATGTTGAGAGCAGCTGATGGTATTTATTACGATTATCGGCTTGTGTAATTACAGCTGCATTTTAATGTTGTATATCAGAGGTAATTTATCATGGCTATGATACAGTCAAATTAATTTGTTTGTGTTTTACAAACATTTTATTAACAACATTTTTTTTCCTGAAAATAATTGCTAGCTTTATTATATACAGTGACATGTGAATTTTATAAAATTGTAACATAGGTGTGCTTATCACGAAGCTACTGAATGGTTCAACAGTTTTTAACGTAAATAATGTCAGCAGTATTGAAAGACTGTATAAAGGTCTTAATACATATTTTAATGGATTTAATCCTGATCCATTCGGGTTATACACCTAAGATGGTATATTATGCCATGGATATCCCCTATCAGAAATATGTTTTGTTTAATTATTGTTAGCTAATTGTGAAACCTTTTTATACCATTTTATTGAATTTAGTATGGGTTATTCCTGTTGTTAATATGTTACTGCACCACTGTGCTCTGATCCATGAAAGCCTTTGTATGAAATAGTGTTTGGCAGATTATTGTATCTATTGGTAAAACATAATAATGTTAATTTGTTTGGCAATTTATAATTTATGTATTATATTATAATGTGCACTGCATTCGTTTTAAAAGATGAATTGATGAATGTTTGGAGAACGTATGAATACACTCTCTATATGTCTCTTTATATTTTGCAAAGTGTTGGTTGGCTCTAAAAACAACTGTGTGTTGTTGTTCCTTCTTCCGATAGTTGCAGTCAACCTTGTTCATGTGGTTGGTCAAACTGGATAAACTCTTCAGATGTCCAAGAGAGTTACTTCCCGGATTTGACATCTTGCCCTGCCACTCTCGCTTGTTTTGACAATTTGCCTTCATCCACATGAAGTGCAAACGTTATATGTTATTATATTCACAGCTCTATATGATGGCAAGTAAGTGCTATCCATGTGGCACTTCTAAATCAGACTACAACTAAATTAGGTCCACAATGTTTGGGTGTGCATTATTTTTATAGATCTGCGTTTAACGGCTCCCACAAACCTTATACTGCACCTCTCTTGAGACATTATACGGCAACCTCCATGTAGATCTCAAGTGCAACTGTATTCCCTCGAGTGAAACGTTTTCTTTCAGTGAGGTGTTGCGTACGCACCCATCGCATTCCCCAGTGTGTGGACCTACATTAAATGTGGAGTGCCTCGCCACATTATACTTATCGATTTCACCCGTTTTTTTATTTTAATAAAAAACAAGACATTCAAAACATTATCCTTTAATGACAAACCAACCACCTTCTAGCAATACCACCTTTACAGAATGACATTATAAATACATGCATATAATGAGTGTACATCAACCGTAAAGTGGCGCCACCAATCGGAGTGGATCTATGCGTCCATCTTTCTTGTACATTTTGATCGAGAAAACACAGTAAATAATTTCTTTTTAATCACGTTAAAAGTGTATACGTCTGGAATATGTGCATTAGATATATCATGTGAAGTTTGGTGACTGTAGGTGACCGTTTATATGATTTTTCCGCAAAAGTATTTGTTCCACTGAAGCTAATCCATTATTCCTCCATTAATTATTGTGATCGTCTGGGCTGCAGCGTATCACCTGTTTACTGCTATGTAATGTTAACATTAAGGTATTTTAATCTGAAATGTGTTATTTCAAACATATGTATAGTGTTTCTCACTCATTTCAAAAGTGTGTACACACATCCACAAAAAGCCGAAAGTTGATGAAATCGCGGAACACTAGAGTGAAATGGGGGGAGGGTTACCAAGGTATTTGAACTTGACATACTCTTAGTAGCAGTAATTAAGCATTTAAAAATACATGCTGGAGAAAGGTGTAATAACCCACTATGTTCTTTTTTATGTCAAATAACACCTGAAATGGCTGTTTGAGCTATTTTATCTATGTATTTTAATATTTATGCCAAATAATATCAGATTCTTGTTTTTGCTGGAAATTCTACAGTGTGCATTATTTTGGTGCAACAAATCTATATTATAAAACAATATGGTTCTCTGCTTGTTTGTTTGTTTGTAGACCCTCATCTCCGTTAGTTTTGCAAGTGTGGGGATGAAATATTGTATGTAATCTTGCTGGTCTTTCGGAATTTATACATTTTTCCGAAATTCATCCGTGGGGTGGGGATCTTGGAGGTTCAGAAGTTTAAAATGTCACTTATCTCCGTCAGTTTTGTGTGTAGGGAACTGCAAATTGTTGTGGGATTTATTGGACATTTTGGGGTGGTTCAAATATTTATGTATTTTTAATTCTTCTGCGGCTGGGATCTTGAAACATATGACTGCCATTTCCTGGGTAGTGCTGGTCAACTCCTCTAGTTGTTCAATAATACATCATCAAACCATATTCTTTAAACAAAAACTTAAATCCGCAAAAATGTTGTGTTTGATTCATGTTTTGGTATTTAGAATACATTTTTATTCAACAGATGCCAGCTGTCAACCATGTCCAGAAGTTCAGAGAAGATGACACGAAGATTATTTTTTATAACATGCATACGTAATGACATTAATGGAGAGGAAGGAAGGAAGACAGGGAACGATGAAGAGAACAACAAAATGTATGTATGTATGTATGCATGTATATACGTACGGTACGTACGTACGTATGTATTTATGTATATTTGGGCGTGTATATTAATGTTTTCCTACTACACCGTTTGCATCTCGGGGACCAAACAGTCAACGCGTTTCATTTAGAGAATTGTATACATGTAATTTATTTACACATATTTAAACATTTAATGTTCTATAATACTAGTCGAACCCAAAGTAATAGTTACATTAATGTAATCTTACCCGTTTTAGGTATAACTGGAGAAAGTACGCAATTATTGTATATTTCTTCATTACGATAACCATTCTGCTTGTTACCTTGACAACAGGGGTTTTGTTTCATTTGACCTACCCTTTCTCAATCCTCATTAGACGTCGTCGGCATAACGTTTCCCACGCTTATTTTTAATCACTCGTAAAATTACTAAACATATTCCAAGACCTCAGAGAAGGTTATTTTCCATTGGGGTTCCCTTTAACCACCTACACAGATAGCGTGCCTTCACCACTGCATTCCCACGGGATCATACACGCTCCCTAACTAATGGATGCCACAAGGCATTGGTATCTTAACCAGATTGTACTTCGGGCCTGTTATCCCGATGACCTAATAACGATTACGTCGCAGTCTTGTTTACGTATGAGAACATGTGTTGTCTGGTTGCTTAACACAAACAAATCAGTTCATAACACCCAAGTGATTATATCCATGCAGACCCGAAGGCCTGGGGTTCGAAAAGGTGCGTACGCACACCCACTAAAAAAAACGTTCTGCCTGATGGAAGTAGTTCTCTTGGAGGGACGTATTATTGTGTTGAAATTAAACTTTGACGTAAGCAACATTTCATGACCAACACTACTCCCATCGGCAGCGAAAATCTGCAACACTACCCCGTGCGCATCTCTGAAAAATCAACCACGCTAACAGTTTGTGTGTGTGTGTACGTGTGAGTATGCGTGTGCGTGTGCGTGTTCGTGTGCGTGTGCGTGTGCGTGTGCGTGTGCGTGTGCGTGTGCGTGTCTATTCAGTCAAGACGTCAATAAAGGTGTACATATAAAAATACTCATCGGGCAAGAACTGTAGCTTGGTTAATTGCTCCCATGAGAGGTCGAGATGGTGACATTGGATATGTTTAATTACGCATAGATCTATGTTGACGATACATCTACATTTTTTAAAATTCCATACAACGGAACTCAACGCAAACTTGCTGTGATTGCCTTGAATACTGGATCGAAGCAGTTGTTCCATGCGTCCTCATTGTAATTGTCTACCAACATACCAGTGTCCTCATTCAATCTCTGACGCAAGAACTGCAAACAATAATAACACTCCGATAGTAATGTGATTGTATAATGATTCAGGAGATACTGTAATATATAAACGTCAATATTATGTATGTTAGAATAAGACTCACATTTTCTCACATTTTACTTGTTAAATTGTTTATGATTTCATATGCAATTTGGTGCGCTATAAATGCATTGCTTTTAATGTATTTCAGTATTTAAATATGTAATATTTTGTGTTTAATTCAAAAGTAAATATACAGTTAATGTTATGCGCGTTTGATAGATTCTGCTTATTCACAAACACGAAGGAACATAAGCAGGTACATACACATACATCTCAATTTGAAACATACACACACACACACACACACACACACACACACACACACACACACACACACACACACACACACACACACACACACACACACACACACACACACACACCAATACACACACGAACACAAACACACCACACACATATGGACACAAATACGCACACGAACACACACGTACACACGAACAGACACACACACACACACACACACACACACACACACACACACACACACACACACACACACACACACACACACACACACACACACACACACACACACACACGCACACACACACACACACATTTAATTAAGTAAATTTAGATCATTGTAAGTGCATCTCATGTCAGACGCCGGTATATACTGATTTAGTTCGAGGTTCATAAGATGTGCCGACGTCATTGCTGTTCTACTACCACTCATTGCTGATAAATCTACTCACTTCGAAGTATTCCGCCTTGACACCGTCCATCGCCGCGTGCTGAGTCGCCAAATGCAAATGCAAATGATAGGTGGAATGTTGGTATCAAAAATAAGTATGAAGTTGGCCCAGATAATAGTAGGATATATATATATATACATATATATATGTATATATATATTGGAAAACTGGACAAATCAAACCGAAAAATAATTTTTTTTTACAAACTCAAACGCTTCTTTTGTTTTCATTTAACTATCGTGGTGTAGTTCATAGGACCAAATATTGTGACAAACACTTCAATCATTTTTGGTTGTGTCGTCCAACGGAAAGTCATACTTGTTTTAACACTTGTTGGTGAAACTTATTAAGACACCCGCCACCTATGGTGACAAAGTACACGGTTTTGTTGAGAAAATACACAAAAATGAAAGTTTTCAATGCTGCCTAAATGCTAATAATACAATTACATTTGGAAAGCCAAACTACAGAAATGGTTTATTCTTGCTTTCATAACTTATACTCAACTGCAAACAATAGCATGTTTTCTGCGTTACACGTTTTCACAATTTACACACTATACCAAACATCATTCGCTGTATGTTTTAATGGGTATCCATGTAGAACTATTTCACTGGTCGCATATTGTAAATATATCCCAGTTTACCACCAATCTCTGTGTTATGTGGATGTCAGGATATTCCAAATTTGTAATGTCAGTAATGATAATTATTTTGCTACATAAGGCAGGGGACAGGGTTAGGCTTTCAACGCACAGAGTGTGACCCCTTCCTTTGCAAGTTGACAATATACAAAATATGCAATAGATCCTGGATAAGTTGACAATTTAATTTGCTAATAAATTATATATAGCGAAAGCGAGATGGACACACACACAAACTATTGTTTTCGAGGTATACAATTCGAAAATTAATACAATCATATTTACTAGTCAACCAAAACACTAACTAGTAATTTGAACTGGCAAACACGGTATTGTTTAAATATTTCTATTAAATAGAGTAAAACCATTTTTCCCAAACTGAAGTTAAATAAACTATGGCAACTATAAAAACATTGAAGTCATACTGTTGTGAGTGGAAGAGAGATATACTAAAAAGCCGTGCAGAGGCTAAGGGTCATACTAAACATCTGACTGAGATTGGTATTGCATAAAGCAAGTGCAGGACAGATAACTCTGTGTGTGCAAACTATTTAGGTATAACTAAACGTGTTGCCATTATACAGTTTGGCATGTATCCTTTTATACGTATAGTTGTACAGCAATATATCATTACATTACTTTTGGCATTGCTATAATTATTAATTATTACATTGATGAACACTAATGGAACGTTATAATAAGTGTCATGAATTGTAGGTATAAATTAACTTCTGCAATACTCTTGCACAATACTGTGTCATATGTATGGCACGGTAGCATTGTGTTAGAAAATTGGACTCTCAATTGAGTTAATTCGGTCTCGAAACTGGTTGGCTGCTGTTTCGAAGCTTGGACATTTTGTTTATTCCACGTTGCATCAGTTCATTCAGCTGTGTACACCCGTACATGACGATAGACAATGCAGGATATAACGTAAACAAATAGTTTTCCTGCTGTAACTCCTGCATAGCTGAATTGCTTCCTGAGAAGTCGAGATGGTTTCGATTCGGTCTGCCAGGCGGCTTTGAACAGTCTTGAAAACGGGCTACCGTGCTATAGTAAGTTCTTTTTTATCTAATGTATCATACACATTATTTAGTGTATGTATTTTTATTTCATGTTTACACATGTACAGTAATATTAATATATTTATGTTTAAAAAAACGGTTACTTCGTTGTAACACAGATTTAGTTCAAAGAAGAAATAACCATTTTGAACTTGTTATTGAAACTGTTATGAAGTTATTATTAAGTGCCACTGAATTGTAGACAAGGACAGAGTCCCAATGTGTCATTTTATCGTTTCCCCACCGATGTGGAGAAAGGACGCCAGTGGATTGCCGCTGTTAGACGTGAAGGATCGGAACCGACTGAGTACAGTCGAGTGTGTAGTGCTCATTTCATATCTGGTGAGTTGGTGTTGGTGACTAACACTCTGTGTCTACTCTCTAGGCTAGCCCAGGCACCTGATACGTTATAATATATTAATTATGCCATCTGAAGCCTACACACCGAAGCGTACACTCGGGTGTGTGGACCTTGAAGCTCCAAACTGGCAGAAGGCCTATATGGCTATAATATTAATAATAATGAGTTTATTTGACTATTGAATTGGTTATCACGCTTTAGCCTAGCCGTAGCAGAATCTAGCCTAGCCTGCCGTACACAGTGCTACAATGTATTTTTTCATCCATTTGTCTGTTGTAGATGCAAAGAGCAGCCACCCATTGACACCTGATTTTGTACCATCAGAAGCTGGTGATAGGCGTGACAATGCCGATAAATTAGCAACACCTCTCTGTGGTGCAACTGGGACCCAGCTCAACAATGTGGAAAGAGTAGCCTCTCTCACCGAATCTATGGACACTGCATGTGACTACTCTAGGGGTACACAGACTCGGTTGACTATGACTGACATTAGTGCCATAGGGTATGAATGCCAGAGTCTGCGTACTGATCATAAATTATGACTTGAAAAGTCAGGTTGAAGCTGGCAGTGTGTTTGATGAAACTTCCTTTGAAGGACTTGATGAGAAGGTGAAGTCATTCACTGGCCTACCTGCCTTTATAGTGATGGTGACATTGTTCAGTCTTGTCAGGCCTTGCCTGAAAGACAATCCTATGCTCAATCGGTTTCAGCAATTCCTACTGACCTGCATGAGACTGAGACTCAATTTAACTGTGCATTTCCTGGCCTACTTGTTCACACACAATTCACCTCTCCACTCCCTCGAGAATGTGTTGTTCCATTTCATTAATCAAATGGAACAACAGATGAATCTGAAGACTATTAGATTTCCCGACTCTATCTTACATCTGGAATGTTCACCTGGTGGTGCTACAGTCTGCTAGGCTAGTACAATTGTGTAATGTTAATGTTCACTGTGACATTTTTCAGATGCTATATAACTACGTGGGACTAGACTAAAGATATTGATTAGAATGTCTGTGAGAAAAATAAAGGATGGAAATAAAAATTTGGGTGCTGAGAACTGAACCTTGTTATCAGTGTGGTTATAATCATTATGATAAATCAAATTTGAATGAACAATAATCCAAATTAATATTGTGAGGTCCAATAACGATTTGTTGCTCATTGTTCACAAGAGAAGGAATTTCCAACATGGCCGTATCATGACTGTGCCAATAATATCATTAAAATCTTAAAGTAACTCTAGCAATATCTATACAATAGTCAGTGGAACCAGGTGCGTAAGCCGAACTTTCAATTAAGTTTGGCCTGATTTAGGTTATATGTACATGAGGAAATCATAAAATACATGTAACAGGTAAAGCAGATACAGATTCACCAGTCACGCGTAAGCAGACTGCAATGTCACTGTCACACATGCACATATATGTATTTGCCTAGTTACTCTTCTTTTTCAACTTCCTGCATTCCGAACACAGCCACGTTCTCTTGGGCACGTTCTTTAGTCCCAGACACTTGAGATGAAACAACCTGACAGTTCAGGAGTCTGGGCCTACCGCAAAGTCACAGTAGTTTCTGCGAGTGACATGGAGCTGGGCTTGTACCTGGTAGTAGTAGGTATGGTGTCTCTTCAGAGACGGGGAACCGTCTTTCTGTTCCAGGCAAAACCCTTTGTTTGCCACAGCATCGTCAATGGCAATGTTTCCCTTGCAAAATGGACACTTGATCTCCAAGATGCCAAGACCACTGCAGCACGTGCACTGGACATGGCCGTCTGGTGTAGCACCAAGTTTTGGGAAGTCTGGGTTGGTGTAGAGACCACACTGATCCACCTTCGGCTCTGCATGGTGTACTGCAGCTTGCGCGTGTATGCCTCTCGTGCCACCGCCTCGTGCTCACAGCCACATCTGTAAACAATCAAAACAAACAATCATTTGAAGTCATCTGCTGGAACTGTATGCGTACCTGTACTTGGACGGGAGATTACTGCAGTGATCATGCTGTTGGGTAGCAGTACATTGGTCCCCCTCTAGAGAGACGGCCCCTTCTGCTGACAATAAATGGTACCGCAAGAGGCTTGGTCGCTCGTTAGGGGGAGACAGTACATTTGGCCACTTAGCGCCACGAACAGACAGTCTTATATAATAGGGAATTGCTCATCAGTGTATCATAATACAAACACTGCGTAGTCTAAACATGTACCAATAAATATGACAAAGTTGACATCGAAACTGTCGAAAATCGACGGTTGACAGCTAAAATGTAGAACCCTGTATTATTAGTGGGTTGGGAAACACTTTGATACACTTTGTCCTAGGCAAACATGTCTTATAAAAAGGGAAGCCGTTAACCAGAAAGCTTTTCTGATCTAAAACCGACCTGTTTATTGTGATCTAAGCTTAAGTCAATGTCAAATGCGATCCGCATTTCAAAATGTAAACAAGACCTAAATTTTTTTAAATAGAATTTTTCATGTTTTGGTAAAAACACATTGACTCAAGTTCCCTTAAACGATGCATTGCTAAATATCAGTGGAAGTGCAAGCAGCCAGTCCTTGAGCATGTTGAGCTGGAGAATAGAAACATTCAATACTAGTAGGTGCAAATACTGAATACAGCGTGACCAATCTGGCAATCAATTGAATTGTCTTATACCATGTTGGTTCCATCGTGCACAGCGAAGTGCGTTCCTTTAGCGTTATTCTATCGATGTTCCTCTGCGCATTTCACCACAAAATAAACACGTATCACAAAGGCGAAGGTCTTCGTTTAGCATCGTTTTATAGTCGGAAGTTGGTGTTGTTTATACATAGCTGTATGTTTGTTATCTTCGCCAAAGAAAGAGAGAGTTCCATTTGGCCGCTTGTGTATTTGAATAAAATAGCGCCATTGCGTCTAATGAACGCTTTCTTTCGCTCTCGTACTCAAGTCGGCGAACTCAGTTGAGCACGTACTCAAGAAGTTTTATAACCACCGTGAGCACGGATTCTCCGGTGAGCATGATATTTCGAGTCTGAGCATGGAGTTGAATATGAGCACCGAGCATGCCTTATAGCCTCAGGCCCAGGATGTGTTGTTTGCTTAGCCTAATCGTACGAGCCGGAATGATTGCATTGGGGCTAGCGTTTGCCGTTCTTGCGTCCTAAAGTCTACCTTCCTGCGATTATCGATTGCCATACAGATTAAATTGTTTTGTTAACATATTTATACACACATGTATACTGCTGGAGCCGATCGCTTAGATAATGGTGTTTTATTTAGACGTCGACGCGAGATCTGCGGCTTGCTTCAAATTTGAGGTCGCGTTCAGATTTGATGTATGGTCGCGCCGCTTAATATTGCGTTAGCTATTGATCTCTAATGTCTGGATTACACAGTGCGCCAATACAGACGTGTACGGCGTTAGCCACTTGAAAAGCGTGCGTCCCAAACTCTGGGCTGTGGATGTCGTCAACATTGACAATCTGAAAACAAATTTAGTAGGCGTTGTCTTAAACAATATTCGTTAGTTGAAGAGTATGTCAGGTAGTATTATTCTCAGTAAATAGCGTATATTCTTCCTGGAGTGTTCATTCCATCACATCAACAGCCCCTTATGTAAGCATGTAACTACATTACAACGTGTCCATGAAAGCTACTGGTTCACTTAATTCCATTACGATTCATTTACTACGATTTTGTTTTTCTAACTCACTTAAATATAACTTCTATATAATCACCTACCTGCTGTGTACCGTAATTAACATAACTTTGTTTCTACTAGTACAGTTACATATCTTGTATAGTATACATTTCTATCAATGATGTAATCAATATCAATATCAGTAAACTTATATTTCATATTAATTTTCCTATCTTTCAGTAATCTTTATTTGTAGAGTTATCAATAATTATGTATTCACTACGGAACATGTCCTTGTCCGTGTTTAGTCTTCTCAATAGCGTTGTCGCTGTAACGATGAGTTAGTGGCAAATATCCCGATGCCTTATACCAACAATTTTCGCAGATTATGGCCTTTGCTATCAGCAACTGTTATTGGACTCCGGCACACATATAGGCCTAGGACGTCTATTGAACGTATCTTAGAGTAGCAATGGCGTAAGCCCAGACTAAAATCACTAAAATCACATAATATGAAATAATGAAAAAAAGAGATCGAAAGAGTCCAGTGCTGTGAACTGTACCATAAAGGCAAAGCCCTTTTCCATACATTGCACTTCGTGCTTATTATGTCACTGCTCTGGTAACGATGGATTACGTAACAATCCTGTTTATGTAAGATAATGTGTTATTTGCTTGCTTGTTTGCATCCCCAAATTATGCCTCTTTTCAGATTTGTCCGAATGCTTAGCACGCGGGGTTATGTTGCTTAATTATACTTACACGTGCCACTCAAAATAACGTATCCATATTGATGAGTTACTTTTTTACCATGTCGATACAATAAATTCACAGACGTAGAGATATCCTCTTTACAGCGTCAACAACAGTTCCATGTGTCAGAACGCCCTCGAATTTGAGAGAGTCACCGCTGACCCAGAGAGATACACAAAAAGATCCTAAGGTACAACAAAGTTAGTGTGTGTTGCACTTGAATCGTTTGTAGAAATCGTTTAACAACTGACTTGCACGTTAACATATAAACATACCTATATAAGCTCCATTCATCATCATCATCTTTGTGCATCCATAGTGTCCCGTGGTTTGGCGAAGGCCTCGGCATGTCGTTTCCAAATTGCCTGTCTTGCGCTGTCCTCTGCCAGATGGTGCCCTTCCAGTATTCGTTTAGTTCGTCTCTCCACCGTCCGTCGGTTATCTCGTAGTCTGCTGATGTGCCCTGCCCAGGTCCACTTCTGTCTTCAGATTTGTTCTATCACGTTTATGACCGTTGTCTTCTCTCTTACCCATATGTTTTTTTTCTTCCGATTTGTGATGTTTAACATACTTCTTTGTTTGTGCGGCTTCTAGCTTGTTCTTTGCTTGGATGGTGAGTGCGGGGTTTGGCGAATGTTGTCCAGCATACGGTGATTTTTCTTTGAATCTTCTTGTCTTGGTTTTTGTCTCTAATGCTGTGTCGCTGTCCCAGATAGACGTAGCTTTGAACGTTCTCAATCTGCGTGGTGTTTATATATATTGGTGTGTAATTTTGCAGCATCACTTTTGTCTTCGAAATGTTTATATTCAGACGTTGTGTTTCACTTTGATCAGCTAGTTCCTGCAGTATTGTTTGTAGTTCTTGCGGTGTAATAGCGTGTATGAGTATGTCGTCGGTAAAGCGACGATGACTGAGATATTCCCAGTCTCTCATCAAACCTTTGGTTTCCAACGTTAGGCTTCGGAATATGCTTTCGAGTGTTGCCGTATACAGCTTGGGCGATATGTGTCACACTGTCGTACTCCTCGCTTGGTGTTTATTTTGTTACTCTTTTTGTGTAAGTGGAGAGTAAGCCTTTGGTGTAGACATCTTTCAGGAGTTCGATGTACACGTCTTCTATCCCCTGTTCTTGAAGGGAGTTCAGTATTGTTTGAGTTTACACACAGTCAAAAGCGTTCTCGTAGTCAACGAAAGCGGTGCAGAAAGGTATATTATGTTCTCGGCACGTCTCTTTCAATTGGTTTACGACGTGTATGTGGTCTGAGTTTGAGTACCTGCTTCTGATATATATATATATATATATCAGAATATATATATATGTACATATAAATATATATATATATATTACATCAATGCACACAAGCTTACTTGATTTTCTATTTATGTTATATCTTCGGATCGTGTATATATATATATATATACATATATACATACAGCCTGTATACATATATATATGTATATATATAATTATATATATATATATATCGGAGCAAAGTGTTTAAGGTAGTAAGATCCCTTTTGAACTACTTTTAACACTATATAATATTGTCATTAACTTGATGTACCATAAAATAGCACATGGTTAAAATTTGGTAGGAAATTATTTTTGTTTGCATAAATTATGCTAATTAGCTGACAATATGGCTGCCGCGACAATCGAAAGGGGCTCAATTTTCAAACATGATAAAACTTTAACTATACACAGCAGGGATATGAAATTAACAACCGTCAAAGATAACACATAAAGGCATATTCTCAGAGAAATATATATTACAAAAAAGAAATTTAAATATTTTTACAACATTTATACAATGTTTTCTTATATTTTAGCGCCTAATTAAATATTCGTGCTTAATAAAAAAATCACATTCCACCATTTAAACACAAAATCGTTCCATCATTCCTTAGTCAATTATATAAAGAAATAATGCTGAAAAAATCAGAGCAATATCTTTAATGGTGTTGGAGATAACATGTTTGAAGGTAGAACACATTCACGAAAAAATGATAGTTGAGTAAAATGCGTTTAAAGTTTTGCACTGCAATACGTGGCTATGGAACATCTTCACTAATTAGGGTTTTTTCTTCTAATTAGATGCAGTGGGTGGGTTTTTGTCATTTTATACTTGTTTAGCAATAATTGAGCTACAACTATAGTGCATTTAAAAAAAATATGTACAAATTCAGAAAAATCACATTTTTAATGGGATTCTGCTACCTTTATAAACAATGCACTTAGGCGTCCTCTCTTTCTATTTCAACTATATTCATTTACAATTTTCATTGATATAATATATATATATATATATATTATATCAATGCACATCAGCTTATTTGATGGAATTCACCATGTCAATAATTTCTATTTATGTTGTATCTGTCTGCGGATCGTGTATCCAACAACGAAGTAATGTAACCTGCTGGAATGCCGAGCGTTGAAAGGTCCCTGGTCCCGGCCAAGTGGTATCCTCCCATTACCTGTCTTACGCAGTGACCTACGAAAAGTTAAACGGAACGTAGGAAGACCACGTTTGTGCTACACCGATTGTGTTAAGAGACATAGGCGCTGCATATCTCGACAAGATAACATGGTAGGAGACGGCGCACGATCAATCACATCACATGGCGTGCGAACGTTCGAAAAGTCCATATGGATGTGGTCCTCGAAAACGTGGAGACCGGCAATAATACAAGCGTGGAAGAAAGCCCGATGCAGATAGAAAGACATCTACAAATAATTGAGAGTTGTCCCAAATAGTTAATAGAGGGAAGTTTGAATAGCCTCATATTAATATCGTTTTCCTTTAAAAAAGAGACAAGAGACAACATTATTTATATTACCATAATCCTTACTCCATAATGATGCAAATACACATAACCACAAACACATACACGAACGCACACATACGCAAACGCCCACACACGCACACACACACATACGCAGACACACAGACACACACACACACACACACACACACACACACACACACACACACACACACACACACACACACACACACACACACACACACACACACACACACACACACTAAGAGACACAGACACATACACACACATATTTCACGCCATATGTATTTTTGAAGACGAAGTATCTGTCGCTAAACCGTAGGTAACCGGAGAAAAGCACTTGCGACCGATATATTTAGGATGTGGAAACATCATTAAAAACAAATAACAACAAATATGTCGCTAGGAATGTAGTACCTAGGTGTTGCAAAACATTCACGTCGCTACTATGATATATTCGGCTGTAGCAGCATGAACAATGGATTCACATTACCAGGAATAACCAAATCTATGTTGTAATTTTAAATACGTTTTTTTATTTTTGCGAGTTCCTCACAATACATATTAAGTCAGACGCGCGGTGATAACATTGAGAATGGGGTCGAAGCAGTTGTCCCAAGCATCAGCGTTGAAATTGCCCACCAACTCCGGCAAAGCAAGTTTTATATCCTGTCGACTGCAATTCAAAAATGACAACGAGATAGACAGCATTGTAGCAATCGTTCGTGATATCAAATAAGCGTTATTTAGAAGAATTGT
Source organism: Paraescarpia echinospica (assembly GCA_020002185.1). Lineage (NCBI taxonomy): Eukaryota > Metazoa > Annelida > Polychaeta > Sabellida > Siboglinidae > Paraescarpia > Paraescarpia echinospica. The sequence goes on from CM034543.1 coordinate 9,837,068, forward strand.
GTCCTTAAACCTTTTTCGCGACTGGATGTGTGTTTGCGTGCGGAGTGTGTATGTCCGTGCGTGTGAGTGAGTGTGTGTGTGTGTGTGGTGTCTGTGTGTGCGCGAGCGTTTGCGTGCATGCGTATATGCGTTCGTGTGTGCATGTGTTTTGGGGTGACTGTGTGTGTGTGTGTGTGTGTGTGTGTGTGTGTGTGTGTGTGTGTGTGTGTGTGTGTGTGTGTGTGTGTGTGTGTGTGTGTATGTGTGTGTGTGTGAGTATATAAAATGTTACCGAATGCACATGCGCATAGCATTGTCAATAGATATATGCATTTGAATTCGAAATAAACAATATTAACTGATTGCAGTAATAAAGTTATACGTTCTAACAATGCATTGCACATTTAAAACATAAACATACGTCTTCGCCCTGTAACAACAAATCAGGTGTTATACTGGAATCACATGGCTCGTGAGGATAGATGTACTCACTTCGAAGTATTCCGCCTTCACCCCGCCTATCGCCGCGTGCTGAGCCGCCGCCAAGTGCGACGTCAATTCTTTCAGAAGTGCTGGATTGTGTAGTGAGCCGAAGCAGATACGTACACCGTTTGCCACACGCATAGCGTGCGCCCTAAACTCTGAGCAATTGAGGTCGTCTACGTTGACTTTGGCAAACAGTGCCTTTGTCACAGGGTATTTCTCCATCAATCTAAACAAATGTGTATGAGTTGATTTAGTGTACTTAAGATGAGAGGACATGATAGAACAAATCAGGACATGGGCAGGGCACAACCGATGGACATAACGTATCATTGACTGGAGACGAAGGAAAACGATCTAGAGGAAGACCGGCGAGACGATGGAGAGACGAACTATACGAGTCCTGGAAGGGCACCACCTAGCAGAGGGTAGCGCATGACAGGCAGATCTGGAAACGGCATGCTTAGTCCTTCGTTCAACATCGATGACTGCACAATGATGATAGGATAATGTAAAGAATGTTTGGTTTGCTGTTTATTTCCTGGCATTCCCACACCACCTCAATCCCAAGGCAGGCATTCAGCTACATTAGAACTTAGCATATCAGCTGCTAGGTCACGTAATTCATTCTAATTTTTTTTATTAATGAACTGAATCAATACATTCGCACATCGGTTATACATACCGAACGAAAAAGTCAGTGACTTCATCCATGATCACATAGGTATTGTGTAGGAGACGGGATTCTTCCTATATAGCAATGATGGTATCGGCATCTTCCCTGGAGCACTATGCACGTCCACAGGTGGCGCCACATATAACCAGGACAACTTGTATGAGATAATTCATTGTCTGTGCAAAGAAACAAAATCAACACATTTCTTTCAGTTGTACTGTACATTGACAATGTCTGCAGTAGTGGCTATGGTTGGTTCAAGTGACCAGGTCCATAACGGAATAATAGCTAATACTATTTCGTGAACACTAAATGAGCTGTTGTTGTGGATACAATACTTTAACCCAAGCCCTAACTAAATAACAATAATAATATCGTACATCTTTGGAGATAACTAAACAGGGTGACTAAATATATATTAGTTGTGGCTATTTTAAAAGGAAAACAAAACTAATATTTTTGGGCCTGTGCATCTAAACACTAAAATCTAAACGTCTTCCATCTAAAATGAATAATATTACGCCAACAGTTTATTAGAATAACCTTGCTGAAAACACATTTAAATTGCATGGACTACCACATATGCATGCAGTTTCCGGATGCTGTACAGTTTCCCTTTCTAACGCTTCGACCTAACATATATGTTGATGTAAACCGGCTGTGAATGAAATCAAACTACCTTTTTTGAGCTTTCTTGTCCACAGTGACGTTACAGCAAGGAATGAGATTAGTTAGTATATATATCCCCAAAGTATTCAGGTTCACTATATTCATTTGCGTTCTTGGACCATTGACAACTAGTCCTCATTTGACACCATTGAATGTATATATATATATATATATATATAATTATATATATATATATATTTATATAATTATCCGCAAACCGCGTTATCCGCCAAAAGGGCAAAATTGAGTTAAAATCGGTTTTATGCTGTCATCTAGCAGATAATCGTGGAGGTAAAAGCGTTTTATCGAACGTCGTCGCCGATTGAAATAACGATTTATCCGCAAAGCGCGTTCAGCTACAATGCAGTTTTGCTGCAGATCGCGTTACATCATTTATTTCGAAACGACCTGAATTCCTTCGACGGATTATCGGAGAGAGTAACGATATCTCCGATCCAACAAAAAAGAAAAAGGGGCCGGATCAGCGGCAGTTTGTGAAGAAGCGTCGTCATTCCGGTGATGGGAATATCTCACAAATTGCCTGCGGCCACACTGCCGAGGACAGTTCTGAATTGTGCCATGCGAATCGACTAACAGACGGTGACATTCTCATGAAAAACACGCATTTGTATTTGGCTGCCTACAAAACCCCAGCAGGATGAAACGATACTGCGCCTAATGTACGTGAAAAAGCCTCGTCTTATCACAGTCATGAAGGACGCCAGTCTACATGACAAGGTGATGTTGGTCAAATAGTAATTGTAATAATAATAAAATAATAAACATTTGTGATAGTAATACTGTCTAGTGTCATGCAAGTCAACTACTATTGCTATATTGGTAATATGCCCAAATACTAATCTTTCATTTTTGACGATTTTGTATTATTTAAGATAATTTTTTTTCAATATTATTTTCATTAATAATATTATTTCAGTATTATTATTATTATCATCGTATTTTGTGTTTATTTGTAATGCATTTGCGTCCTTCATAACACATTTTATTCGTCTCAGTGACTGCAGCTGTGTATTGATTATCACAGCTATAAGCAATCTTTATTTTGTTTTAATCAATTAATAGTTCGTTCAGATTTGAAATGAACGGTTTATATTATAGAAATTAGTGATACAAATTGAACCCTGACTAAAACAAATCAAATCTAGTACGTAGCTACGTGCAATAGAAAACATGTTTTTCTTAGAACTCACGAAACGGATATAATACACACACACACACACACACACACACACACACACACACACACACACACACACACACACACACACACACACACACACACACACACACACACACACACACACACACACACACACACACACACACACACACACACACACACACACACACACACACACACACACACACACGCACGCACACACACACACACACACACACACACACACACATACACACACACATGTATATACATATATGTACATACATACATCCACACATATATGTATATATATGTACACATATATATATATATATGTGTACATATATGTATATATATGTACACATATATATATATAGCGAGCGATAATTAGCATTGCTTGAGACAGTGCAGAAATGCTTAGTACTTTTTGGTAGCATTTGTTTGAGCGATATCGATATTCCTGACAATGAATAACACAAAGAAAAAGAAAACTTTCGATACCGTTTGCAGGTTGTTTTACGACGTGCGATGTGCCTGCTCTCTTCAGCCTGTTCTTGGCCTAGTTTGTAGAAGAAGACATCGTCGCCATCTTGCTTAGACATTGTTTTACATGGCGTCTAAATAGTGTGATTGATGTTTTGTTGAGATGTGGTTCAGGTTAGCACAAGACATATTCTCTTTACGAGCACATACAAAACGGCAAATCTTACCTTCCTAAAAGCGCGTTGGCCCGCAGAATAATTACCACACAAAATTTGGCCCACACCTAAGAAGTTTGCGGACGCTGGTCGGTGTATGTCACTGTATTTTATTTTGGGTAAAGAGGCCAATTGATTTTCTGTTTTCAATTGTAATTTTCCCTATAGTCTGACCGCTAGACAACATAGACGTGCAGGAGAGAATATCCAATGTTTTTCGAGGTTTCTTCTGATTGGTTTGCGCCTACGTGGCTGCACCAGTACATGCTGTTTATATATTGCGGATTATACAAGTTTCTGCCAATTCACAAGACTAACATTTGTATACATATGTTTTATGAATGCACAAGGAGGATATTAGACTACGTGGTTTTAGCAAGTGTGTGTGACATTTTAATATTTTTACGGACTTACATTTTACTTTTGTGATTACACCTGTGTGACAGTGACAAGCTGGTGATCGGTCATGTGTAACCCAAACAAAGAGAACATTGTCAACTTGCCAAGCATGACCCAGGAATACCTGCATTGGCTATGGACCAGCAGACACATTCGTCTCAACCATGCCTGTGATGCGGGGGTGGTACTCCATCGACCCACCCATCGTGGTTGCAGGGGGGCACCCACAAACAACGACCCATACGTATACGTCTTTCAGTGCGGCCAACTATACCAGCCAAGCCTACTGACACCAGGCATGGGACATTTACCGCCATGTCACCTTCCAGTAACACGGGTGCGGTCAGCCGTGTCGCGGTACCGGTCACATTGGGCATTTTTAACGCTCGTTCAATTCGCGACAAGACTGACATATTCACTATTAGTAGCCATCACAAAGACGTGGCTAAGCACTGGAGAAAACGACAATAAAACTATAAAAGACCTGATGCCCGCCGGATATAAGTTTATGCATCTTCCTCAGTAAAATCGCCGGGGTGGTAGTATCGGCCTTGTTTACCGATCGAGTTTCAAAGTGGTTGTTAACCGACGTGATGATATGAAATCTTTCGAGTTCATGGATGTTGATGTTTCATCATCGGGAAACTCCATGAAACTTGTAATCATTTACCCTCCACCTCCGTCGAAAAAGAATAAACATTCGTACATTGACTTTCTCGTTGAATTTGCTGGTTTCGTCGAACACTACGCCCCAATGACCTCCCGTTTCGCGATTGTTGGTGATTTCAACATCCACTGGGACGAGCCATCTGACAACAATGTGAAACGTTTCGCTGACCTGCTTGAGTCACTCAACATCATTCAACATGTTCAAGTTCCAACACACATCGACGGTCACACCATTGATGTGATCCTCACTCCATCCGGAAATCACGGCATAACTTCAACAAAAACATCGTTGCTGCTGTCTGATCACCTGTGGGTGGAATATGTCGTTGATAAGGAGAAATAACTCCACCTTCCTTTCTTACTATTCTATCTTTTCTAAACATTACATATCCTGTCAGTCCCAATTCAGCATCTGATATATCGGTGGTGGTCCAGGATTCGGTTATACCTATTATATGAGGGTCAATATCTTCTACCATAATGTTTAGTTCATTTCTTTTGTTTACTATACTCCTTGCATTTAAACAAACACATTTATATCCAGCTTCAGAAGAGTTTTCCAGACTGTTATTTGCTGATTTATTTCTGCTGTCTTTATCTCTGCCTCCATGTTCAGGCTTTTCTGTGAGTCCCCCTGCGAATCTAGTTTAAATAGATGCAACCTGTCCCACTGTCAACAGATCGCAGCAGATTCTCTGAGAAAACTGATGCCCCCTTTCCACTAAGATGGAGGCCATCTCTCATGTACATATCTTCCCTCCCAACAAAGTATCCCCATAAATCTGTGAATCCCACCCCCTCTTCTTCACACATCTGCTCAACTAGTGTGTTGATCGCCATCCTCTTGCAGTTTCTATGCGTTGCTTCCTCCTATTACTGGCAAAATTCCTGACAGAATAACCTGTTCAACTCTTGTCTTCTTTAGCTTCCTCACTAACAGTCTATACTTCTGTACTATCGCAGTTGTTCCCTCCCTGTCTGCATTATTTGTTCCTACATGTACCAGTATAGACCCCCCTTGACATGTCCCAATACCTTCTCTTCCCTGCGAGGCTTGGTTCATTGTTCGTTGTATTGTTAGTTGTCCCGATCGCTCTGTTCATTGGCTTATTGGTTGTGACACTCGCCGTGACGCAATAATGTACCTTGTGGGTGTCACGGTGAAACGGGCACACGCAACACGGGTATGCTACAGGTAGCCACAAATAAAGGTAGTTGTTGTAGTTTTCAACTGGTGGTGAGACAACTGTTGGTCAATGGTTGGGCGATAATGGGCTTGTATCTTCAGATGAAAAGCAAAATCATTAATGTCACTCACACAGGTTCATCACACGTACGATTTTCAGAAGCGGTGAACAAACACATTTTACCAAACGTACTATTAAAAATAAAATAAAATAAAATTGGTAGAAATAGATGACTGATCATAGGCGGTGTAAACGTATGCCGAGTATGTCACGTATTGGATCATCACGTATGTATGCATGTATGTATATATGTATGTACGTATGTTTGTATGTATGTATGTATGTATGTATGTATGTATGTATGTATGTATGTATGTATGTATGTATGTATGTATGTATGTATGTATGTATGTATGTATGTATGTATGTATGTATGTATGTATGTATGTATGTATGTATGTATGTATGTATGTATGTATGTATGCATGTATGTATGTATGTATGTATGTATGTATGCATGTATGTATGTATGTATACATGTATACATGTACGTACGTACGTACGTTCGTACGGTACGCCTACTACACGGTTTGTATCTCGGAAACCAAACATTCAATGCGTTTCATTAAGAGAATTATATACATGTAATTTACACATATTTTTTAAATTTAACGTTCTAGTTGCATAATACTAGTCGAACCCAACGTAATAGTTACATTAGTGTTATCTTACCGGATTTAGGTATAACTGGAGACCGTACTCACATGTAGTATATTTCCTCATTACGAAAACCATTATGTTTGTTACCTTGACAACGGGGATCTGGGTCAAAGGAGTTCAATACTCTTTTGCTTCCTTTGTCTTACTCTTCCTCAATCCTCATTAGACGTCGCCAGCATAGCGTTTTCCATGCTTATTTTTAATCATTCGTAAAATGACTGAACGGATTCATAGAGCTCAGAGAAGACGTTTTGTTTTCCATTGGGGTTCCCTTTACCCACCTGCACCGATGGCGTGCCTTCACCACTGTATTTTCACGGATCACACTCCCTAAGTAATGGGTCCCTTAAGGCATTGACATCTTAATCGGATTGTACTTCGGGCCTGTTACCCCGATGTCCTGATAATGATTACATCGTAATCTTGTTTACGTGAGAGAACATGTGTTGTCTGGTTGCTTAACATAAACAAATCAGTTAATAACACCCAAATGAATAGATGCATACAGACCTGAAGATCTGAGGTTTGAAAGTACGCATCTTCGCTGATAAAAAAATCTGCCTGAGTGACGTAGTTCTCATGGTGGAAAGTAGTTGTGTGTTGAAATTAAACTTCTATGTAAGCAACATTTTCATGGCCAACACTACCCCTCGCCGTCGAAAATCTTCAACATTATCCCTTATGCACCTCCGAAAAAAACAACCACGCTAACAGTCTGTGAGTGAGTTTGTGTGTGATCAGTCAAAACATCAATAAAGGTATACATAAGAAAACTTGTCTTCGGGCAATAATTACAGCTTGGTTAACTGCTTCCAAGACAGGTGACAGTGAATATGTTTAATTACGCATAGATCTGTTTTAGCGATTCCATACAACGGAACTCAAAGCAAACGTGCTGTGATTGCCTTGATTATGGGATTGAAGCAATTGTCCCATGCGTCCTCGTTGAAATTGCCAAGCAAGCTTCCACTGTCCTCTTTCAATCTCTGACGCAAGAACTGCAAACACAAATGATACTCCGATAGAAAAGTGATTTCATTGTGAGTTAGGAGATAATATACAGTGTATAAACGTCGCTATTATGTATGTTTGAATAAGTCTCACATGTCCTCACATTTTACTTGTTAAATTATTTATGATTTCATATGCAATTTGGTGCACTATGAATGCATTGCTTTAATGTTTTTTAACATTTGAATATATAACTATTGCAATGTTATGTGTGTTTAATTCAAAAGCAAATATGCAGTTAATGTTATGCGCCTGTAGTAAGATCCTGCATATTCACTAACACGAAGAAACATAACCACGTACATACACACATTTTGAATTAGAAACACACACACACACAAACAAGCACACACACACAGACACACAAACACACACACCCACATGCACGGATACAAGCACATATACGCACGCGCACGCATACATACACACTAATTCTACAAATTTGGATCATTGTAAATGCATCTCATGCCAGACTCCGGTATGTATTAATTTAGTTCGAGGTTCATAAGATGTGCCAGCGTCATTGCAGTTCTACCACCACCCATTGGTCACGAGGATAAATCTACTCACGTCGAAGTATTCCGCCTTGACCCCGTCTATCGCCGCGTGCTGAACCGCCATATGCGACGTGAGTTCGTCGAGAAGTTCTGGTTGGTATAGTGCGAGTATACACAAATGCATACCGTTAGCCACCCGCAATGCGTGAGCCCCAAATTCTGGACTGTGGATGTCGTCAACGTTGACATTGGCGAAAAGAGCCTTCGTGGCAGGGTACTTCTCCATCAATCTGAAAAGTTCCGTTCGTTCAGTTTTAGTATTTGCTAGATGTCAGGGTAATAATATATATTATATTTTTTCTTCACACGACTCTTCTTGGCAGAATAACGTGTTGATTCCAACAAACTCACTACCCAAAAAGTAAGCATTCGTCTACAATACAATTTCCGTTCGAAATCTATTGGTTTATATAATTCCAGTATTGTTGATATCCCGAGGGTTTCATTTATCCAGCACCGTGATATGGGGATGAACAATAATGCTGAAGAACTAATGTCCCATAATGTGAACACATCATGTTGTTGTAGGTCCAAAGAATGATGTTTGTTTCTAAACAATGAAGTTACAGTTTTATATTGTACACATTAAGAAGAATTTGTTCCGTAAATAGTTGTATGTAATATTAAAAACTTTTTTTTACAGTTACATGAAGTCATCGACGAAAATGCACTGTATTATATGCATACACTTTGAATTTTTCAAATTACATATAAACTGGAAAATATTTTGGAATCATCTAGAGGAATCGACTGTAGATCAATTTGGCGTGTCCATCGTCAACAAGCGGCTTAGATTGACATCTGGATTTTTCACCGGTCAGTATACTCGCATATTAATTTCACTATTATTGATTATTGATGTGTCCACATATGACTCATGAGAATACTATCGCTGTGAATACTATTTGTTTTGTTTTATTAACTGTATTCACCTTCGTTTCTGGTACCATTTCATCTAAACTGAGTAAACATATGTTCATTGTTTGCAAAGTGTATCGTGTAAGAGTCGGAAAAGCTTTTGTCTGCATGTCTGATGCAGTAATTATTGTAATTGTTCCGAATCAAGGTATGTGTGTGTATATATATATATATTTATATATATACACACACATACCTTGATTCGGAACTATTTATATATATATGTATATATATATTTATATAAAAAGAAATCTGCAACAAATATTTCAGATATCGCTACCATTCTCTATAATATGATTGCGAATTCTTAATGTACACCAACGTCATTTACAACTTTGTATTTTAACTTTGAGGATGAAACTCAAAAGTGACTTTTCTCAAAACCAAGAAAAATGGACATCTTGTTTTGCCGTGAACCCTTCAAGTGTGGATTTAGCCAATTTGTTTGAGGATTCCTTCGTTAACCCCGTATGAAAAGAATACACATCGAAATACCATATCATCTACTTATAATCGTGCTTGCGTATGCGGGTAGGTTAAAGTTTTCCTTTTAGACCGCTTGAACCTCGAGCGCCAAACTTTCAAGGATTAATCGACGACCACAAGAATATCACGTAAGACATATATCGTTTCAATATAACACATATATGTCAAGATTATCACTTTTATAGGGTAAATACTTTTGTTCGGAACGTAAAAGGTAATGTGCGCGTAATACGTAAAACGTAATTTTAAAATGGTAGCGCCAAATCGGTGAAGCCCCTGGATCAACAAGAAATATACGCTGACACAATATATGCTTATGTCTACCCTCATGCCAGTTCTATAGCCATATGAATATTATTTCACAATTTTATACTCTCACGACTAGAGCCTTTCAATGGATGTGAACATATTATTCTCTCCGATCTTCCTAATGTTGAACGTTGCTGTGTATTTTCTAACATTTGGTAAATATTACTACCACGACTGTCAACTACCAAGGCATCTGTCAGGTGGCGGACTTTTTGCTAGTAACTATAATAAATCAATGTAATGGACTGATGACGCTAGGCACGCAAAAAGTGGTTATTATTATAGAAAACACATTAATTTTTATTTCTCACTTTTCAAACATGATTTTGTTTCTGTGTACTCCCAAGACATATCTTATTTGCACGAAATAAAATTATTGTAGCAGTTCCAAGTTTGGAAAGTCAATTGGAAATACCATTTAGCCGTTTTTGTTCCTTACGCTCACGTTATGCCATTTAAAAAAGAATTAGTAAAGCGGTTAAGCTATACATATCCTGAAAGCGCATAGTGAGACTCATCTATGGTTACATTTTCATTAGCTTGACTTTATAATTCACGGTGAAGCAGAACAAAACATGATTTTTTCAATTGTTCCCTTTTTTGACATTGACCCTGAACATGGACGACACGATAATAATAATATTAATAAAACTATTTTATTTAATATAGCGCCAGATCATATTTTAAATTGTTATTGGCGCTTTACAGCATGCAAGACGAATACAGTTAAATAAAATTGGTAAATAAACACACATTCTCTACCAATAGCATGAAGGCTATTTTAAATAAAATATAAAATATACTGTAATAATATTTATAAAATATTAACGAACACCAGTAAAAAATCAATGTATATGTATATATATATATATATATATATACATTGGCTTATTTTATTGTTGTTCGTTAATATTATATATATATATATATCACCTAACTAGTGTATACTTAGTTATACAATGTTATTAAAATAAACAAACGTGTAACAAGTTTAATATATAATTAGAGAACAACATTAGTGCAGGAACTATCACATTGGATTAGAAATAAAGTCGATAAAAATGATTCTTTAGATGTGCCTTGAAAGTAGATACCTACTGGGCGAAAAACTGGGCGAACCATTCGATATATAGGTTGGCGTTGCCGCCACTTCTAGTTTCTCGGTGCATCGCCAGAACGAAATCAGCGTCTTCTGGCGAGCACCATGTATTTCCACACACAGAGACAGCGCCACATACCACAAGGACCACTTGTATTAGACAACTCATCATCTGTAACAAAGAATCACTTCGGAATGTACTAACCGTATTGTTCTGCACGGTTCAAATGATCTGGCACACCATGGCCAGAGGTTATCATATAATAAAGCTACCGCTACAATGAACACTAACTGAACACATTTACATTCGAATATCACATAGTCAGGGGGCTTTTCCTTAAAAAAAACCTGATTTGTTCACATCGTTTACAAGCACCGTTTTTGGACCAGCGTTAGTTACAGCCATGGCATTTCATTTTTCTGTGGTAGCCTAGCTGGGCCCTCGCTGTTTCTGTCATACTGCACAAATCCAAAATGGCCGCCGTCCGGAGTAAACCTGTGCAATAACTTGAGAACTAAAAGTAGTATAACTATAAATGAGACCACATTTTAGGGATTTTCGGGTATGAATAATCCATTTCCGGTGTTATTTCGCCGAACCTAGATCAATATCACTTGATAAGGTCAAAGTCAAGGTCATTTTGGCCAAAATATGGATATTTCTAGTCAAGAATGTACTGTAGCATATACATTCACCATCATAGTGTCATGTTCCATCTACAAAATTGTCTTAGGCGGACAATAGTTGAACGTCGAAAGAATTTGGGGTAAAGGTCACTCCAGTCAAAGTCAAATTTTTTAATAAATGCGTAAAAACGCACGTATATGTTGATTATTTAATTATTTATCTTACTGCGTGAACAGGAGTTTTATTGTAGTGTTGGAACCGATACCGGAAGTCGAAGGACGAGGTCATATAAATAAGATCAAGGTCAACTTCAATATAATGGTTTATTATAAAAAACTTCTCATTATCCAGTCCTCAGAACTGTTCAAAGCGCTTTATAATTTACTCCATGGCATATGTGTTCAACCGAGTAACAACTCGACTTCACTGTGAAGCATCCGTCCATGTTGCAATTAATGCGCGAAAACTATTCGAACACAAAGACCCATCACTGTCTATAGCCAAGTATTCAGTTATGCAGCTGAGTGAACTGGAGCAACGTAGACCCAAAATATCATTGAATGTGTGTATATATTTGACATATCATTGTTATTTCTAGAATAATACTATCGTTACTATGAACTGGGTTATATTCCCAGTTGCACATAACGAGAAATTTCTATAATAAATGATGATATTAATCTTGATCTTAATCTTCATTATATTACCTCCATTCCGCCTTCCAATATCGGTTCCAACATTATAATAACAATAAAATAAACTCCTGTTCACATAGTAAAATCAATTGATTCATCAATAGATACGCAATTGTTTATGTATTTGGGGTACATTTGACCTTGAACTTGACTGAAGTGACCTTTACCCCAAATATTAATTCCAAATGCATTGATAGTCTAAGGCAATATTTTAGATGGAACATGACACCAAGATTGTGAACATACGCTATAGTACGTTATTGGCTCGAAGTGTCCATATTTTGGGATAAAAATCCTTGAATGAATAAAAAAAAAAAGTTTTGGCATACTGAGTACAAATATACAATCTATTAACGCTAAATTCAACGACATGGAGGTCTTTGTAAAATAACTGCAGCTAATTAACTATGCTTTCAGCATTATATGTATTCAGAAAATTTGGTTAACTGAACAAGACGATTTATGTAACATCCGGTTAGAAGATTTTACTTCCATTTCCTTGGGTAAGATTAGTAGTTCCAAAGGAGGCTTAATTATGTATGTTCATTCTAGATATGATTATAAGGTATTGTGATGCATATTAAATGAAAATTGGGAAGCACAGCTAATTGAAATCACTGGAGTTGGTCTTATGAAACCTGTGATAGTTGGTAATATATGTAGGCCTCCAAGAGACTTAAATTGTGATTACAAACTATTTATTGAAGAAATTGCATCATTATTATCATAATTTGGTTTCAAAAAAAAGTTATTATTGCTGGTGATTTTAATATAAACTCCCGCGGAAAAATGAAATGTCATGGCCATATCTAACGCTGGTCCAACAATGGTGCTTGTAGAACTACGTGAACAATTATATGATTAATCCCCTTGACTAATCCGAATGTGTATGTTTGCACGACGCAAGCCAGAACTTCTCATGGAAATCACGCCGGTCTGCTTAAAGTGTTGACGTGTTAGTTCGCAACTAACACGATTGTGTTTACCATTATTATTGCTAGTACACACAGTTCACCTGAAAATGAAACACTATTCCTAATTATTTCAAAATTTAAAAAAATTGTAAGTGATTTTGAGCATGTTTGTTTTTGCAGCTTCGTGTATTATTTAATGTGCCTAGGGAGTCGAGTTACGGAGACCGGATAAAAGTGCTTATCAAGTTGTATTTCTGCTATATATTGAACGAAATGTTGGTGATTCGTGTTAAGTGTGTGATATGCTTGATCACAATTAAAAAAAATTGTATAAGTGTGTGTAATTTAGTCAAACTTGCATTTTGTTTTCTGGCAAACCGAGAGATCCCTGAAATGTTGGCCTTGTCGTTGGTACTCGGTATTTCATTTTACAGCATTCATTAAATTGTTAAATACACTGTATAAACATTTACCGTGATATAACCATTAACTTAGTTAAGCACAAATATTTAATGTATTCATAAATATGCACCTAGATAGTGTAGTTTAATTAAGTTTTAGTGACATGTCTTAACGCGGCAACGACTTCCGGCAGTATATCGACGTCCAAATCAAATTTGAGCGGTTACCTTTGGAGATAAGTGTCCTCGGCGAAAAAACACAGGTAATTTAAAAATTACTAATGCATAATTACAACTACTAGTATATAATATGTTGTGTGAATGTTCCAAAAACATAAGGTTTTGTTAGCGCATACCGCGCCGATTTGTGTAAGTCTGCGACACTAGTCGCCTTAAAATGTGCGACATACTCACATCCGAAATATTCGGGGCAGGTCAACATACTTCTGTGTGTTTGCATTTCACTAGAAGAGTTAGGGATTAAACAGAACGGGTTAAATTTAAAACAAAATCCGAGGTATGTTTGCCGTATTTGCTTGAATCGACCGAAAGACTACTGTGCACTGATATTACCTTATCCTCAATTGTTGTTTTCTTTCCTTCTTCCGTTAATGATCCCATACTGCTCTCTGCACCACCTTTTTCCACTCCCACTATCTATTATTCTTCCTCTCCCCTCCCGGCAAATCTCACGCAATCATCCCATCTCATTCTAAGTTGTGTTACTTTTGGTCTGTCTTAGGGGCATCCGCTCTCCTCCGTGGCTGTTTCCATTCCAAAAGGCTTCCGTTCATTCATGTGTCAAGCCAACTATACATATGCCTAGTAATGTTTCCCAGTGAATAAATACAATAGGTTCCTGCAATGATTTACTAATCCATAGGTGGTCAGTACAAATATTTTGCTAATTAGGTGCAATTAATAAATTTGAAAATTATTTTCATATTTACTACATTAATAATCATGCTTAACACCAGTTTAATTCTAAAATGACTTGTATTGTTTCTTTCTTTTTCACCTGAAAACTAGCTTGCTGTCAAGAAATCAAAAGTTAAGAATGTTTCATCATTATTAGCGTACTATATATTACACAAAATTACAGTGGCAATTGCTAGGTGTGATTCTTGAAATGAAAATGATCTGCACAATGATACCCATGATTTACAAATTTTTTAAAATCTAATATGCATTTCGCGGTATTCATGATAACTACATTTTAACATTATTTATTTTATAATATTCACATGTTCAGATGGGTTGACATTTGTTTTATTTGGCATACATTATAATACAAAAACAAGATACATACAAGATTTAAGATTTAACAAGATTACCACCCAGAAATTTAACTCTAGTTGCCAGGTTGACAAGGAAGCCCTTTGGCTTATCGAGAGTCCAACCCATTTATCTATGTGTATAGCGCCCTTCTGAGGTAAGTGTCGATTTAATTTTTAAACATATTCACGCTACTAGCACCCACACAATCAGCAGATAATCTGTTCCATTCATTTAGAGTCCTGTGTGAAAATGAGAACTTTCTTATATCTAATCTACACTGCTCCTTTGCTAATGTAACTTCATATCCTCTAGTCCTATCTTTCTTAACTGAGAAGAAAATATTTCTATCAATATTTTCATAACCATTTATCATTTTAAACACTTCTATCTGATCTCCTCTCAATCTCCTGGTCTCCAGTGTTGTTAAACCACATTCTTTTAGGCGAATTTCATAATTAAGATCCCTCAGTTTTTGTATCATTTTAGTCGCTCTCCTCTGTACTCTTTCTAGCACATCTATGTCCTTCCTGCGATACGGCCTCCTACGGTATACGCTTGTATACAATATTCTAAATGAGGCCTCACTATTGCTTTGTACAGCGGTATTATTAGTTCTTTTTCCTTATACGATATATTTCGCCTAATTAATCCAAGGATTTGATTTCCCTTTGAAGCTGCAATTCCGCACTGCTCTGAAACCTTCACACCAGCACTAATGGTTAGCCCTAAGTCCTTTTCTTTTACAGGAGTACTTAGTACAGTACCCCCCATTGCATATTCTACCTCTTCGTTCCCATGTCCTGCGTGGAGGCATTTATATTTCCAAAAATTGAACAGCATTTGCCACTTTTCAGACCATTTCATCAACCTGTCAAGATCATCTTGTAAATGCTAACAATCTCCATTACGTTTAATCCTTCTAAACACTTTTGTATCAGCAAATTTCAACACCTTGCTTGTTATTTCATCATCCAAATCTTTGATATATATTAAGAATGATATAGGTCCTAGTACTGATCCCTGTGGTACCCCACTCAATACCGATTTCCAGTGTGAAGCCTCCCCATCAACTACTACACGTTGTCTTCTGTCAATCAGCCATTTTTCTATCCAGTTTATTACAACATTCCCTGTGCCATGGGCCTTTAGTTTAAGCAGTAATCTTTGATGTGGTACTCTGTCGAAAGCTTTTTGAAAATCTAAGTAGACGATATCTACTGGTGATCACTCATCTACCCACTTAGTGATGTCTTCCAAAAAACATAACATATTTGTTAAGCATGACCTCGCTTTAAAAACCAATAGTAGTTTGGGGGGAATCCCATCCACTCCTAGTTATTTATTATACTTCATAGCCCTTATTTTCTTAGCTACTATTTCCGGGGTTACAATTAATTGTCCTAAATAGTCTGAATCTGCCCCCTTGAACTTAGCCTCTGGTACTGGCAGTGAACTAATATCTTCCCTGGTAAACACTGAACTAAAATACTAATTCAGGTCTTCTGCCATTAAGAATCCCTCTGATATTATATTTCCAGCACTATCTTCTAAAGGACCGGTCTTATCTTTAACTTTCTATTTGCTTCGAACATACGCATAAAAACTCTTGCTGTCATGTTTTATATTATTAGCTAATTGTTGTTCATAGCTTCTCTTTGAATTTCTAATTTCAGCTGTAGCCTGGTTTAGTGCTTCTTTATAAAAGTTGTATTCTTCGTCATTTCCAGTACGTCTATATGACTTCCACATCATTTGGTTATACTTATTTTTTCTAATGGCTTCTTTCGATAAGTGATTCTTTTTGGACCGTTTCCCGTGTTTTTTTAAGGGAACAAATTTGACGATGATGCATTCAATTTCTATATTTAAAATATTCCAGCATTCTGTTGCTGTCTTATTCTTCAGTGTGTTATTCCAGTCTATCTTTGCTAAATGTTTCCTTATGTCCTAATATTTTCCTATGTGGAAATTTCTCCTGTACTGCTTTTTACCACGTTAACCATACAATGATGCCAATAAAAACTAAATTAGTAGAGGTAACAGGATACACTAAGTGCTACATATATTGTACATGCAGTCATACATTATGTATTTGTCACAGTTAAGACATTTAATACTATCATACATTCGGGTAGTATTACAAATTATATTAATATTATTTTATATACTAGGCGAGTGTTTCAAACCTTGATACCAAAACCACTGAACAACTATTAATTTTATAAACAAAGACTTCAGTCCCTAAATTAGCACATCATAAAATTACTTGTAAAATTTGTACCACCATTTCATTTAAAGAAATATCCTAGTACCATGACGGGTACCCTATCATAATGCTACAGGAAGTAATGCTGACAAACTGCATCACTACTGCATTATATGCACAATGTATGGCAAACAATTAATCACCTTTTGTCTAAATACATTCCAGACACCAGTACACCAATTCCGTCAACTTCTGGCTTGGAAATGTGCAGAAAATAAATAATCGGTATGTGAGATTTTCAAGTTAAATTAATAACTGTGTAATAGCTTATATAAGAGATGAGTAATAAAACATATCATCTAAGAGATGTTTTTGTTATTTAATTTCACCAATGAGCATCGGATTCTACTCATGACATTGAAGACTCACCTCGTGGTTATATTTTGCTAATCACATGAGTGATGGCTTAATACATACGGACAGTGCATGATGTAATACGAAAAAATGGGATGGTTTTTATTTCCCAAAACTTATTTAGGGTAATTTTTTATTAATATACTAAAATATAATTAATGCCTAATTCAGTAACTAAACTATGTCAAGATGTTTAAGATACAACAGTGATACTGTAAGTTCAGTTATATATTTACTCAGCAAGTCACAAACAAGTTGGAGAAAATTATTTTCCTTTAGCTATGCAAGTTGAAAAGCATAGGCCTATTAAGTATGTAACATGCTAGATTTGCTACTACAATTAAATCACTTTCAGCTGAGAGCATCCATTGGCAGGAGGTGAATAGCGTTATGCTTGAAGAGCATTTCCAGTCATTCTTCAATGAACAAAGAGCAGAAAATGGCACAAAGGGCAATTTGCCTAGTAAGAACAAACATGCCGGCAAGATATACACTTAATTGGAGTAGATGATGAAACAGAACGTACTTTTTATGGAATCCAGCCATTAATATTTTATTTTGTGGAATCCAGCAATTAATATTTTATTTTATGGAATCCAGCCATTAATATTCTTTAGTAGATCATTATTTCGGTATCCTATTAGAATACTTTTATTATGCCATAAGTATACCAACAAAAATCAATGTTTTTTTGTAATACATTACAAGTAAATGTATTACAAATATAAGTTTGTTATTTAATGGAGAGAGTAATACAGAATACAGCAATGTAAGCCTGACTGATATGTCTTTAGTATTATCAGGTATGTGTAAATTACAAATACACAAAATTGAACATTCTCTAAATAGCCATTAAAGATAGACAGGCAGGATTTATTACTTGACAAATGCACTGTTTGTGAACAAAAGCAATTTGGAGATATGTGTTTGTTATAAATGTAAGCCATATTGATAGTAAACAAATATGTCAGACTACAGCAAAGACACATTTAAAGTATTTTTCAAAATACTATATTTTCATGGGTAGCCTTAACAATAACGGTTATATAGCAAATTTGTGCAGTAGAAAAAATTGTACAAAGTGTTTTGTAATATATTTTGTAATATAAAGTTTTCATCTTTCTTTTCAGGCAAAGTGGAAATCATGGCTTTCATCAATGCGTCGAAGCCACCATGCTTAAAGCATTTCGATGGTCATTCCGTCTATTTGAAAACACGAACTCAGTTGGTCAACAAGAGGAAATAAAAACAAATGCGTTTCAACAAATGCTTGGTGGCAATGTCACTCTGAAATGGCAAGCATTGCTAAACAGCTGTGAGGTCTTGTCGTAAAATGTAGTTTCAACCTTTGGTCTATATCTAGTTGTCTTTCCCAGGCAGTGGCAATAAACACTGACATGGTGGGGTTTGTCCCCTACATTATTTTATATGCATACATACGATGTTAACAAGACTCAGCATGTCTGGGTTTGTTTGTATGGTTTGTTTCTACTTTGGTGGCATGAAAGAATAATAAAAAATGGGTTTACTTAGGCCACAGTATTAATCCTAACATTCACCAGGCTATGGTTAAAGGCTTGTCATGAATGTATAATTAGGACATATACAGTCATTATCTTCTTGTGTTGCACTTCTATTCAACCTAGGCATTGTTATGACAGTCACGTTCATGTCACTGGTATTGCGTAGATTACCCACTAGCAAATGCTGAGTACAGTTATGTTTTTGTTTTATGACATCTGTGACCTAGTCAAGCAAATACACATACTTGAATATGACACAAATGAAAATGTTGTATATCTTAACTTCTATTCTATATCTGATACTAATTTAATATAAATTTATACTCTTATTGCACTAAACTGATAGCAATACTATAGTTTGTGTTTTTTCATGTTGTGTTGTGCTATTATACATTAACTGGGTACAATGCACTTAATACACTCTAGTAAACTAGTGTACTTGCATAGTATTACTACGTTAGTTTTATTGTATTAGTATATTAAACAATATTATCATGATGTATATTGCTGTACCTTTTTGTATGAAATAAATAACTGATTGAATTGATAAAAATATATGTCATTCTATTGTAAATGAAGATACTAGAAGCATGAATTTGCTGGTTCAAAGTATTGTAAATAGGTATGTGTACAACTCCTCTGTATTGTGCAAGATATTGGTATTTGCAGTTTATACACATCCGTAAGCTTGTACATGCAAAGTGTTATTACGCTAGTTTTATTTTTATTGATACTTTACACATGATTATGATGATGTATATTGCTGTACTGTTTTGTATGAAATAAATGACTACTTGAATTGATATATGGCTGATTGAATTGATTGAAAATAAGTTACTCTTAAATAGTTTACTTAATTAATTCCCTTCCATTGAAAATTTTACTGAAGGCATGAATTAACAAGTGTTCAATTAGTTTTAATGTGTTTCTGTCGTAAAAAGGTGAGAGGTTGGCCCCAAAATAGATGAGAGATGGGATTTTAAGAAACAAAGTAAACGGTTCAATGCTAAAAAGTCAAACACCACCCTTAAACTACTGTCACTCACCGTCAAGGGTATAAGAACGTGGAACAATTTAGCAAAATAAATTGACTCAGTTTCTCAGTTTAAAAGACACCTTAAAAAGCGTTAAACTTGTCATTACTTTCTACTTTTTTTGTGAATTGTTAATTGAAGGTCATGTTTAATTAAACCCATCCATTAGTAATACAAGCAGTATGGTAACAATTTTATACATGAATTGTGAATATTATTTTGTAATTTATTTATAATTCGTATTGTATTGATTCAGGTTTGTTTAGTTTGAGAAGGGCATAGCAACATGTAAGCCTAAGACTTCAGCTATGTCCTTTCAGGGGCAGCACACCATATTGTGCATGTTTTATGTTGTTAAATAAACTTTCATTCCAATACCAGGTGATCACAGCACGTTTGCGTTGAGTTGCGTTGCATAGAATTGCCAAAAAATACATGTTCATATATCGTCAACGTAGATTTGTGCATAAACATGTTCATCCGGAGCATGGAAGAACCACTTACGATTCATTATACGTTCAAACCATCAATAATAGTTGGACATTGAAACAAAATAAAACGAAAATATTGCTTCAGTAAAACAAAATGTATTTTTTTATTCCATGTGCAATGAATGCAGATGGATGCAAAGTAAATGGGTACACTAAATAATATTAGGTCATAATTGGTCATTTGGCATTATAAAGCATTTACTATGCTGTATCATGGAGCAAAACAAATTAACCGTTACAATGTATGTAAAAAGAAATGTTGCATGAAATTCATTAAGTAGTTTTATAATTATTCTGATTGTTTTTTGTTGAGTACGTTAATGCCTAATTGACATTTTTACTTTTTTAAATATAACTGTGACAGGTTTCAAAATTATTCCAAGCCATGCTAATGGTGTTAGCAGTAAAAGTGTTTAGGAATTAATGGTTTTCGTCTCACATAAAACACGGCGTTTTATTTTTGCCCTTTATAACAATGTATATCAAGTTGTTTCACTATGACTTAGCTCACCATTATTTTCGATTTTGCCAAATAAGTGAGTCTTATATATTAAATATCGGTAACGGTGTGGACAGTCAATAAACACAGGGTGAAAGCATTATATTTTTTGTCTGATTTATGATCAAACTGCTGCAGTTACACAGCAAAGGCAGTGTCAATCATAGCACCATGACGTAAGGCAAAGGATGGTGCCACATAATGAAGAAAGCAGCTTTATTTTGTGGAATAAATAAATTTCATTTATATGATACATTTATTTTCATCTATTCAAATTATGATTGACATGGCTTAACTAACTTAACACCTGTTTCTCTCATACCAAATGTGTGCATGTGTGTATGTGTATGTGTATGCGCGTGTGTGCTCAGCAATGTATACGTGTATGCGTGTTCTCGTGCGTGCGTGCCTGAATGTTGCAAAGGGAGACAGTGAAAGTTATGTACAATTTTTGTTTTCAGTATTATAAAACTGTATTATTTTTGAACTGGTGTTGTAAACGGATCACAATAAATATTTACTTGTAAATGTACAAAATATGTCGAAAAGGAATATTTGTTCATCCTACAACTCCCGCCAAAAATAAAACTTTAAAGCAATCGTTTACGCGAAACAAAAAGCTAACTCTATAACAGTATCTTGTGAAATTATGGAATATGTTTCAAATAGAATTTGACGACATGATAAGTCTGATTGCCATAAATAATCAGCTCAACGCCTGCCTAATGTTACCAATCGTGATGTCGGTGAACTCGAAGATGAACATGTTATTAACAGAAACAGCATATCAAAGGTTATAATTAAACCTACGATGTTTGGCAAGACAAGACCACTCCATGCGAGGACACGACGAAAAGGAAAAAAGTATACTTTCTTTCCATATGAATGAGTTACGTGGCGAATATAACATCTGGTTGGTGGCATGGCATAAGAAAAACCAGCCAGCTTCTTGCGGAACATGGATTTATGTAGCATGAGGGCTGACTAAGCGAGTAACCATTTTGTAATTTGTATAATACGGGTTGACAATACTTTTAAAAAGTATTATGCGCTGAATCTTCATCCATAACAGCCATGCGGTAGGATGTTTAATGCGAACTTGGCAGCTTGTTAATAGTCTCTCAATATCAACAGCTCAGCGAAATGTGTTATGTATGACACAACGGAGGGGCGTACCATCCATGAGGGCAGCGAGCAAATTTGACATATACATTTATGCATCAAATACTTCAGGGTTATGAAATAATAAAAAAATGACACAGCTTTTGGATACGATTGTGTGGAGCGCAGTAAAGCTGCGGTAAGAGCTCCCGACTCTCGACTGAGAGAACGCGGGTTCGAATCTGGTGCGGCGGTGTCGAACCTTGGACAAATTCGTTTACTCTGCATTGCTTCAGTTCACTCAGCTGTATGAATGAGTACCTGGCTACATACAGTGGTGGTTATTTGTGTACAAATATTCTTCATGCATTAATTGCAGCTTGGCTAAATGCTTCCCAGAGAAGTCGAGATGGCGTTCGATTGAACTGTTCTGCCAATTAGTAAAGTGAAAAGCGCTATGAACAGTCCCGAGGACTGGATACTGCGGTATATAAGAACTTACCTTTACTTCACTTTACATATGGGCCGCAGCGAAAGTCAAAGGTACACACGTTAGTGCCTGACCCCGTTCTTTTACGCAATGATCGTTGCTATCAACGACTGTTGAAGACACAAGTTTCATGTTAATCAATCAACATCAACACACATGGTATCTCCAAGATAGACGGAAACTGGAGACGACTGTTTGGTAAATAAATTCCAATTCTCGTTCTAGCCATTGTTTAAAGACATTTGATTCTTTTGCACACGTGCACCGTGCTCGCACATTTTAAACATACTGTGGCCGTGTCTCACGTTTCCGTTATGTTTACAACATTGACTGCAATAAAATGTAATACCTGTCTTGTGTGACATGTTTAGCAATTTTCATATTTTCAATCGTGACAAACGACAAGTGTTTACAAAAGATACGGTATATATGCCGTAGCACCTGCTAAAGTTGCAACGTTATACACACATTAATTTTTCGATTGTGACCCAATATTTTGTGGAACGCGGTCTTGCGCCCAATCCGATTCCGGCGCATTGATGTGTTTTATCACCCATGTTCACCACCTATGTTCACCGATATGTGTGTTGTTCTATTGATTACCCAGATATCATATATTTGTTTTGTAAAAACCTTACAAATGAGGACGATGCGTTTCATTCTTTGTGCTGTTATGAAAGTGTATATGTGGACCGGAGTTCGATAGCAGCTGAGGTCACAAAACACGATTGTCACGTGACGTAGTACAAGTATAAAACTGCAAGCATTAGAGACGTAGAACATTGTGATTGTCGACAGTAACCCATCGCTTGTATGTTGTATATGCAGTCGTCAATTACGGCATAATAATAATAGTAATAATTTATATTTACATAGCACAATACCCATAATATGGTCAAAGCGCTGTACAATCAAAATTCAATCAAGCGATTAAATATATATAATTAAAAACTGCAAAAACGAAACTTGAGATAAATTGTAGAACATATTAAGTTAGTTACACTAAAACAATTAGTTTATAATAAATAAAATTAAATAAATTCAAAATTTCAGTAATTATTACTCAACCTACATATACGCATATATACACATACAATATTTAACAAGATTGCCACCAAGAAAATTAACTCTAGGTGGCAGGTGGACAAGGAAGCCCTTTGGCTTATCGAGAGTCCAACCCTTTTATCTATGTGTATCCCGCCCTTCTGAGGTATGTGTTGATTTTATTTTTAAACATATTCACACTACTAGCAACCACACTATCAGCAGATAATATGTTCCATTCATTTACAGTCCTTTGTGAAGATGAGAACTTTCTTATATCTAATCTACTCTGCTCCTTTGCTAATGTAACTTCATGTCACCAAGTCCTTCTATCTTTCTTAATTTAAGTGAGAAAAAAGAATTATATCAATATTTTCATAACCATTTATTATTTTAAACAATTCTATCTGATCTCCTCTCAATCTCCTGGTCTCTAGTGTTGTTAAACCACATTCTTTTAGGCGAATTTCATAAGTAAGATCGCTCAGTTTTGGTATCATTTTAGTCGCTCTCTTCTGAACTCTTTCTAGCATATCTATATCTTTCTTATATGGCCTCCAAGCTTGTATAACATATTTTAAATGAGGCCTCACTATTGTTTTGTGCAGCGGCATTATTAGTTATTTTTCCTCATACGCTATATTTCGCCTACTTAATCCAAGGATTTTATTTCCTTTTGAAGCTGCAATTCCGCACTGCTCTGAAACCTTCATATCAGCACTAACGGTTAAATCTAAGTCCTTTTCTTTTACAGTAGTACTTAGTACAGTACCCCCATTGTATATTTTCTACCTCTTCGTTCCCATGTCCTATGTGGAGGCATTTACATTTCCCCAAATTGATCAACCTGTCAAGATCAACTTGTAAATGCTGTCTCCATCACTTTTAATCCTTCTAAACACTTTTGTTTCATCCGCAAATTTCAACACCTTGCTTGTTATTTCATCATCCAAATCGGATGGATGTATATTAAGAATAATATAGGTCCTAGTACTGATCCCTGTGGAACCCCACGCAATAATTATTTCCAGTTTGAAGCATCCCCATCAAATACTACACGTTGTCTTCTGTCAATCTGCCGTTTTTCTATCCAGTTTATTATACAATTTCCTATGCCATTAGTTTAAGCAGTAATCTTTGATGTGGTACTTTGTCGAAAGCTTTTAGAAAATCTAAGTAGACGATATCTACTGGTGATCCCTCATCTACCCACTTAGTGATGTCGTCGAAAAAACATAACATATTTGTTAAGCATGACCTCGCTTTAAAAAAACCATGTTGAGATTGGTTTATCAAGTTATGTTTAACAAGAAAATCCACCATGTGATCTTTAATTAATCTTTCTAATAATTTGCAAATCACTGATGTTAAACTTACTGATCTGTAGTTCTCTGACTTTTTTCTCGAACCTTTTATAAATAACGGTATAATGTTTGCCTCTTTCCATTCTAAAGGAACCAGTCCCTCGTCTAATGAGTAATTGAAAACTGTTGCAAGCGGTATGCTAATTTGTTTTACAATTTCCAATTGTAGTTTGGTCGGAATCCCATCCACTCCAGGTGATTCATTATCCTTCATAGCCCTTATTTTCATAGCCACCAGTTCCGTGGTTACAATTAACTGTCCTAAATAGTCTGATTCTGTCCCCTTGAACTTAGCCTCTGGTACTGGCAGTGAACTAATATCTTTCCTGGTAAACACTGAACTAACATACTCATTCAGGTCTTGTGCCATTAAGAATCTCTCCGATATTATATTTCCAGCACTATCTTCTAGAGAACCGATCGTATCCTGAACATTCTGTTTGCTCTGAACATATGCATACAAACTCTTGCTGTCTTGCTTTATATTTCAAGCTAATTTGTGTTCGAATTTATAATTTCAGTTGTAGCTTGGATTAGTGTTTATTTATAAATGTTGTAGTCTTCGTCTTTCCTAGTACGTCTGTATGACATCCACATCATTTCTTTGTACTAATTTTTTCTAATAGCTTCTTTCGATAAGCATTTCTTTCTGGACCGTTCCCGTTGTTTTTTTCAAGGGAACAAATGTATTGACTATGCACTTAATTTCACTCTTTAAGATATTCCGGCATTAAGTTACTGTTTAATTCTTCAGTGTGTTGTAACAATGTATCTTATCTAAATATTTCCTAATTTCCTTACATCTTCCTTTGTGGAAATTTCTCCTGAACTGCTTTTTATTTCTTTTCTTCTGATTTTACTTTGAGGGTAAACTGTATCTGGTTGTGATCAATACTTCCCAGTGGCTCACATAATTTGACTTTGTCAACTAATTCATTCTGTGAGGACAAAACTATGCCTGACACATTCTCAACCCTGGTTGGCTCTAGCACATGTTGAGAAAGGAAACTGTCTTGTACTAAAACTAAAAACTTGTGGTCCTCATTACCCGTACTCTGTAGAGATTTCCATTGTGTATAACCATGGCTAAAATTTCCTATAATAATACAGTCCCGTTAGCGTTTTGTACTTTCTCGTTCTCTTTTATGCTGATGTTTGAACTTCGATAAACTAACCACACCGTTAACATTGAGTTTGCTGTAACTATGTTGCACCAAACAGCTTCTTCGCAATCTGATTCTCTTTCTAATACTCCAATGCATGCATATATGTGATAAAGCAATCTCAGTTTCTTTTCCTGCACATCTTCCTTCGGTAAAATTGTGTTAGAATAAATTATTATTGTGGCTCCTATGAGAGCGACTGTTATTGTCTTAATAGGTGTCACATACCCCACCTAATTGAAATTACACTGCATTTGTATATGATAATATATATGCCTATTTATGTTACGTTAATGTGATATTATACATATATTGTAATTGGAGTATAAATAAAACTTTCTTCTGTTTTTGTTGTTGTTCTTGTTCTAGTTTTATTTCGTAAGCCTGCGTAGATTCTTTAACATATAAAATAACCCCACCTCCCCTTCTTCCTTTCCTTAACATTATATAGCCTGTTAGTCCCAATTAGGCGTCTGATATATCAGTGGTGGCCCATGATTCGGTTATACCTATTATGTGAGGAACACTATCTTCTACCATAATGTTTAGTTCACTACTTTTGATTACTGCGCTCCTTGCATTTAAACAATCCTGATTGAGAAAAGTTTCCCTGGCTGTTCTTTGCTGGTTTATTTCTGCTGTCTTTAGCTATGCCCCCAGAGTCATGCTTCTATGTGAATCCCTCATGCGTATCTAGTTTAAATAGATGCAGCCTGTCCCACTGTCAACAGATGGCAGCAAGTTCTATAAGAAAACTGCTTCCCCTTTTCACTTAGATGGACGCCATCTCTCATGTACATATATTCCCGCCAAACAAAGTATCCATATAAATCTACGAATCTCACCCCCTTTTCTTTACACATTTGTTCTCAACAAGTGCGTTAATCGCCATCCTCTTGCAGTTTCTACATGTTGGCCCCTTCCTCCCATTACTGCGCTCATCCTTTTGTCATCCCTGTTGATCAAAGAGAGGGATTGCCTGGTGGAACGGTTGACTGCTTCCAGTTGAAACAGGCTTGTACTGCAGATATCGCCTAATAATCTTTATCATTTACCAACTCCCACTCATCATCCAGGTAATCTGTAATCCTCAAAATCCTCCTCCTCAGTATCCTCCATCTCGATACCCTCCTCGTCTCCAGCCTGAACCTCCCTGAGATCTCCCACCCGAAGTGAGTGATATCGGCTGACTCATCGGGTGGGGCTTGCTGGTCTGCCGCTTTCCACAGCATGACCTGCAGATGGGCCCGCAGCACGTGCAGGAACAGGTTGGCGGATGTTGGAGGCAGGGCCTTGACTTTGGGACTTTTCTTCTTCTTGGTGAAAAGTGTGAAGCGTGCAGACTCCATGGATGTCCTTAGTGGCTGTCCATACAATGTGATGAAGAAGGTTTTTGCCGTCTCCACCAGATCCCCCAGCACATCATCCAAACCTGGAAAGTCCCCAGTGAACAAGGTCTTTAGTGCATTGATCTTGCCTTTGGCATACGGATATGAGGTGGTGTCGCACCCGCTGAGTGCGTACATGCCAAGCTGCTGCAGACACTGTGGCCCTATGTCAGTGCAGATGGCGTTGATATCCAGCACTGTCCCATCCCACCGCTCCATCTGCACCTTGCACACCATCTCCTCCGGATACACCCAATAGACTAGTAGGACAAACATGTATGTGTCGTCGCTAAGTACACCGATCACACTTTTTCCAGAGTTAGCAGCTTCAATTACATAGGAGATCATGGTGATGTCCGCCTCATCATGACCAAACGCACCATCGTCACGAGTCTCCATCGTCACATTCTCTCTTGCACTGAAGGTAGACAACACGCTCGCCAAGGTCCGCTTGTTGTTCTTGCTCTTCAGGATTGCATTTCTTTTGGGCAGAGGACTGGTGATGGAGAGCTCGTAGATGAGGGTAACTTCACCAGCCCGCCGTATTCTCTCGTGATCCTTGGCAGATACATCTTGTCGAAGACAATGTTTTTCTCAGTACCATCTGGATAGAGACTCAGACGACCCAGGATGGATGCGATCAGATCTGAGGGACTGCCGAGATCTCGAGCACACCCAGGCGGTTGACAAGCCCCGACTTGTTGGCTTTGCGGAGACAACCATGCTCGTCGAAGAGCGATGGAGGCACGGCACACAGCTCGTAGTTAAACAGAGGCTCAAGCTCCATCTGCCGCCGCTGACAAATCATCAAGAGCCGGAGAAAAATGTTCTCTAGATCGATGACTGGCCTGCCCTTGTTGCCTTTGTCCTTCTTTAGACTATCCATCGTCTTGACTAATTTTGCCGTAGAACCCATCGGGAAAACTGGCGATGTGATTGCTCTGCATCTTTTCTCCAAGCATAATCAAATCAGCTACATTCACTTCAGCAGGAACAACTTGGCCGGTGACGTTATTGTACAGATGAGGGCGGTGATCTTGTGGGTGAGGGAACTTCTGCACATCTGCATCAATGAGTCCCCGATCATCCGCATCTAAGACACGCCGGTGCTACAACTCCTCCTTGTGCTGTTTCTGCGCAGAATGGCCTGGCGGATCAGCAGAGTAGATGTAGGCCACGCGGTCTGACACGTGCACTGAGATGGGGAAGGCATCAATCCTCTCACAAACTAGCTCAGCAGATAGAGACATGCCTTTGTGCCGATCTTGATAACAGTCTGCTCGCCAAAACTGATCACCAGAGACAGCGTTCCAGTATCCTGCATGGTGTCGACAGACAAAAGCGCCGGACACAACGTCCGCCTTGGCCTCAGCAGGGAGAACAGGTATCTCCAGCAGGTACTGAGTAAGATAGCGGGCGTACTGCAAGTGTCCAGCGAGGAAGAAGTACTTCAGCATGCGCTCCATGACCAGCTGCTTGAAGTAAATGTCACCCTCTCTCTCTGCACGCTCAAACTGGTGGACGAGGAATGTTGTCCACCCAGTGCCGGCCAGTTGGATGGAGGCGAGCAGTGTCCAGATACTGCTTTATCTGTTCAAATGTCTTCGGCCCTGTTAATAGAAACCGCTTCAAGAGCGTTGCTGATACGCCCCGAAAGCACCACATGGCTTTCACCCACGACTTCCCATTGAAGATACCTGTCAGCACCCGATATGCTGCGGCTATGTACTCTTCAAACGCTGAACCTTTCATCAGGTCCACCACCCCTGTGTGATCTGATCCATTGTGAGTGTAGGGCACAGGGCAAGAAGTGCAGCACAGAGGTTTGTTTGATTACACACATGCACACGTAGAACCACACGCGCGCATGCATGCACGCACGCACACACACAGTTGATACTACCGAAAATTTATCAAATCTGATTCAGAAATAAAAACATTATATGTTGAGGTTCTTCGAATAACCCGCGGTTTACTTCAAAAACCATTTAAACGATAATGGTTTGTTTGCCAATTTTTGTAATATGTTCTACCTTATATGCTACCTTGTATTACTAAATGTAACTTAATAAAGCTAAAATCGACATTAAAAAAATTTAAATGGTGCCTAGTGAAAAGTGAGACACTGGCCACGGCATGTACAGCAATAATTAATAAGAACAGTATTTACCACCAGAGAGGTCTCACAGCTAAATAAAAAAAATTGTTTTTGCTGATATGGAAATATGAGAAATAGTCAAAGTTTGTTTCTAAAAACTCATATTCTTAATTCACGCCTGGTGGAGGATATCTGGTGAATTTATTTCTGATTTCAACAAACGTCTCATGACGGTGATTATTTGAAATAAAACAATGTAGACAGTGTCGCCATCGAGCGGTTATCGTTACCGTTATTTATATTGTAGTGTCCTCAGGTGAGAAGGTGTTGACTTCCTGTGTAAGGTCATTTCCATTGTATCAACAGTACCAGTATCAATAATAAATGTGAAGGTTAATTAAATTAACTTTAACATTTAATACAACGACATGTGTATCAACTGTGAACATACAGTTATGCATGGCGTATATGTATACACATTTATGCACAGACCCATATAGTTTATTGATTATTTATTTCCAATTGGAAAATGCAAAGACAAAAATCTACATGCAACGTACAATACATAAACATTTACACATGGAAATCAGGGAAGATAGAAGTGTTGTACTTATTAATCACTTCCCCCAACACGACCATAACTTGCACAAGTATATTAAACACAACATTTGTAACAACATGGGAATCTCATTAATTTTAGTTCAGATACATTTGTATTTATATATATATATATATATATATATATATAGATATACGTATATTCATCATTTCCTTGTTACGTGTGTGCATGGTAATTATTAATAAACAAATGCTTAATTCTCGTTTTGAGTATTTGAACTGTAGCTGATTTAGTTATTTTTCCATCATAGGAGTTCCATAATTTAACCCCATTTACCAATATACAAAAATATATTTCAAAGTTGTGCGAGCATACACGTGTTTCATTTTTTACTTTAACGTGTCAAATGCATGAATCATGGTTAGTGGCAAATAATTCTTGAAGGCTATACGACAACATCTTATTTTTAGCCTTGGATATTACAATATAAATTCTCAATGTTATTATGTCAGGCAGCTTAAGTATACCTAAGTCACAAACTTATGTATTAGTATGACATAAAAAGTCTCATTGCAAATTAGCCTGATTACTTTCTTCTGCAAACGGGTCTTCTTCTATGTGCCATGTCTGTCACAGGCGTTGGCGATCATGGCCCTCCAAACCGCACGGTCGTGTGTAGTTTGCAGCAGTTCTGTTGTGCTCCTTCCACACCATGTTGAGAGACTACCAGGTATCTATTATTTTTATTCTCTGTCGTCCTCTGGATCTTTTTCATTCTATCTTTCCTGTTGTTACTATTTGTTCTAACTTTTTCTGTCTCATGACATGGCCTATAAATCGTGATTGTTGTGTTCTAACTTTGTTGATGATCTTTCTTTTTGATTTGGCTGTCCTAAGGATCACTTCATTGCTTTGCTTTGTAGTCCATGGCACTCGCAGCATTCTTCTTAAGAACCACATTTCAGTGGCTTCTAAGGTTTCTTTTTATGAACTTTTGGTTATTGTCCAGGATCCACATCCATATAGCAATATGGGCTCTATGTAGCATTGCAGTACAGGTTTTCTCACATCAATTGATATATTTTTATTTGTTAAAATGTTTTTCATGTTGTGAAAAGCTGTTTTGGCTTGAGCAATTCGTCTTTTAATCTCACCGTTGCATCGACCGTCGGATGTTATTAGTGATCATAGATAGTTAAACGTTTGGACTTGCTTCAAAACAGTGCCATATGCTACCATGCTACATGTTGCATGTATTTTTTTTAGATGACCATGATTTTTGTTTTCTTTTTGTTCAGAGACAGACCTTTTTTCTCACTTTCCCTTATTACTGTATCTAGCATCTGTTGTAGATATATTTCGTTCTCAGCAATCAGTACCGTGTCGTCTGCATATCGTAAATGATTCATGTTGTATCCCCCTACTTGAATACCTGGCATATCTTCTAATGTACGTAAAATGATCTCACTGTATAGTGAAAAGAGATCAGGTGATAGGACACACCCTTGTCTTACACCACGTTTTATTTCTTGAAATTTACTGATGTCATTTTCTATTCGTATTGCTGCTGTTTGTTCTTGTTCCCAATACAGATTTCTCACAACTCTCTTTCCCATCAATGTTCAAACTCTCCAGCATTGATATGATTTCTTCATGACGAACTCTGTCAAATGCCTTTGTGTAATCAATAAAACATACATACATATCTTTCTGCACTTCCAGTGCTCTCTCAATCAGTGTTCGTAGGATATATATTGCATTACTTGTACCTTTATTTTCTACAAATCCACATTGTTCTTCAGCAATTTCCGGCTTTATTTTGTTTCTCATCCTGGTCATAATAATTTTAAGCAACATCTTGGTGAAGTGACTGATGAGACAAATTGTACAATGTAGTGCACATTCAGTTGTGCCAGGTTTCTATGGTATGCTACAAAAATGGATCCGGATAAATCATTTGGGATTCTTCTGCTGTCATATATTTTGTTCAAGAAGTATATTACTATATCAATACCAAATTCCTCTAAACACTCAATCATTTCAATGGTAATATTATCTGGTCCAGCAGCTTTTTCCTTTTTCATTGATCTGATGGCTTTTCGAAACTCGTCCTTCAATATAGGAGAAACATCAAAGTTATTCTTAATTGATAGTCTTTCACCCCTTTCATCATCGTACAGTTCACCAATATATTCTGACCATCTTTCGAGTATTTTGTCTTTGTCCATTATTATGTTTCCTTCTTTAGATTTCAGGCAACCTGTAGCTGAGCATGTTCTTTTCCCTGTGGTTTCTCTTATTCTTGCATGCATGGATTTTGTGTCGTGCTTATGCTTCTGTTCAATTTCTTTGCATTGTTTATTAAGCCATTCCTCTTTCGCTATATTACATTTGGCCGTTATATCCTTGTTCACTGCTGCATATGTATCATGATTTTGCTTAATTGTCCTCCTTTCGTCCATCAACTTTAGAATATCGTCAGTCATCCATTTTTTCTTTGCTTTTCTGCATTGCCTAGGAATAGTTTCTTCTGCAGCCTGTGTGATTGATTCCTTCATTTGTTCCCATTGGTCGTCCACATATTGAATGTCATTCAGGATATTGAAACTGTTTTGTAATGCTACAATGAATTTCTCATTGATCGCTGAATCTGATTTTAGTACATTCATGTCTAGTTTCAGGTTCCTTGTTGTTCTTTTCCTTTTCTTCAGTTTCAGTCGGAAATTGGCTCGCACAGGCACATGGTCATTTCTAAATCTTTTACTGACCAGGATATAATCAATTTGGTTCTGTGTACGGTCTCCTGGACTTTGCCAGGTCTAAAGTCTTATTGGGTGTTGTTGGAACCAGGTGTTTCCTACAATCATGTCATGAGATTTTGCCCACTCTATTAGTTTATCTCCTCTCTCATTTCTGCTCCCCAGGTCGTATGGTCCAACTATGTCTTCGCATCTTTCCCCACCAACTTTAGCAATAAAGTCTCCCATAACTATTACATTACATAATCTCCTGTGATTTGCAATGTGATTTTGGCAATTCAAGATCATTATAAAATGTGTCGTGCCATTCATCAGATTTGTCTGCAGTTGGTGCGTACGCTTGTATGATGTTAATGTTAAATGGTTCGCCACTGATTTTCACCAAGAGGATGCGATCCGATATGGTCCAGTATCCTAGTAAGCATTTTGCTCTTTCTTCATCCAACATAATTCCAACTCCTCTTTCATGTTTATCGCCTCCTGATTAAATTATTGTGTAATTATCTGATGTCATCAATCCTTCCCCTGTCCATCTAACTTCACACATTCCCATTATATTTATCCTCAGTCTTGTCGCTTCTTGTTTAATGTTTTATAGTTTTCCTTTCTGATATAGAGTTCTTACATTCCACGTAGCAATATTCAAAATCTTTCTGTTGCGCACAGTAGCTGGATGACGATCTGGTGTCACCTGTCGCACATGACTATCCATACCGAGCGAGGTGGTCCGGTCAGAACTGTCCGAACAACAGTTCACGTTGTTAACGTTATTTTCTGTTGTTTTGTGGGTCATGATTGTCTTGGGAAAGATACAGCAGTGGTTTCCCATTGTCTTCTGCCGGTTTTTGATTTGGTTTACTCCAAAGAACAGTAGATTTAACAAGATTGCCATCCAGAGAATTAACTCTAGATGGCAGGTGGACAAGGAAGCCCTTAGGCTTATCGAGAGTCCAACCCTTTTATCTACATATATCCAGCCCTTCTGAGGTATGTGTCGATTTTATTTTTAAACATAATCACACTACTAGCACCCACACAATCATCAGATAATCTGTTCCATCCATTCACAGTCCTTTGTGAAAACTTTCTTACGTCTAATCTGCACTGCTCCTTTACTAATGTAACTTCATGTCCTCTAGTCTTTCTATCTTTCTTCACTGAAAAAAAACATATTTCTATCAATATTTTCATAACCATTCAATATTTTAAACACTTCTATCTGATCTCTTCTCAATCTCCTGGTCTCTAGTGTTGTTAAACCACATTCTTTTAGGCGTTTTTCATAACTAAGATCCCTCAGTTTTGGTATCATTTTAGTCGCTCTCCTCTGAACTCTTTCTAGCATATCTATGTCCTTCTTGCGGTATGGCCTCCATGCTTGTATACAATATTCTAAATGAGGCCTAACTATTGTTTTGAACAGCGGTATTATTAGTTCTTTTTCTTTATATGCTATATTTCGCCTAATCATTCCAAGGATTTGATTTCCTTTTGAAGCTGAAATTCCACACTGCTCTGAAACCTTCATGTCAGCACTAATTGTCAGCCCTAAGTCTTTTTCTTTTACAGTAATACTTAGTAAAGTTCCCCCTATTGTATATTCTGCATATTCGTTCCCATGTTCTGTGTGAAGGCATTTACATTTCCCAAAATTGAACAACATTTGCCACTTTTCAGACCATTTGATCAACCTGTCAAGATCATCTTTTAAATGCTGTCTATCTCCATCAGTTTTAATCCTTCTAAACACTTTTGTATCATCTGCAAATTTCAACACCTTGCTACCTATATCATCGTCCAAATCGTTTATATATATTAAGAATAATATAGGTCCCAGTATTTATCCCTGTGGAAACCCACTCAAAACTGATTTCAAGTTTGAAGCCTCCCCATCTACAACTACCCGTTGTCTTCTGTCAATCAGCTATTTTTGTATCCAGATAATTATACCATTTCCTATGCCATGGGCCTTTAGTTTAAGCAGTAATCGTTGATGTGGCACTTTGTCGAAAGCTTTTTGAAAATCTAAGTAGATGATATCAACTGGTGATCCATCATCTACCCACTTAGTGATATCTTCAAAAAAACATAACATATTTGTTAAGCATGACCTCGCTTTTAGAAACCCATGTCGAGATGGGTTGATCAAGTTATGTTTAACAAGAAAATCCACCATGTGATCTTTAATTAGTCTTTCTAATAATTTACAAATCACCGATGTTAAACTAACTGGTCTATAATTATTTGACTTGTTTCTCGAACCTTTTTTAAATAACGGTATAACGTTTGCTTCTTTCTATTCTAAAGGAACCACTCCCTCTTCTAATGACAAGTTGAAAACTGTTGCAAACGGTATGTTAATTTGTTCTACAATTTCCAATAGTAGTTTGGGTGGGATACCATCCACTTCAGGTGATTTATTATACTTCATAGCCCTAATTTTTCTTAGCTACCATTTCTGGGGTTACAATTAACTGTCTTAAATAGTCTGATTCTGCCCCCTTGAACTTAGCCTCTGTTACTGGCAGTGAACTAGTGTCTTCTCTGGTAAACACTGAACTAAAATACTCATTCAGGTCTTCTGCCATTAAGAATCCTTCTGATATTATATTTCCAGCACTATCTTCTAGAGGAACGACCATATCCTGAACTTTCTGTTTGCTTCGAACATACGCATAAAAACTCTTGCAGTCATGTTTTATATTACAAGCTAACTTATGTTCATAGCTTCTCTTTGACTTTCTAATTTCAGCTGTAGCTTGGTTTAGTGCTTCTTTATAAATGTTGTAGTCGTCGTCATTTCCAGTACGTCCATATGACTTCCTCATCGTGTGTTTATACTTAATTTTTCTAATTGCTTCTTTCGATATAAGTGTTTCTTTTTGGTCCGTTTCCCGTGTTTTTAAGGGAACAAATTTGACGATGATTTATTCAATTTCGCTCTTTAAGATATTCCAGCATTATGTTGCTGTCTTATTCTTCAGTGTGTTATTCCAGTCTATCTTTACTAAATATTTCCTTATGTCCTTATATTTTCCTTTGAGGAAATTTCTCCTGTACTGCTTTTTATTATTTCTTTCTGATTTTACTTTGATGGTAAAATGTATCTGGTTGTGATCACTATTCCCCAGTGGCTCACATATCCTGACATAGCCAGAGTCAACTAATTCATTCTGTGTGGACAAAACTATGTCTAACACATTCTCTCCCCTGGTTGGTTCTAGCACATGTTGAGAAAGGAAATTTGTACTAAAACTAAAAACGTGTGGTCCTCATTACCCATATTCTGTAGAGATTTCCATTTTATATGCCCATGGTTAAAATCCCCCATAATAACACAGTCCCGTTTGCTCACTTCCCTTATAGCGTTTTGTATTTTTTCATTCTCTTCTGTGCTTATATTTGGACGTCGATAAACTAATCCAACCGTTAACGTTGAGTTTCCTGTAACTATGTTACACCAAACAGCTTCTTCGCAATCTGCTTCTCTGTCTAATTTTATTTCATTAGCCTGGATAGATTATTTAATATATAACATAACTCCACCTCCCCTTCTTCCTATTCTATCTTTTCTAAACATTACATATCCTGTCAGTCCCATTTCGGCATCTGATATATCGGCGGTTGCCCATGATTCGGTTATACCTGTTATGTGAGGGTCAATATCTTCTACCATAATGTTTAGTTAATTTCTTTTGTTTACTATACTCCTTGCATTTAAACAAACACATTTATATCCAGCTTCAGAACAGTTTTCCATACTGTTCTTTGCTGAATTATTTTTGCTGTCTTCATCTATGCCTCCAGTTTCAGGCTTCTCTGAAAGTCCCCCCTGCGAATTTAGTTTAAAATAGATGCAACCTGTCCCACTGTCAACAGATCGCAGCAGATTCTCTGAGAATACTGCTGCCCCTTTCCACTTAGATGGAGGCCATCTCTCATGTACATATCTTCTCTCCCAACAAAGTACCCCCATAAATCTATGAATCCCACGCCGTCTTCTTCACATATCTGCTCAACTAGGGCGTTGGTCGCCATCCTCTTACAGTTTCTGTATGATACCCCCTTCCTCCCATTACTGGCAAAATTCCTGAGAGAACAATCTGTTCCACTCTTGTCTTCTTTAGCTTCCTGACTAGATACCTGTACTTGTGAACTATCCCAGTTGTTCCCTCCTTGTCTGCATTGTTTGTCCTTGTGTGTACTAATATAGACCCTCCCTTGCCATGCCCAAATACCTTCTCTACCCTTTCGGTCACATGCTGTATCCTAGCCCCTGGTAGATATACAACAACGTCCTTCCCCTCGCATATAGTCTTGTCTGTTTTTCTCAGAATTGAATCGCCCATAAACACTCACTCATTTCTCCTTGCCCCCTCAATCACTGCCTCGGTGTAGCTCCTCCGGTTTGCATATGTCTGGTTGTTGTCTTTTCCTCTTGCCGTCTTCTCTCCTGTCACATTCTCTTCCATTCCCTTCTTTCCTGTCGCGTTTTCTCTTGTCCCCTTTCCTCCTGTCATCTTCCCTTCTAGCACATTTACTCTCACTTCCTTTCGTCCCTTCATCTTTCCTCCCATCACATTTTCTTCTCTCCTCTCCAGTCCCTTTTCCCCGGCTACCTGCTTCACTTCGGTCACTTTCCCCCTGTCACCTTCACGCCTGTCATGTTTTCTGTTTTTTTTTCTGAACATTCTGTCTTCTTACATCAGTCTTTTGTCTCACAGTCTTACCAACTGCCTCCGTGGTATCTACCTCTTCACCACCTGTATCGCTGTCGCGTCTCTCCTTGTTCTCTACAGTCTGACTACCTGTTGATCTATCCCCACTAACACGTATTCTTTTCCTCTGCCGAACTCTTTTCCTCCGTCCCTCTGTCTTCTTAATTTCTTGTTCCTTCACACCGGTCACCTTCCCTCCTCTCAGTCTCCTTTCTTCAGTCTCCGTCGTGTCACAACTCTGCTCCTTCTGTGTTGTAGAATTCTCAACTCTCTCCGCGTCATCCCTCTCTGCTCCATCTATTTCTATGTTGAGTCTCACCTCCATCTCCTTCATTATATCCGTCAACTTACACACCTCATTCATCAGACATTCCACCCTCAAACACCCCATACACCGAAAAGTGAATCCGTCATCTTTGATCTCTGCCCATTATTTTAGACAGCAAGACAACGCAAAATCCACTCAGCTATGCCTATGGCTGCCGTTGTAAAATAAGTGTCGTTTACGTTCAAAATAGTTTTTATATAGTCTTTGAAAAGACTTTTCTGTGTACAATTTATACTAGATTGTTTAGGTTATAGTTAGTTATATTTGTTAACACACAGAGACACACCGTGCCTTACCTAGTTACGATGTCGATGACAATGTATTCAAGTTAGGCTTATATACAACGTAGTCTTTACAAAGACTGTTTCGTGTGTACTAATATACACTTTAAAAGGTTGTTATTTCAGGTTTTAATTACTCATCTAACTACACCGATTATATCAAATAACGCTATTCTATTGTCGTTCACGTTACGTTAACTTCGCTAGTGACCTACTTTGTAAACAACGTTCCGATTACATTAACGTCCCCAATTATCGCTCGCAAATCGCCTACTTTTAATCTACCCTAGATTACTCCCTCTAGCTAACTTTTAACGACAAATATTGCTTAATATATATCTATAATTACGTTATGTATGCTATACACTCAATAATATCACTTATCTTGATCAAATATCCTTATATTTTCGCAAGTTTGCTGCACCAAATTCAAACCAATTCACCACCGGAAGTTCCTCTGTGTAACTCGTTCGAGTTGTGCTCGCCGTCGTTGTCCATACAATTGGATCTTCCGCCGCCGGAACTGAGGGGACATGCTGTCCATCACATCCTCTACTTTGCTATTTGCCCCATAGCTGGAACATGATTTGTGAGGGTCGGGACTGCACATATCGGGCTCATGCTGCTCCGGCAAGGTTTTTCGTGGCTGGGCCGGGTAAGTCCTTGTAATTGTTTTGTATGAGTAGTAAAATATGTGTTAATTAAACTACATCCAAATATGAACCTACATCAACACAGAATTTGCCTAATGAAAGTCTAAGTGGGAACTATGATATGTCGCAGTATGTCAAGAGCATGTATTGTTTTAATGTAATGTTTATACATAATGTACCATATGTAAAATTGTGTATGTTTTCTGGTTAGGTATTCCTGAATGAAGGTCCTGAATATTTAATTGTAAATGTCCGCGTGTTTCTCAGTGCTTCTCGAACAGAGTAAGTATTGTTGTTCATAGTTTTGTAGTTGTGGATGTCCTTATTTATTTGAAACATAATTTCAAGGATGTTTAGATGTGTTCAACCAGTATGATTCTACAAAATCAGCCCTAGTTGCAGATTGTAAATTCTATAAATTTTTAATAAATCGTTCCGTTGAAATAGCGGTAGGCAGAAGAGACGTGCAAAGTTTCATGGGAAACAGTAACAATGTTGTGTTCCAATTTTAAAACGGTGTGACCGCGGT
Organism: Paraescarpia echinospica; assembly: GCA_020002185.1. Taxonomy (NCBI): domain Eukaryota; kingdom Metazoa; phylum Annelida; class Polychaeta; order Sabellida; family Siboglinidae; genus Paraescarpia; species Paraescarpia echinospica. The sequence continues at coordinate 9,876,666 of CM034543.1, forward strand.
TCATGTGCGTGCGGCTGCGAACCGAGTGCAGAAACGACTCTACGCAGCGGGTCAACGGGACCGAGCGAGTGCGTACAGCGGCGGTGTAACAACGGGTCCGGCGTGCAAGCGGCAGCGGGCCGAGTGGAGCAGCTGCGTGTGGCGGAGTCGAGCGTCGTGTACAGACGGCGATTTTCGAGAGACGGCAGCGACTCTAGGTGGACGGTCGGCCGAGCCGTGTCAGCAAGACCGGACGAACGCGCATGGCAGCCATCAGAGCGTGCAGGCAACAGCGAAGGACACTTCCGGTGGACGGTCGTCGAGATCTCATGGCGAGCTACCTAAGTCGGGCTAACGAGATAAGTCGGAACGATATGATTTATTACTCATGTACGTGGAATATGTTTTTCACGAAACTGTATTGTTCATCTGATGCTATATGGGAATGGTTGAGAAAGCGTTCGAGTCGATTATATATATCAGACGCTCCGGATTTATTAAGAAACATCACAAAATCGAGATTGGTCTGTAGCTGCAGAAGTTATTCGAGTTATCACGTTTATGTATTGGCTTCACTGTTGCTATTTTTATTGATGTGGTACCACTCCATTAGAAAAGAACTATTAAAAATATTCGATTATACTGGGGTATATGAGAATGCATTTCTCGTATAATTGTGGATCAGTAAGGAAGATGTTGTTCATGTCTCCAAAGTTAAATTTAATAGCAATAATAAAAATTACATTGGAGCTGTATTTGAAACTTGCAACATGTGACATCAGTGCGCGATCAAGATCCGCTGCAGACGGATCGAAACGTTCCAAGTTTCAAATACAGTTCCAATGTAAGTTTAATTATTGCAATTACAGCACGGATCAATGAATCAAACCATTAGACGTGTTGGACCTAATATTACATAATAGTGAAACGATTTCCTCGGGACCTGTGGGACGCCGAAACTGTTATTAGATACCTAACAAATGCAGTTGGGTAATTACTTATCGTTGGCATTATATACTTAACAAGAGTTGACGCCACATAGATACAATAATCATTGAACTCGTTTGCTGTTTCTTTTGGGTTTATCTTTCTGAGCAGCCCGACAAAGTTAAACTTTTCTTCTGGTTAAATACTTTTGATTTGCATCCCAGATCATCTTCAATTAGCTGCCTTGTTTTACTAATTGTTAGGTACCATCAGTTTGCATACATATTGTTGGTAAAACCATTAAACTGGCATGAGTTGGTGTTAATTAAGTTTAAAGTAATATCTCCCATCAGTATACAATGTTTCTGATCCCGTGTTTAGTACGAAGTTCATCGTTAAAATTATCTGTGTTTTTACTTGGATGTTTATGAGCATTACTTATTATAAAATGTTGTTGCTTTGTTTAATCTCAATGAAGATTGATTCATCACAACTGTGGACATATCCGACCATTACGTTATGCCTAATTTTATATAGGCGTTTGTTGGAAATATATATACCAGATTCCTCTCCCTTCATGTCTGGGATACGTATCTTGAATACATACATTCATGTTGTATCAATTCGTGTCATCATGATCAGCAAGTTGTACCTCACTTAGCACTACACAATTGAATGTTCAGTGTTTTATGCATAATTCTAGTTTTTCGAAGTTTTGTTATGGATAAAAGTATATATTTTTTCAATTTAGTATATCAGCTGATCAGTTCGCTCTCTGAAATATGCTCATATGTTTGTACATCTGCTGATGTATTGATAGCTGTGAAATTGTTGTTTTCACTTAGTGCCTGCATGCTCTCTGCTGCATCGGTTGTAGTTATTGTAAGAATGATATGTTTGCGTACATGCACGGGCACATTTGGAGCGACATAGCAATGCGCATTTTCGCGTTCGCATGCGCGACCATGAAACATTTATGAGTTAACAGTTGTATATGTTATCGATTGGTGATATTCGTATTTCTTTGTATTGGGCTGAGGGTACCATATTGGCCTGTGACCAAAGTCAGAGTCAATTCGGCTATCCGAATGCCAATACGGAGGCATTACGAATATGATCAATTCATATTTTTGTTAACTGACAATTTTGTGTAGGTGTATCTATGGGCGTTAAATATTCACTCTCTAACCGAACTTCGACATTTTGAACTAGCAATAACGAGACTATCAATTCTCGCATTTATTTCCCGTGCGCTGAAACTGTGGAATGTCTGTGCCGAATCGTGATAGCGTTTGAAATTATGCTGATTAACTCGGCCAATACCGATGAACTCGACCGCAATACCGATGAACTCGGCCGCAATACGAATGAACTCGGCCAATACGGATTCTGAATATACGTCGTGCCGCGCTATACGATCGGGAAAGCGACGACGATATTAATTAAACGCTTGCGTCGTATTTTGGGCAATAACCTACGTGGTCAATTGATAAAGACCGGTTTTGTTTGCAAGTATGAACATTCTTCTGAACAAGAAATCTAACCAATTCGCTGTTATCGACGAAAACAAACGTATCGCATTGAGGTGTGCCCGCGTTTCCCTCAAAGTTAGACATAAATCGGCGCTCTGCCTACACGAAAAATAATGTATTGATCGCATTCAACCTGTATTGTAGCCCAGTTCAGCCGTATTGGCTGAGTTTACCAAGAACACGTGCGTAATGTCAAATGCCATCAATCTAGTTGCGATACATGGTGACGTAACAATCTGCCGCAGTGCACCCGATGTATTAATAGTAGTATGACCATTTTTTTATTTACCAATAGCCAAGCGGATAACGTGTTTAAGCGGCGTGAGTAAACGTTTCATTTCTCGATTGTTATACGGCTATTTTAGTAGGTAGAGCGTCATCTCAAGAGACACTGCTGACTCGCACTGTTGCTGCATCTAGAACTTCGACAGCGTCCGCTATGGCTGTGCAGGCCGATTTTTGAGTGATAGTATCATGTACAGTATTTAATACACAAGAAGAATGGCGGCTGTGGGTGGTTGTTTTCACAGTTAGGTCAGACATTTCAATTAGTTTAGTATTACCAGGTAATTAACAGGTGACTCACAGAAAAGCCTGAAAATGGAGGCATAGATAAAGACAGCACAAATAAATCAGCAAATAACAGTGTGGAAAACTCTTCTGAAGCTGGATATAAATGTGTTTGTTTAAATGCAAGGAGTATAGTAAACAAAAGAAATGAACTAAACATTATGGTAGAAGATATTGACCCTCATATAATAGGTATAACCGAATCCTGGACCACCACCGATATATCAGGTGCTGAATTGGGACTGACAGGATATGTAATGTTTAGAAAAGATAGAATAGGAAGAAAGGGAGGTGGAGTTATTTTATATATTAAAGAATCTATTCAGGCTTATGAAATAAAATTAGAAAGAGAAGCAGATTGCGAAGAAGCTGTTTGGTGTAACATAGTTACAGGAAACTCAACGTTAACAGTTGGGTTAGTTTATCGAAGTCCAAACATAAGCATAGAAGAGAATGAAAAAATACAAAACGCTATAAGGGAAGTAAGCAAACGGGACTGTATTATTATGGGGGATTTTAACCACGGGCATATACAATGGAAATCTCTACAGAGTATGGGGAGTGAGGACCACAAGTTTTTAGTTTTAGTTCAAGATACATTCCTTTCTCAACATGTGCTAGAACCAACCAGGGGTGAGAATGTGTTAGACATAGTTTTGTCCTCACCGAATGAATTAGTTGACAATGTCAAGATATGTGAGCCACTGGGGAGTAGCGATCACAACCAGATACATTTTACCATCAAAGTAAATTCAGAAAGGAATAGTAAAAAGCAGTATAGGAGAAATTTCCACAAAGGAAGGTATAAGGACATGAGGAAATATTTAGCAAAGATAGACTGGAATAACACACTTGAAAATAAGACGGCAACAGAATGCTGGAATGTATTAAAGAGTGAAATTAAGTGCATAGTCGATAAATTTGTACCCTTCAAAAAACAAGGAAAACGGTCCAAAAAGAAACACTTATCGAAAGAAGCCATTAGAAAAATTAAGTACAAACAAATGATGTGGAAGTCATATAGATGTACTGGAAATGATGAAGACTACAACAGTTATAAAGAAGCACTTAACCAAGCTACAGCTGAAATTAGAAATTCAAAGAGAAGCTATGAACAACAATTAGCTAGTAATATAAAACATGACAGCAAGAGTTTTTATGCGTATGTTCGAAGCAAACAGAAAGTTCAAGATAAAGTCGGTCCTCTAGAAGATAGTGCTGGAAATATAATATCAGAGGGATTCTTAATGGCAGAAGACCTGAATGAGTACTTTAGTTCAGTGTTTACCAGGGAAGATATTAGTTCACTGCCAGTACCAGAGGCTAAGTTCAAGGGGGCAGATTCAGACTATTTAGGACAATTAATTGTAACCCCGGAAATGGTAGGTAAGAAAATAAGGGCTATGAAGGATAATAAATCACCTGGAGTGGATGGTATTCCACCCAAACTACTATTGGAAATTGTAGAACAAATTAGCATACCGCTTGCAACAGTTTTCAATTTGTCATTAGAAGAGGGAGTGGTTCCTTTAGAATGGAAAGAAGCAAACATTATACCGTTATTCAAAAAAGGTTCGAGAAACAAGTCAGAGAACTATAGACCAGTGAGTTTAACATCAGTGATTTGTAAATTGTTAGAAAGACTAATTAAAGATCACATGGTGGATTTTCTTGTTAAACAAAACTTGATAAACCCATCTCAACATGGTTTTTTTAAAGCGAGGTCATGCTTAACAAATATGTTATGTTTTTTGGAAGACATCACTAAGTGGGTAGATGAGGGATCACCAGTAGATATCGTCTACTTAGATTTTCAAAAAGCTTTCGACAAAGTACCACATCAAAGATTACTGCTTAAACTAAAGGCCCATGGCATAGGAAATGGTATAATAAACTGAATAGAACAATGGCTGATTGACAGAAGACAACGTGTAGTAGTTGATGGGGAGGCTTCAAAATGGAAATCGGTATTGAGTGGGGTACCACAGGGATCAGTATTAGGTCCTATATTATTCTTAATATATATCAACGATTTGGATGATGAAATAACAAGCAAGGTGTTGAAATTTTCAGATGATACAAAAGTGTTTAGAAGGATTAAAAGTGATGGAGATAGACAGCATTTACAAGATGATCTTGACAGGTTGATCAAATGGTCTGAAAAGTGGCAAATGCTGTTCAATTTTGGGAAATGTAAATGCCTCCACACGGGACATGGGAACGAAGAAGTAGAATATACAATGGGGGGTACTGTACTAAGTACTACTGTAAAAGAAAAGGACTTACGGTTAACCATTAGTGCTGATATGAAGGTTTCAGAGCAGTGCGGAATTGCAGCTTCAAAGGGAAATCAAATCCTTGGATTAATTAGGCGAAACTTAACGTATAAGGAAAAAGAGCTAATAATACCGCTGTATAAAACAATAGTTAGGCCTCATGTAGAATATTGTATTCAAGCGTGGAGGCCATATCGCAGGAAGGACATAGATATGCTAGAAAGAGTGCAGAGGAGATCAACTAAAATGATACAAAAACTGAGGGATCTTAGTTACGAAATACGCCTAAACAAATGCGGTTTAACAACACTAGAGACCAGGAGATTGAGAGGAGATCAGATAGAAGTGTTTAAAATATTGAAGGGTTATGAAAATATTAATAGAAATATTTTTTTCTCAGTTAAGAAAGATAGAAGGACTAGAGGACATGAACTTACATTGGCAAAGGAGCAGAGTAGATTGGATATAAGAAAGTTTTCATTTTCACAAAGGACTGTAAATGAATGGAACAGATTACCTGCTGATTGTGTGGGTGCTAGTAGCCTGAATATGTTTAAAAATAAAATCGACACATACCTCAGAAGGGCGGGATACACATAGATAAAAGGGTCGGACTCTCGATAAGCCAAAGGGCTTCCTTGTCCACCTGCCACCTAGAGTTAATTCTCTGTGTGGCAATCTTGTTAAATCTTGTTAAATCTTGTTAAATCTTGTTAAATCTTGTTAAATCTTGTTAAATCTTGTTAAATCTTGTTAAATTTAAAATATACTATATCTGGCGTTGGTGCTGTACCGCAGTATCGGCCTATCAAGGTGGCACTGGTATCAGCTCCGTCGAAAATATTGACCCAGTCAAAAACGTAATATCGGCAAACAAATGACAGATGGATTCTTCACGTACACATTTGATATCCTTTTGTATTGCTTGTACCTTTGTTTTAAGTTTTATGATCTGACACTCCACATGAATTTCCCTCCAAGGGACAATAGTGTCATTGTCATTCGTTGTATTCTCTGGACTCCGCACCCATAAATCACAGTTGCTATCTTACTATAATGGAGCTTGCGTGTGTATGTTAAGGTTTCCGTCTTAGACTGCTTGAACCTCGAGCGCCAAGTTTTCAGTGATTAATCAACGACCCCTAGAGTAGGACATCATATTTATATCTTTTTAAAATACCCCTTATATCTCATGACATTCTTATTGGGTAAATCAGTTCGTTCCTTAACGGTTCTGAACTTTAAATATAATGTGCACGTAACCTAACAATTGTAGGACACACGGAATAGGAAAGAAAAACGATACCTGCGTCACAGACTTAGCATCAGGCATCATGGAGTAGAAACAGACACAATAATGGTTATGTCTACCCTCATTCAAATAACATAGCTATGAGAATATTTGTAACAATTCTACACTACCACAACTAGGGCCTATCGATTGACGTGAACTTCACATTCTCTCCGACCTTCGTCATTTTGAACAAACAACGAGTATCTGCGAACGCCTTATGGTGTTTATGTAACGATGATCTGTGTTTCTTTAAACATTTTTTAAATATTACTTTCACGGCAGGTGACGGCTGGTTTTGCTAGTGTTTACAAAGAAGTGATCAACCAGACCATTCTGATAACTTCCAGAATGTTACTTCACAACAGGAATCTCTAATTTAATGTTTTTGTATGTGTTTCGTCGGTTTTTCTGGGATCTATGCTGCGTCGCCTATTGAACGATCGTGTGCGGCCGGTCGTGGTACCTCGTTACTCAAACCAAACGCCGCTAGACAGTCCCGATGTTGGGCATGTTTGAAATTTTTTTGAAAATGTACCATGGTACTGTTCACATAAAATCATCATGACATGTACTGTAAATGATATGTTCTTATGTTTGGGCTGCGGCAGTTCAAGCGTTTCATCCCCCTTTAAGGTGTTTTAGTCCCTGTTGTTTATATATTTTCCTTGTACACCTTATTGTCATTATATACTCCCACACAATTAGGCTTTGCCCCATATTCTTCGCTTAAGTTGGCGTCCCACTTATTTAGAATACCATAAACATTTATCAGAGCAGTTGATTGACAAACTATCTATGCCGCTTACACATCGACCTGACGGGGACAGTATATTGGCGAGTGAATGCGCGACTGAGTGTAAAGCTCCAACCGGGAGAAGACCTTGTTTTTCATACCCAACTTAGCTTCGTCGGTTTGTTACTGGTCTGGTGCAGGACGTGCGTTGAAAGCGCACACAAGCCTTATAGTAATACAGGGCTTCTCCCGCACAAGCCAAACCTTACTTTCCGTGGCATAGTCTGTTTTAAACAGACAGGGCTCTGGCTATGTGTGGACTTTTCGGCACACTAGAAACTAACCGAACAGCGTCTGCCACGCAGTGTAGGATCTTTAGCTAAAGGTTACGGGTGAGGTCTCCGACAGAAACCTCCGGAGGAACTGTTCCTGTTATCTGCGGCAGACATGACCCGCAGATGTATGGACACGTTCTACTGCCAAAACTAAACACATCCAGCGCCTGAGCATCGCTGCATGGAACGTCAGAACGCTCAAATAAAAAAGGACAGCAATCGTCCTGAACGTCGGACAGCTATTGTAGCCATGGATCTAACCAGCTCCGGCATTGACATTGCTGCTTTGATAGAAACCAGATTTGCTGAAGGCCACTGAAAAAGACAACATTTTCTTCTGGATAGGAACTGCAAATGACGAACCAAGAATACATGGCGAGGAATTTGCAGTAAGGAACGCAATTACCACTGAACTATCTGAACTACCAGTTGGAATAACTGAAAGGTTAATGACGCTGACACTGGAGCCTTCTGACTCGCGTAATGCTACACTTTTCAGTGCCTACGCACCAACTCCGGATGCGATAGACGATCAAAAGAAGGTTTTTATACTGTCCTTGATTTCATCCTTGGATCTATACTAGCATATGACAAGGGTTTCTTTCTTGGATATTTCAACGCTCATATAGAAAAAAATGCAGACCTATGAGAAGGTGTCATTGGAAGACATGTGGCAGGAAACATAAATAACAGTGGGGTGCTACTACTCAGAAAATGTGTAGAACTCGAGCTGCTAATCATACATACCACCTATCGCAAGAAAGATAAGTTCAAAAAGTCATCAATGCATCCAAGGTCAAAACATTGGCATCTGATTGACTATGTCATCACGCATCAACGTTATCGTGCAGATGTTCTCATTACTAAAGCAATGCGTGGCTCTACACCTTGTTGGACTGACAACATGATAATCCTTGCCAAAGTAGCAATTCAAATCGCACCATAACACCGGAAACAACACCCTACAAGGAGGAGGCTAGATGTGGGCAAACTGAAAGACACAAACGTCAGCCTTCAGCTCCAACATAATCTAGAAGAGAAATTCGCAGATTTGCCAAAAGAGAATCTTTCGGTAAACGAAGAATGGACAACATTACCAAAGTACGCCAGGAAACACTTGGAGAGATGAAACAGAAACGGAGCGATATGAGCATTCCATTTCAGCAAATAGAGCTGCGACAGAGAAAATTACTCCTGTCAGTAAGAAACAGAAAAAGAAAATATACTAACATGATCCGCGAGTAACATCAGCCAGAGAGAAATTTGAAGAGGCATATAGGGTCTACCAGCAAAACTGTGCAGCTGACAACAGAGTGAGATATGAGCAGGCCAAGAAGAACATGAGACAGCCTGTGACATTGTGCAGGAGGAATAACTTTGCAGCACCGTTGCTAAAGTCGAAAATGCACACATTAATGGAAGACACGGACAGAGCTGGAAGCTTATAATCCAGATAAGTGGTACAAAGACAGCTTGTAAAGGACAATTATAGGGCTAAACTGCAGAACAAAGGGTGGAAAACTGTTACGATCACTTCCACAAACTACTGGGCAGTTCGTTCACCAGACATAGAAGATGAGGATGAAGAGATCCAACCAGTAATCATAAATATCAACATCAAGGAAGGACCTTTTGAAAGAGACGAGTATGAGAAGGCCAAGAAATCCCAGAATGATGGAAAGAGCTGCGGGGATGATGGTATACCACCTGAAGTGCTAAAACACTGCGATGTGGACGGTATCATACTAAAGTATTGTAACAAAGCTTTGATTGAAGGGAAATACCGATGCAGCGGACATTTCTGAACATTATTCCAATACCTAAGAATGGCGATTTAAGCATAGGGAATTATAGGGACATTAGCCTGAGCTCCATTGTGGCAAAGATATTCAACAGGATGATATTGAACATAATACGTCCTGAAATTGACCACCACCTCAGAGACAATTAGAATGGATACCGGACAGGGAGGACAACAGTAGGTCATATACTAACCCTGAGAATGTTGATTGAAGGAATTAGAGCAAAGCATCTTCCTGCAATTATGACATTCGTAGACTTCCAAAGAGCATTTGATACGGTTCAACGTGGCAATATGATGAATATTCGTGAAGCCTACGGTAGGGCCTACTTTGATTCATGTTATTACATTACCACATAGTAATATTTCAAATGTATATAATTATGATATTAGGATAATATGTATAATGGTTTTATTAAAATAACGTATATTCATATTATAAAAAATTATATATATTTCACTTGGAAAAATCTCTAACACTCAACTGATGATTATTTATAAACACAAATACGATGGTAATGATATATTACTACTAAATAGGAATTCCTAAGTAACATACAAGGCCCGGGTGTTGTAATAAACGGAATAAATTGCTGTCGCAATAAGCATTGCAGTATGTTGTTATTCTGCTTGGTTCATACGCATAGATAACAACCCAGAAGCGGGAAAGTTTGCATTATTTCCCTTCCCTTAGCAAAATCTAACTGCTACTGGTGACACATAAAAAGAGTAATATTACAGCGTAGAAAAAAACGGATGTCGTAATAAATATTCGTTAAAAGGGTATACACAATTTCTGATTGGAACGCGTTGAATATTGGGGGTTGGCTGAGGTTCTCCAAAAACCTCCATTTACACCCCCTCGAGGCGTTGTATACATGTACATACATACGTATGTACGTATGTATTTATGTACGTATGTATTTTTGGGTGTATATATCAATGTTTTCCGACTAAACGGTTAACATATCGGTGAACAAATATTCAATGCGTTTCATTAAGAGAATTGTATACGTATAATTTACACATATTTTAAAATTTTATGTTTAAGTAGCATAACGCTAGTCAAACCCAACGTAATAGTTACATTGGTATAATCTTACCCGATTCAGGTATAACTGGAGACCGTTCGCAATTATAGTATATTTATATATATACGACAACCATTATGTTTGTTACCTTGACAACGGGGGTCTGGGTGAAAAGAGTTCAAATCCTCATTATACGTCGCTGACATAGCGTTTCGCACGTCACTCGTAAAATGACTATATATATTCCCAGACCTCATAGAAGGCGTTTTGTTTTCCACTTGGGTTCCCTTTAGCCTCCTACACCGATGACGTGCCTTCACCCCTGCATTCGCACGGGTTCACATACGCTCCCTGACTAATGGATGCCATGGGGCATTGACATCTTAATCAGATTGCACTTCGGGCCTGTTATCCCGATGTCCTGATAACGATTACGTCGCAGTCTTGCGCACTTGAGAGAACATAGGTTATGTGGTTGCTTAATACAAACAAATCAGTTGATACAACCCCGTGAATCGATACGTACGGACCCGAAGGCCTGGGTTTAGAAAGGTGCGTATGCAACTCCGCTAAAAAACAATACTGCCTGAGGGAAATAGTTATCTTGGAGTTCTCTCTTTAATTGCTTCCACGAGATGTCGAGATGGTGATAGGGAATATGTTTAATTACGCATAGATCTTTGTTGACGATACATCTACATTTAAACAAAAACTCCATACAATGAAACTCAAAGTAAACGTGCTGTGATTGCTTTGATAATGGGATCGAAGCAGTTGTTCCACGCGTCCTCATTGAAATTGGCCACGTACAAATGATAATCCTCTATCGCTTTCTGACGGAAGAACTGCAAAACAAAAATGACACTCCGATAGCAACGTCATTTCATAGTAATTTAGGAGATACTATACAAACATCAATAATACTCAATATTATATATGTTGGAATAAGACTCCCATTTTCTCCCATTTTACTTATTAAATTGTAAATTATTTCATATGCAATTTGGTGCGCTCTCAATGCATTGCTTTTATAATATTTTTAACATTTAAATATGTAGCTATTGTACTATTCTGCGTGCTTAATTCTAATGCAAATGTACAGTTAATGTTGTGCGCATTTGATAAGATTCTGCATATTCACAAACACGAAGGAATATAAGCACGTGCATACACTCACATCTGAATCTGAATTAGAAACATACACACGCACACAACACACACACACACGCACACACACACACACATACACACACACACACACACACACACACACACACACACACACACTCACACACACAGACACACGCACACACAGCCGCATGACGCACGAACGTTTGGACGCAAGCACATCCGCTACCACACATACGCACGCACGCACGCACGCACGCACGCACGCACGCACAAACACACACACACACACTCACTAATTATGTAAATTTGGATCTTTATAAGTGCATCTCATGCCAGACGTCGGTGTGTACTGATTTAGTTCGAGATTCATAAGATGTGCCAGCGTCATTGCAGTTCTACTACCACCCATTGCTCACGAGGATAAATCTACTCACGTCGAAGTATTCCGCCTTGACCCCGTCTATCGCCGCGTGCTGAGCCGCCATATGCGAAATGATTTCCTCGAGAACGTCTGGGTTGTGTAATGCGAGTAGAGACAAATTATTACCGTTAGCCACACGTAATGCGTGAGCCCCAAATTCTGGACTGTGGATTTTGTCAACGTTGACATTGGCGAAAAGAGCCTTCGTGGCAGGGTACTTCTCCATTAATCTGGAAAGTCCAGTACGCCGTTTTAATATACGTTAAATGACAATGTAATAATATATAAGATATGTTTTCTTTACACGTCTCTTCTTGACAGAATTACTTGTTGATTCCAACAACCTCACTATCCAAAAAGGTAAGCATTCGTCTATAATACAATTTCCGTTGAAAATCGACTGGTTTATATAAATCCAGTATTGTTGATACCCCCAGGTTTTCATTCATCCAGCCACGTGACATGGGGATGAACAATAATGTTGAAGGACCAATGTCCCATAAGGCAAACAATGTGCGATATGGTGTACAAGTGGGGTTGTTGCTATTCCAAATAATGATTTTTGATTCTAAACTGTTAAGTTTTAGTTAGTCATTGTACATATTGAGAGGTATATTTTCCATAAATAGTTCTAAACAGTTACATCAAGTGAAACCTAAGTTTCATCGCGTGTCCAGCTTTATCAACGAAAATGTATTATAATATATACATACACTTTGAACATTTCAAATTACATGTAAACTGGTAAATATTTTGGAATCAACTAGTACATATAATAGGAATCGACTTTAGATAAATTTGGGGTGTCCAGCGTCAATACTATTTCGATGTTTTATTAATAGCATTCACATTCGTTTATGGCATTAGTTGATCTAAACTGAGTAAACATCAATCCATTGTTTGCAAAGTGTGTCATGTAAGAGTCGGAAAAGCGTTTGTCTGCATGGAGAAGTCAGTCTCTGATGCAATAATAATTGTAATTGTTCTGAATCAAGGTATATATACATATATATATATACCTTGATTCAGATATACATATATATATATACCTTGATTCAGATATACAATTACAATTACGAAATGGTGGCATCGCATTTCCAGCGTCATCACAAAGAAAACTGAAAAACACCGGTCACAGCTGATATATATATATATATACATATATATATACATATATATATATATATATATATATAAGTATACATATCTCATTACCTGTACATTCAGTGCCAAAAATCACCGCATTGCCTGTACATTTATATTACTTGTAACTTACATATACGTGTACAGGCAATATTTTAACCTTCCACACACATTTATGTGGTGCAGATACTGACGTTTTTGTTAGTCACATACATTAAGTGGGTGTTATTTGGGGGAATTCTGCAGTTTATTGTGTGTTGTAGCACACAATTTTATATTTACACGAACTGGAAATTTGTGAGCGTATACTTTTTGTGTCGAACATTGCCTGTACATATACGTTTATTATATATGGTGTTATGCTAGCTTTAATCGAGTGTATATTTGAGATTAGATCGCATGGTTTGCAAACTACTACTATCAATGAAACGTTGCGCGAATAAAACAGAGAATATTACGTATTTTGTGTTTTGGTTAAAAAATACAGCGTCCAGAGTGTCGTTCGTGTATATTTCATACGCGAATTGTGCGCATGCGTCAGAATCTAGTTCACGCGTGAGGAAAATGGCGGAAGCGTCTTGCTGTCAAAGCTCTCACTTAAAATATTGATTTAGCTTTATCATGGATGATTCTCTGTAGAATTTGACCAAACTACTATAGACAGATAGGAAACATGGTAGCGCGACAGAATATGCACCCGAGCGAAGAAGTAGAGTTGAGAAAGTTGCGGATTTTATCAAAGAAGTGGCACGTGCCGAGAAAACCACCTACACTAGGCTACAGACACAGACGTCACAGTGGCACAGGTACAGCTTGTAATTTACATACTAGACTCGAGTGTCAAGTTCGTGCATAGCGAAATTCCGTAACAATGCGGTATTGTGGCAGTTTTACGAAATTTTCCGGTGCACGAACTAGCGGCATTAGTATACGTTGTTTAAAAACACTCGCGACACTGACATTCGCCGGCATATATTATATTGTGTTTAACTTTATGAAAGGATGTGTGAAATGTTGACGATGCAGTGGCATCTTTTTGGAAGCATTTTCGCTGTACCTTGTACGGTGTTGGATATTGTATGAACTGAAATATTTCACTTGTTATGAATATCATGTAAATTAGAACAATTTAAATAAGTAATCCCTGTTAGGAATAATAGCTGCTTTGACGTCTTTGTTCAATATGTATCACTTATACGTTATAGTACTATTAAATATTGTCTATTAACTTTAAGATATATTAATCCTGCATCGTCATCGAACGTTTTTTATCAAGTCTAGTTCAAGGTGATAAAATAAATTAAAACATTGAGTTATTTGTAATAAACTGAACTGTGTGATGTCTCCAGTTGTCTTAAAGTCGAAAACAATGGTGTGTCTAGTAAATGTATTTCTTGGGCTTCAGAATGTTCAAAGCATTAAGTTGGATTCTGGAAAACAAACGGCATTGCATCTACATGTACATTAACTGTACATGTAGATTGCTTCCCGTATTTATGCCTCTCTCGTGTTTTAGATAAGGCCGATGATTGTAACATCCCTCCGAGCAAAAGGCAAAGAAGGTATCTAGAGAGTAGCGTTACTGTGCTATCTGAACTTATTGAGACCTGCTTATAGTATGGAATATTTTTAAAATGTACATTTTGTTTTTTATATTTTTATGTCAATATCAGTGTTCAATATTACTGCTGGTCGAACTAATAAATAGCATATAAAAGGAAGGTGGTTCCTTTGATAGCGACTACGTGTTAGCTTAATAGCTGATGTGTCAAATATTGGTCACTATTCATGCTATATTTAAAGTGTTTGATCAAAAATTAAATGGCTAACTTACATAGCCTCAATAAACATTTCAGTGATTATGTATATATATATATGCTACTTCATAAAATCTAACATAGACATTTATCGGGAAACGTTAAACTTAGGTCGAAGACGAAAGTCCGGTCACTTGTGCAAGCTGACATGATTTATTCCTATAGTATTTGTAGTGTTTAATTTATCACTTTCATTATTAGTAATATTGGTTTTTGTTTATGTAATTTATCATGAAAATGTTCCATGTTATATTTTGAATCACATACATTTTAACCTGATTATCCATAGCTGAGTTTGCCAAAACAACTTTTTGTTCGCAACATCTGCAGAGCTCTCCCTTCACCATTCACTAGACTTCACCGCTCATCAACATTAAGACCGAAATTGACGGACAAACTATAGCTATACTAGTTCAAAGGCCACAGTCCACAACAACTAACTGTCGTTGTGAGTTTAGCAGTTGGGTTTTGGCGACTCTTATGAGGGCCTAACCTTCTCTGTATAAGTTGTGTTGTCTCACTCAAGGCATGCTCATCTGAATCAGTGAATGACACTGTCAGTTGTCACTGTTACTGGCAGTGATGACTGTTGTCTGTAGTCAAAGCATAGACTGTAGTCTACTCTAGTAGAGTGTTGTTGGGCAGATTCGTATCCATAAGCCATAGGTAAAGCCGTTCATGCCATGGACATGCCCCATCCCCTTATGGCTATGTGGCTCATATCCGTAGGCAGCTATCTGTATAAATTGTACTGTATTGTTTTTAAATTTGCCCTTTCCTCTAAAGTTGGCAAAGAAATTGCCGTGACAGGTCTATGGCTATATCATACAGAAGTTACCTCTCTTGCGAAACCTAGGCCTGTGTCCTATTTGTATGGCTATTGGCTATGCCTGCATGATTTATACTAAATATAGTCTTATACATGACTTCAAGTGATACAGACAGTAGATATATTATGTTTAGAGAATAGTCATAACTTTGGGCACAGGACTATTGACATTATAAATTTCTAGCCTGCTCTAGGCTGCTTTTTCCTATGTTCCAACATTCTTAAAGTAAGTTAGCTTGCACTATAATTAATATCAGCTGCAGGAATGCATAACTAGTATGAATGTGTTTATCCTCATATATTGGTAAATAAACTATTTTAGCATAACTAATGCACTTTTTCAGAAGTATCATTGAGTTATAGAATTATTATTTGTGTACACACATGAAAAAACAAATGTGTTGAGATATAGGGGGTCAATATACTAATGTAGGAACGACCCTACATATGAACCTGTACATTATATGTAACTTGACTTAAAAGCAAACTGTATCTTTTTCAATTCTCAATATATTTTGCAGTTGACAATCTTGTTTTATTGCAGCTGAAGGAAAGTCCTGCTAAAATAAAATAAAATGCTCAGGTAAATTACAATTTACTCTACAGATTCAGTGCCCATGACCGGTATCTGGACAAATGATATATTAACTGTACATTAATACAGATAATGGCAAGACAAATTTATTATGTTTTATAAATAGTTCCCACCTCAAAATATCAACTTATATGAATTTAA
The DNA here is from genome assembly GCA_020002185.1 of Paraescarpia echinospica. Classification (NCBI taxonomy): domain Eukaryota; kingdom Metazoa; phylum Annelida; class Polychaeta; order Sabellida; family Siboglinidae; genus Paraescarpia; species Paraescarpia echinospica. Next base: position 9,893,221 of record CM034543.1, read on the forward strand.
GAAAATTATGTTCACTAATTTAATTTTGTTGCAGGATTTGTGCAATAATTGTGGTGTTTCGTCCATAAGAATTTATCCTAAATTGGATTTTATCCCAGATTTCCCATGCCCACATAGCCTCTATTCATGCCACTAAAATTTGACAGAAGTAATTCAAAAAGATAGCAGCCACTGTAGATTGAAAAAAAAAAAAAATATGAATATTGTTATATGTTATGTCAATAAATCAATTTGTATACACAGGTATTGTTTAATAAGGTGTTGATAATAATTTATAAATTTGCATTGTGTCTTTTCTCGGGCATCTGTAACCTACGTACATTTTTCTGTTTGCACAATCTAAAAAATAAGGTAAAATTTTATCAAATTTATTAATATCAGACTATTTGTAACACCTGCTATTCAGCAGCTATTGTCTGTCATATGGCAAGAGCAACCTATAAGTATATACATTTTATAAAAAAACAATGTTGTCTGCTTAATATAATATCTTATAAACACCATTATGACTGGTGTTTTCTGCTTGATATAATACCGTATAAACATCATTATGATTGGTGCTCCTGACATTTCAGAAGAAATCTCCCATTGAACTTGACGATACGCTTTGGTGGTGTCAGTTGGGGCTGATAACGACAACTTTAAGACCATGTCTACAAAACATGGTTGGTATTTACTGTACATCATTCACTATCTATTCCAGCAGCTTATTCATACAACCATACTGAAATTAAGTGTTTATTGAAGTCTTAAACAACATTGGTAAGCATATACCTTTTAAAGCAAATACAACAGAGTGATTTACAAGTACAGTCAAGAGAATTGCACCAGTGGTTTACTCAGGGAACTGTTGTAACATTACATGCTATAATCGTATTTAATTTAGTTATACAGTGTTATATGCTGCATTTCTTGTGTTCTGCCTTATTTTAGAGTAAGTTGGCTTGCACTAAAATTAATAGTTCATTGTAGAATGTTGCATTAAAATCAATCATAACTATTTTCAATGTATGATGTGGTTAGCATGGTCTCCTCCTAACTCCACCATGTGTATGGCCGAAGCTGGGAGGGAAGTCTTCTATAAATAATGCATTTTCTTCAGCATGTAATAATAATAGGAAGGAAGCTATGTAATTGCAATATATTACATTGTAATGTAATTGATCCCAGACCTGCACACATTTCATTTTTGCATTTTTAACATTGTGGGATTTTGTCTGTTTTGTTTATTGGATTTTCCGGATTCCCCATGGCCACATAGCTGCTTCTGTTCAAGCCACTAAAATATGAACCCAAAAAGATAGCAGCAACAATAGATTGAACAAATGTCAATGCATACTTTTATATTTTACTTGAACAAATCAATGTGAACGCACAGATTTTGTGTAACAAAGTGTTGATAATATTTTGTAAATTTACATTTCAAGTGTCTTTTCCCGGGCACCTTTAATCTATGTACATTTTTCTGTGCAGTAGAATCTAAATAATAAGGTAACTTTGTATCGTATAAAATGTATAAATGTCAATCATGTGTTTGAATGTGTGCACATAACATTTGTAGGCTTTGGGATGTCTTCGATTGCCACAAATGAACTGCAACCGGAGCAGTAGAAAGGTGATTATAATGTCTTCAGTTGACAGTTAATCTGTATATGAAATGCCCAAATTGCACATGACTTAAACTGACAAACGTGTGACATTACAGAGCATCTTCAACTGTGTACTCATCTGAAATGTCAAATATTGATCACCTAAAACCTCATAAACATGTTGCATTGTGAAAAAAGCTGAAAGTCCATATTTGGACAACCAATTTTATCCCACAACATCCCTTATACAAATCCTAGCTATGCCCCTGGCTAAGAGTGTAAGCCACGTGATCTTTGTTCACTTTAGGCTTTGTTTTTATATATTTTACACTGATCTGATAATAACTATTATGACATATATGGAATATTATGTAACATAAGTAACATGGATTTAAGGACATTTATAAACTAAAATGGCAGCATAGACATGCACAAACGCCTAAAATACCACCGATTGAACATGCAAATGTTTTGTGGATCTGCAATGCCAAAATGTATTTAAATACTTTGAATTAATTTTAATTGTAAGATGCTTCCTACAGGTCATATTTTAAAATGTTGTTTTCCCTTCCAGCTTCGGCCATACACATGGTGGAGTTAGGAGACCATGCTAACCACATCATACGTTGAAAATAGTATGACTGATGAAGGACGATTACCTGGTTAGTTATTGTACTTGTATACAACAAAGAAGGGCACAGACCACTGTTAACTTTTCCACTGACAGCCTTGTTAATGTTTTGTTAGATTAGAAGGAAACTACTATTCAAAAATCAGAAATTTCATAAATGATATGCTGACCAAATTTCGTCAATGTCAAATACCTCCAGCTCTTTTACAACACATCCATGCTCGGTGCCCATCAATATTGACAAAAATAGACATGATTCCCTGCACGCACGTGACATATAAATAAAAATGGCGAAAAATCACTACGCCAACTACACTCTTCCAAATATACATCGTTTCACTGCCAATACATGCTAGCACTCAACCTGCTAGATATATTGCATTCATTTACCACACATTTCAAACATCACCAGTTACAAGTTCAAATTACAAGATACAGTGTTATTGCAACACAACAGGAAGGCTAACAGTGCTGTGGCCCCAGACGTTTATTATAGTAAACTGAAGAAAATGCAATGTTTATATTTGCATGTTTTAAAGTTCATAAAACAACCACTATAATAAAGTTTCATGCTAGTATTTTTAATATTTAACACACATTTATTTCACGGATATCAGACAGGAAAAACATTCTACCAACAGTTTGCATTGATCCGGGTGATAAGGATACTGCACCGTAAAGTTTGATGATGCTTGAATGGATCTTATTATATACATCTGCTTCACAATTGTATTGTGTTACTCTTAAAATATATATTGGATGATTACACTGAGTGGTGGTTTGACTAATTAAACAACACTATGTATTAAAATGTTTGCAGTGATGCAATGTGCATTTAAGTAAACCATACAAGATGACACTGTGTGCTGTTGATTTTCTCTAACAACTTGTTTTTGCTCAATTGTTGCACCAACGTTTCTTTTAACAGAAAACAGATAGAAGCCTTCAAACAAAGCAGAGTTGGACCATGATAAAGACAACATATTTATAGTCAAACCATGATGATATTGATGGTATGCAAGCCATAGTGGTATGCAAACCATGATGGTATTGATGGTATGCAATCCATGGCGATATTGATGGTATGCAAGCCATGATGGTATGGATGGCATGCATGCCATGGTGGTATCGAGAGTGTGCAACCCATGATGATATTGATGGTATGCGTGCCATGGTGGTATCAAAATGCATGATTGTAGAGATACGATTCACCACATGATGGTATTGATGGAATGTAAGCAATGATGGCACGGGTGGCATTCATGCCATGGTGCTCTTGATGGTATGCATGCCATTCTGGTATGGATGGCATGCATCCCTTGATGGTATTGACAGTATGCAACCCATTATTATGCACATTGTATTTTTGCCATGGTAGTATTGATGATATACAAGCCATGATTGTATTGATGCAAACCACGATTTTATTGATGCTGTGCAGGCCATGGTGGTGGTACTGATGGTATTCATGCCATGGTGGTATTGGTGGTATGCAAGCCATGATTGTATTGGTGGTGTGCAAGCCATGATGGTATTAATGGTATGCAAACCATGGTGGTATTGGTGGTACGCAAGCCATGATTGTATTGGTGGTGTGCAAGCCATGCTGATATTTATGGTATACAAGCCATAATGACATTGATGGTATGCAAGCCATTTTTGATAAGATCTTATCGAAAGCAAAAATAAATGCAACATTGCCTTTCCTTTTGCATTAAGAATGTGCTGTAGGAAAATAATGAAATATACATTCTAGAGCTTATACACTGATTAGGTATTATTGTTATAAAAGTACTTGAATTACATAAAATGTTTGGTTATACAGACTGACTAATGTAGTTCTAAAATACAAATGCCTGGCAAACTAAATGAGTGATAGAACGTAAAGTGCACAACGTGTAATTAGTATTGCACCTGACGCGAACTTCACTACATGTTTGACCATACCTTCTTTACAGAAAATAGGCATAGATTCATACCAGAATACTATTTAAAAAGCAACAGGCATACAACTGTTAATGTCAATTGGTTCAACAAGTGATCTGCAATAAGCATGTTACTGTGACTGAATATAGCATACTACTGTCATCGTTTCCACGCTGATGCAAACAAATGCAATTGTGTAGTAGATCTATGTTGTTACCATCTCTATGTGATAACGTATGCAATTAATAATTTCATTATTTAGGGTGTTAGTTATATATTATGTAAGTTACACGTTTTGTGTTGATTGTTTGCATTTTGGAACTATGTATTTTATACATGTCAGTCACATTACCCTTTGGGGTCTTGCTCTACAAATAAAGTTCAACAGTTCAAAGATAAATAAAATTGGGCAATGAAAGGATTTCAACAACAAAAACATTTTTTTAAATATACCAAAACAACAGTATCATTGACCTGAAACTGATAGATAACAGTGAAACACACAGAACATAATAAATATATTACAGACACAAATTGATGCATGCATCACCCACCCCCGCCGTTCAAGAAACATGAAACAGACAGGCCCTACCCCAAATGAAATATGTTCCGTATGTCTTTGATGTCTTTGTAAAGGTGTCTTTGTTATTTTAATAAAATGGTGCTAGTTGCTGCAATAGATTGTTTCATATGCATACTGCAGTAGACGTTACATTTTGGTCTTATAGACTGCATGAACAAACAAGATTTAACAAGATTGCCACCCAGAGAATTAACTCTAGGTGGCAGGTGGACAAGGAAGCCCTTTGGCTTGTCAAGAGTCCGACCCTTTTATCTATGTGAATATAGCCCGTCTGAGGTGTGTGTCGATTTTATTTTTAAACATTCACGCTACTAGCACCCATACAATCAGCAGGTAATCTGTTCCATTCATTTAGAGACCTTTGTGAAAATGAAAACTTTCTTATATCCAATCTACTCTGCTCCTTTGCTAATGTAAGTTCATGTCCTCTAGCCCTTCTATCTTTCTTAACTGAGAAAAAAATATTTCTATCAGTATTTTCATAACCCTTCAATATTTTAAACACTTGTATCTGATCTCTCAATCTCCTGGTCTCTAGTGTTGTTAAACCGCATTTTTTAGGAGTATTTCGTAACTAAGATCCCTCAGTTTTTGTATCATTTTAGTTGCTCTCCTCTGCACTCTTTCTAGCATATCTATGTCCTTCCTGCGATATGGCCTCCACGCTTGAATACAATATTCTAAATGAGGCCTAACTATTGTTTTGTACAGCGGTATTATTAGCTCTTCTATACGTTATGTTTCGCCTAATTAATCCAAGGATTTGATTTCCCTTTGAAGCTGCAATTCCGCACTGCTCTGAAACCTTCATATCAGCACTAATGGTTAACCGTAAGTCCTTTTCTTTTACAGTAGTACTTAGTACAGTAACCCCCATTGTATATTCTACCTCTTCGTTCCCATGTCCTGTGTGGAGGCATTTACATTTACCAAAATTGAACAGCATTTGCCACTTTTCAGACCATTTGATCAACCTGTCAAGATCATCTTGTAAATGCTGTCTATCTCCATCACTTTTAATCCTTCTAAACACTTTTGTATCATCCGCAAATTTCAACACCTTGCTAGTTATTTCATCATCCAAATCGTTGATATATATTAAGAATAATATAGGTCCTAATACTGATCCCTGTGGTACCCCACTCAATACCGATTTCTAGTTTGAAGCCTCCCCATCAACTACTGCACGTTGTCTTCTGTCAATCAGCCATTGTTCTATCCAGTTTATTATACCATTTCCTATGCCATGGGCCTTTAGTTTAAGCAGTAATCTTTGATGTGGTACTTTGTCGAAAGCTTTTTGAAAATCTAAGTAGACGATATCTACTGGTGATCCTTCATCTACTCACATAGTGATGTCTTCCAAAAAAACATAACATATTTGTTAAGCATGACCTCGCTTTAAAAAAACATGTTGAGATGGGTTTATAAAGTTTTGTTTAACAAGAAAATCCACCATATGATCTTTAATTAGTCTTTCTAATAATTTACAAATCACTGATGTTAAACTCACTGGTCTATAGTTCTCTGACTTCTTTCTCGAACCTTTTTGAATAACGGTATAATGTTTGCTTCTTTCCATTCTAAAGGAAACACTCCCTCTTCTAATGACGAGTTGAAAACTGTTGCAAGCGGTATGCTAATTTGTTCTACAATTTCCAATAGTAGTTTGGGTAGAATACCATCCACTCCAGGTGATTTATAATCCTTCATAGCCCTTATTTTCTTAGGTACCATTTCCGGGGTTACAATTAATTGTCCTAAATAGTCTGAATCTGCCCCCTTGAACTTAACCTCTGGTACTGGCAGTGAACTAACATCTTCCCTGGTAAACACTGAACTAAAGTACTCATTCAGGTCTTCTGCCATTAAGAATCCCTCTGATATTATATTTCCAGTACTATCTTCTAGAGGGCCGACCTTATCTTGAACTTTCTGTTTGCTTCGAACATACGCATACAAAACTCTTGCTGTCATGTTTTATATTACTAGCTAATTGTTGTTCATAGCTTCTCTTTGAATTTCTAATTTCAGCTGTAGCTTGGTTAAGTGCTTCTTTATAACTGTTGTAGTCTTCATCATTTCCAGTACGTTTATATGACTTCCACATCATTTGTTTATACTTAATTTTTCTAATGGCTTCTTTCGATAAGTGTTTCTTTTTTGGACCGTTTTCCTTGTTTTTGAAGAGTTCAAATTTATCGACTATGCACTTAATTTCACTCTTTAATATATTCCAGCATTCCGTTGTCGTCTTATTTTTCAGTGTGTTATTCCAGTCTATCTTTGCTAAATATTTCCTCATGTCCTTATACCCTCCTTTGTGGAAATTTCTCCTATACTGCTTTTACTATTCCTTTCTGATTTTACTTTGATGGTAACATGTATCTGGTTGTGATTGCAACTCCCAAGTGGCTCACATATCTTGACATTGTCAACTAATTCATTCGGTGAGGACAAAACTAAGTCTAACACATTCTCACTCCTGGTTGGTTCTAGCACATGTTGAGAAAGGAATGTATCTTGAACTAAAACTAAAAACTTGTGGTCGTCACTCCCCATACTCTGTAGAGATTTCCATTGTATATGCACGTGGTTAAAATCCCCAATAATAATACAGTCCCGTTTGCTTACTTCCCTTATAGCGTTTTGTATTTTTTCATTCTCGTCTATGCTTATGTTTGGACTTCGATAAACTAACCCAACTGTTAACCTTGAGTTTCCTGTAACTATGTTACACCAAACAGCTTCTTCGCAATCTGCTTCTCTTGATAATTTTATTTCATAAGCCTGAATAGATTCTTTAATATATAAAATAACTCCACCTCCCTTTCTTCCTATTCTATCTTTTCTAAACATTACATATCCTGTCGGTCCCAATTCAGCATCTGAGATATCGGTGGTGGTCCAGGATTCGGTTATACCTATTATATGAGGATCAATATCTTCTACCATAATGTTTAGTTCATTTCTTTTGTTTTCTATACTCCTTGCATTTAAACAAACACATTTATATCCAGCTTCAGAAGAGTTTTTCAGACTGTTATTTGCTGATTCATTTGTGCTGTCTTTATCTATGCCTCCATTTTCAGGCTTTTCTGTGAGTTCCCTCTGCGAATCTAGTTTAAATAGATGCAACCTGTCCCACTGTCAACAGATCGCAGCAGGTTCTCTGAGAAAACTGCTGCCCCCTTTCCACTAAGATGGAGGCCATCTCTCATGTACATATCTTCCCTCCCAACAAAGTATCCCCATAAATCTGTGAATCCCACCCCCTCTTCTTCACACATCTGCTCAACTAGTGCGTTGATCGCCATCCTCTTGCAGTTTCTAAACGTTGCCCCCCTCCCTCCCATTACTGGCAAAATTCCTGGCAGAATAACCTGTTCAACTCTCGTCTTCTTTAGCTTCCTCACTAACTGTCTATACTTCTGTACTATCGCAGTTGTTCCCTCCCTGTCTGCGTTATTTGTTCCTACATGTACCAGTATAGACCCCCCCCCCCTTGCCATGTCCCAATACCTTCTCTACCCTGTCAGTCACATATTCAATCCGGTAAACAAACACTGACGTCCTTCCCCTCGCTCAGTGTCTCGTCCGTCTTTCTCATAATGGAGTCGCCCATCAACACCCTCTCTTTCCTCGTTGCCCCCTCAATCACTGCCTTAGAATAGCTCCTTGTTCGGTTTGCATCTGTCTGGTTGTTGTCTTCCCCCCTGTCGTCTTCTCTCCTGTCACATTCTCTTCCTATCCATTCTTTCCTGTCGCGTTTTCTCTTGTCACCTTTCCTCCTTGTCACCTTTTCAACGTCCCTTTTATCGACTTCTCTTCTATCACATTTGCTCTCACTTCCTTTCTTCCCTTCTTCTTTCGTCCCATCTCATTTTCTTCTTTCCTCTCCCGTCCCATCTTCCATCCCTCCTTCTATACGGTCACTTACTTCCCTGTCACCATCACGTTTGTCTCGTTTTCTGTTGTCGATTTTCCAATTTCTTCCCCTCCAATCACCTTCCATCCTCTCAATCTCCTTTCCTCAGTTTTCTTGCCACTGCTATTCTCCTTCAGTCTTGCAGTATTCTCACCTCTCTCCCTGTCGTCTCTCTCCATTCGACCTGCCTCCTTGCTAATTCCCATCTCCATTCCCTTCACAATATCTGTCAACCTAAGTATCTCCTTCTGCAGACACTCCACCTTCCAACACCCAATGCACTGAAAGGTGATTCCTTCCTCCATGGTTTCTGCCCATGACTTCCCATAGCCGGACAATGCAAAATCTACCCAGCTGTGGCAATGATCGCACACCAAGTGTCGCTTTGCCTTGACTTGCCGCTTGCAAGGCGCCATATCCCGATCAGAATTTATTTAATAACTTAACTAACATAGTCTTTATAAAGACTTTCCTGTGTACTACAGCACATTTTAGATTACAAATTTCAATTACACAGCCGACTATTTATCATGACACGAACGCTAACATTACCGGTAGTGACCTAATTTAAATACAATCAATTACGTTACGTTAGGCTGCTTTATTTATTTAGGTTACGCCGCCCGACTATCGCCCTTGCTTAATTTTAACAAAAATGCTACCTAATCAAAATATCTAGCAAGTACTGGCTTACACAGATATTATCTTATGTAAGTAGTTTGATGGTTGTTACTTTATCTCCTATATATTCTACCACATAATCAGGTTTGTTAAATTTTTTTTTAACCCTTATCGAAGGCTAAGTGAGTTACCCTATTATCACTCACTATACTAAGGTGTTCTAAAATACTTTAACTAACTAACTTTAAGCACAACTGCTACTCAATATATGTTTATTGCAACTTTATGAATGATATTAAGGCAAGAATAATACTTATCAATCAGTAATTCCACTTCAAAACATACCGGTATGTTAAATATAGCCATGTATACACATGTTTTACTGGGACAAATACTTTAATTTTTGTGTGGGGTTGTGTTCTAAAAAAATGAGATGTATATTATTTTGTATCTTAATAAATTTATTTAATTACAAAAAGTGTTTATGTTGACTGTTTTTATATGACACACATATAGGTCTTTTAAACTCCACGAGTAATACAATATGGCAATGAAATCGGACTTAATGTTAATCAAATTATTTGTTAATCACATTTCTGTGGCCTGATTTTAAGCAAATCGGAGCAAACATTTAAATGTTGATGACAGTTTATTAATATATCCTATAACAATTAGTCAATTGTGTTTTTCTGATTATAATTTTCATTTTATTCAACACGAATAGATCAGTAGAACATATACAAACTTAGGATTAGAGTCAAGTAGTGCTTGTTTGGATGCTCCAATTTGTCACATAAAGCAGTGTATCCCCCCACCCATGAGCAATGTATGGTATTGAATCGTGCGTCCTAATTTGTGTCATGCAGTTTAAAAAAAAAACTGGACCATTTCGTCCATAAGGTTATCTATGTTCTAAATATTAAATAACTAATCCGTCAAAGTTGTTCAAACTGTTGTTCTGAGTGGAGTACTTACAAAAACAGACCATCAAAATCCAAATCGCGGAAAAAGACGCCTGCATCAAAAATCGTGCGTCCGACTCCTAGTGTTCTAAGAGCAGTAGCCTACAATAGATATACATATGCCATTGACAATTTTCCAAGAATAATATTGATATACGAATAAAAATGTCGAACATGAATCAATACGAGCTCATTATAGAATAATGTTATTCCAGAAGAGCCGTGGCATTTGTTGATCTTGAATTATATTAATATTGTCGACCTTCGAGTTCGACGCCGACGGGCTTCGTTAGAACTGTCAGTGTCGGTAACGCAGTCGCTTACCTCACACATATTACACTCAGTAAGCATTAAAGTTGTGTAACTAGCATAACAGTTTGATGCCGGGGTAAAATGCAGTCGACTATGACAAGGAATCAAATATAAACAAATACAGTTTCGCGCAACTCTACACAAAACACCGGCGCCATTTATTGTCATGAAAAACTGTGTCGTAGGTCATAAAAGGTCAGCCAGTGGCCGCTCATTGGCTGTAAGTTTATATACATGAAATCACCGCATTGCCTGTACATATACATATGTACAGATAATATGGTTTTAGTTAAAACAACATTACCTGTACATCAAAATTAGTATACTTATAAATATGCCAACCAAAAACAAGCACCTAGATTTATACAAATAGTTAACTGAATTCATACTGTGCATAATTTATGCATATTCGATCGTGAACTTTTTTGTAATAGCCGTCATTAGAAATGTACTGGTAATGCGGTATTATGAGGCACTGTACAGGCAATGCGGTAGATAGTGTTATATATATTATGAATGCACACACACACACACACACACACACACACACACACACACACACACACACACACACACACACACACACACACACACACACACACACACACACACACATATATCTGCCACCATTCCGTTTTTCTACCATGACCAAGAAATATCGTGAATATTGGTATTTACATCGAGGGAGTTTTAGCAGGGGTAGCTACAGGCACGAACAAAATTAAAACGATGTTCCAATCCTTTTTTTGTTTTCAAAACGCGATAAGCGCCAATCGTCTATTATTTCGGTGATCGATACTCATTTACATACATAAATGCATACATACATATGTACATACATACGTAAACATAATATAATATATATAGATAACTGTAGCTGTAGCCAAGAAACGTAAAAACGGTGTTTGATTCCTACGTTTGTGTAAGTAGTCTTTACCGTCGATTACTCTGGAAACACAGTTAAAACGCCATTTTACATTGCTTTACTTTGACTATATTTACTTCAAATGAAAAGGGTTTCAGGGCAACACGCAAGATACACTATTTGTAAATTTTCACCCAAAAAGGATGAAACGTTCGTATAAAGACGGACCATATAATTTAAAAAAAAAATGCGATCGATCCCCATTAATCGACGTGCACAAAATATCTTTTGTTTTCAAATAAGCGATAAGCGCCATTCGTCTATTTTTTACCAATATGCGATATACATACATACATGCATATATATATATATATATATATAACATAATATAATATATATATATATATAATATACTATAATATAATAATATATAATATAATATATAATGCTATATATATATATATATATTATATTATATTATATTATATATCTATGTATATTGTGTAGTGGTAAATTATATAATAGACGAATGGCGTTTATCGCGTTTTGAAAACAAAAGATCTTTTGTGCACGTATTTGTTTCAGGTTTGTTACGTAAAATGTGGTGCTAAAATATTTTGTTAACAAAACGCAGAATATCCATAAAAAGAGCACCATCGTTCAGCATCGTTGCACATGCGGCAATGCGGTGTTCATTGGCTGAAAAAGGATATACACACACACACACACACACACACACACACACACACACACACACACACACACACACACACACACACACACACACACACACACACACACACACACACACACACACACACACACACACACACACACACACACACACACACACACACACACACACACACACACACACACACACACATATATATATATATATATACACTTTTTCAGCCAATGAACATCGCATTGCCGCATGTGCAACGATACGGAACGATGGCGCTCGTTTATGGATATTCTGCGTTTTGTTAACAAAATCTTTTAATATCATATTTTACGTAACAAATCTGTAACAAATATTTCAGACATCGCTACCATTCTCTATATGATTTTGGATTCTTAATGTACATCAACTTCATTTACAAGTTTGTATTTAAGCTTTTTGAATGACTTTTTTCAAAACCAAAAAAAATGGACATCTCATTTTGCCCTGGAACCGTTCAAATGTGGATTTAGCCAAATAATTTGTTTCAGGATTCTTTCGATTACCCTGTATGAAGAAAAAAACCATGTCGAAATACCCAATAATCTACTTATAAACGAGCTTGTGGGTAGGTTAATGTTTTTTAGACGGTTTGAACCACGAGCGCCAAACTTTTAGGGATTAAATTATGACCTCTCGAATTGCACGTAAGACCTATATCTTTTCAAAATAACCCATATACATCAAGATTCTCACATTTTATGGGGTAAATCAGTTATTCCGAACTTTAAACGTAATGTGCGCGTAATACGTAAATCGTAATTAGTATTAACAATCACACGAACTACGCGCGCGCGGTAAATCGGCAAAGCACGTGCGTGAACAAAACATATACATTGACACAATGTGTGATTATGTTTACCCTCATGCCAGTAGCATAGCCATACGAATATTATTTGACAAATCTACACTCTCAAGACTAGAGCCTTTCAATGGATGGTGAACATCGCATTCTCTCCGATCTTCCTAATTTTGAACAATGCTAACCTTTGATAAATATTACTATCACGACTGTGATCATTACTACCATTACTACGGTTATTATCGAAAACATACACATTTTTTCTTTCTCACTTTTGAAACATGATTTTGTTTCTGTGTCGTCCCAAGACATACCATATTTGCACGAGGAACTCAGAAATAAAACGTAAAACATTGCCTTTTATGGTAGCACTTCCAACTTTGAAAACGTCAACTGGAAATGCCATTTTGCCGTTTTTTGTTCCTTACGCCCACGATGTGCCATTTGAAATATTAGTAATGCGCGGAAGCTCCACATATCCTGAAAGGGCATAGTGTTATACATCTATGGTGACATTTTTATTACCGTGTTTTAATAATTCACTGTATAGCAGAACAAAAGCAAGATTTTTATCAATGTGTGTACCCTTTTTTGACATCAGCCCAGAACATGGACGAAACCAAAATAATAATAATAATAAACCTATTTTATTTAAATTTAGCGACAGATCAGTTTTGTTTAAATTGGCGCTTTACAACATAACATACAAAACGAATATAGTTTAATGAAATTGCTAAATAAACACAAATCCTCTACAAATAGTATAAAGACTACTTTAAATAAAAATATAAAATATATGTATATTATCTAATGAACATAAACTATAGTAATCATATACTAATTTAATATATATTTACTTATATAGGTTATTTAAAATAAATGCATAAATACGTTTGGAATGTTTCTAGAATATTAACGAACATCAGTAAAATACAAATGTGTGAAGTATTTAAATAAACATACTAAAATTATTATTTTAATTACAGTTCAATAGATCTATCAGTATGTAGAAATAAGCCAATATAAATACATAGCACCTAACTAATGTATACGCAGTTATACAATATTATTATAATAAACAAATAAACATATACATAGTTTAATACAGAATAAGAGAACTACATTAATGCAGGGATTATCATGTTGGACTAGAAAGAGAGTCGATAAAAATAAGTCTTTAGACATGCTTTGAAAGAAGATACGTACTGAACGAAAAACTGGGTGTACCACCCGATGTATACATTGGCGCTTCCGCTACTTTTAGTTTCTCGGTATATATCCAGAACGATATCAGCGTCTTCTCGCGAGCACCGCGTACTTGCACATACAGAGGTCGCGCCATACACCACCGGGATAAGTTGTATTATACAACTCATTAGCTGTGACAAAGAATCAATGTACATAAATGTTGAGAAGTTGTATTCAGTATTGGAATGTAGTAAGAGTAGTGTTTGCACGGTTCATATTATCTGACACATCATGGCCCGAGATTATAATCGTGTGACAAAGCGAACATATATGTATTATTATACGCGTTAATACAGCTACCGCTACAGTTAAGAATAACGGAACTAATTTACATTCACATATCGCAGGGATAGATGGCGAATTTATGTTTACAAAATGCGATATGACTATAAGTAAGCGTTGTGGTCTTGGAATTGTAAACTACATTATATATTTCTACTTGAACTATGTATGTATACATATATTTCATCCCAGGAGCCGAAGTCGACTCGCCTCTTTCTACGCTCATCCATGTCCTTGGTCAAATCACTTCAAACATAACAATTGGCAATGTTTTTCAAAACGACAAACGTTATTATATAGACTGATTTACTTTTTAGTGGACAAATTGAATGTTCAGTCATTCCCAGGTGACGCCACGGAATGATCATATGTTGCATACAATGCCGCAACTGACAACTGCAGAAACGAAATATTCAGCGGGAAGGAAATTATGATCAACATGGAGTAATGTTTATAACAGCTCACCTTGATCTTTTGGTCCGTGCTTGGTTGTAAATTAGTAGTATTAATTCAACTAATATGGGTTATTATTTCCATTAAGGTATGGTCTACTGCTACTGTGATAAACAACACTTGTTGCTATATCATTATAGTGTCACTTCATTAACTTCCCTTTGTCCCTTTCTTAAATACCTATATCAATATTTATCTGACATATACACCTTTCCCCGTCTATTTGATATACAGTCTTAAGCTCCCTGTCCCTAGCTATATCATCGTCCAAATCGTTTATATATATTAAGAATAATATAGGTCCCAGTACTGAACCCTCTGAAAACTGATTTCCCGTTTGAAGCCTCCCCATCAACAACTACCCGTTGTCTTCTGTCAATCAGTCATTTTTCTATCCAGTTAATTATACCATCTCCTATGCCATGGGCCTTTAGTTTAAGCAGCAATCTTTGATGTGGCACTTTGTCGAAAGCTTTTTGAAAATCTAAGTAGATGATATCTACTGGTGATCCGTCATCTACCCACTTAGTGATATCTTCAACAACAAAAACATGTAAGTCTATGATGTCAGCTGAGTCGTTTCAGCAGGAGCAGCACACCATGCTGTGAATGTGTTAAGTTGTGTTATGTTGTTGAATAAACTTTCATTCATTCATTTAGGTATACCTGGAAACCGTAAGCAATTATAGTATATTTCCTCATTACGATAACCATTATGTTTGTTACATTGGTCTAAGGGGGTCAAAAGTGTTCAATACCTTTTCGCTTCTTTTGACTTACTCTTCCTCAGTCCTCATTAGATTCGCCGGTATAGCGTTTCCCACGTTTATTGCTGATCACTCGTAAAATGATTGAACATATTCCCAGAGCTCAGAGAAGACACTTTGTTTTCCATTGGGGTTCTCTTTACCCACCTGCACGGATGGCGTGCCTTCACCACTGCATTCCCACGGGATCACACACGCTGCCTGACAAATGGGTGCCCTAAGGCATTGATATATAGCCAGATTGTACTTCGGGCCAGTTATCGCGAAGTCCTGATAACGAGACAGTCGCAATCTTGTTTATGGGACAGAACACATGTTGTCTGGTTGCTTTACACAAACAAATCAGTTCATAAGTGAATATATGCATACAGACCCGAAGGCGTGCGGTTCGAAAGGTGCGTAAGTACCCCCGCCGAGAAAAATTTTTGCCCGTCTGAAGTAATTCTCATGGACGGTCGTATTTGCGTGGTGAAATGAAACTTTGACGTAAGCAACATTTTCATGACCAACAATACCCCCCTCGGCGGCGAAAATCTGCAACACTATCCCGTACGAACCTTCGAAAAATCAACCACGCTACTAATTTGTGTGTGAATGTGTGTGTGTGTGTGTGTGTGTGTGTGTGTGTGTGTGTGTGTGTGTGTGTGTGTGTGTGTGTGCGTGTATGTTTGTGTGTCAAAACGATAATAAAAGTATATATGAACAAAAATAGTCTTCGGGCAATAATTGCAGCTTAGTTAATTGCTTCCACGAGAGGTCGAGATGGTGACAGTGAAACTGTTTATTTACGCATACATCTATGTTGACGATACATCTAAATTGTTATAATTTCATACAACGGAACTCAAGGAAATCGTGCTGTGATTGCCTTGATTATGGGACCGAAGCAGTTGTCCCAGGCGTCCTGATTGAAATTGTCCACCGACAAACCAAAGTCCTCTTTCAATCTCTGATGCATGAACTGCAAACAAAAATGACACTGCGATAGAAATGTGATTTCATAGTGATTTAGGAGACAATATATAAAGGTCAATATCATGTATGGTGGAATAAGACTCACATTTCCTCACATTTTTACGTTAAATTATATATGATTTCATATGCACATTGATGCGCTATAAATGCATTGATTGTAATGTTTTTAACTTCTGAATATTAATTTTATTTTGTAATATTTTAAGTGTTTAATTCAAATACAAATATACTGTTAACGCTATGAGCATTTGATAAGATTCTGCATATTCACAAAAACTTAGGAACATAAGCACGTAAATACACACCTGAAATTGAATTAGAAAAACACACCCACACACACACACTAACCCAAAAACACACTCACAAACAAACACCAGCGCAGACACAGCCACACACACAAACACATAAAAAAAACCCACACAAACACAAAATTACACTCACACGCACTGTCGCACACACGCACGGACATACGCACGCACGCACACATACGCACGCACACGCACGCACACACATATACCCACTCTAGTTCAGTAAATTTGGAACATAGTAAGTGCGTCTCATGCCAGACGCCGGTGTGTACTGATTTAGTTCGAGGTTCATAAGATGAGCTAACGTCATTGCTGTTCTACTACCTCCCATTGCTCACGACGATAAATTTACTCACGTCGAAGTATTCTGCCTTGACCCCGTCTATCACCGCGTGCTGAGCCGCCATATGCGACGTGATTTCCTCGAGAACGTCTGGGTTGTGTAATGCGAGTAGAGACAAATTATTACCGTTCTGGTTTGTTTAATGAGCGCATAGTCAGTAGTACACCGTTAGCCATTCGAACTCCGTCAGCCCCAAATTCTGGACTGTGAATGTCGTCAACGTTAACATTCTTGAAAAGAGCCTTCGTTGCAGGGTACTTCTCCATCAATCTGAAAAGTTCAGTACGTTCCGTTTTAATATACGTTAGATGACAGGATAATAATATATCATTTTCTTTACATATCTCTTCTTTACAGAATAACGTGTTGGTTCCAACAACGTCACTAACCAAAAGGTAAGCATTCGTCTATAAAAAAAATTCCTTTCGAAAGCTACTGGTTTATATAATTCCAGCATTGTTGAAATCCCCAGGTGTTCACTAATCCAGCCCCATGGCATGATGATGAACAATGATATTGACGGACCAATGTCCTATAAGGTATACTTAAGTCTTTTTCTTTTAAAGTAGTATTTAGTGCAGTTCCCCCAATGTATATTCTACATATTTGTTCTCATGTCCTGTGTGGCATTTACATTTCCCAAAATTGAACAACATTTGCCACTTTTCAGACCATTTGATCAACCTGTCAAGATCATCTTGTAAATGCTGTCTATCTCCATCACTTTTAATCCTTCTAAACACTTTTGTATCATCTGCAAATTTCAACACCTTGTTAGCTATATCATCGTCCAAATCGTTTATATATATTAAGAATAATATAGGTCCCAGTACTGATCCCTGTGGAACCCCACTCAAAACTGATTTCCAGTTTGAAGCCTCCCCATCAACAACTACCCGTTGTCTTCTGTCAATCAGCCATTTTTCTATCCAGTTATTATACCATTTCCTATGCCATGGGCATTTAGTTTAAGCAGTAATCTCTGATGAGGCACTTTGTCGAAAGCTTTTTGAAAATCTAAGTAGATGATATCTACTGATGATCCATCATCTACCCACATAGTGATATCTTCAAAAAAACATAACATATTTGTTAAGCATGACCTCACTTTTAGAAACCCATGTCGAGATGGGTTTATCAAGTTATGTTTAACAAGAAAATCCACCATGTGATCTTTAATTAGTCTTTCTAATAATTTACAAATCACCGATGTTAAACTAACTGGTCTATAATTATTTGACTAGTTTCTCGAACCATTTTTGAATAACGGTATAACGTTTGCTTCTTTCCATTCTAAAGGAAACACTCCCTCTTCTAATGACAAGTTGAAAACTGTTGCAAGCGGTATGTTAATTTGTTCTACAATTTTCAATAGTAGTTTGGGTGGAATACCATCCACTCCAGGTGATTTATTATCCTTCATAGCCCTAATTTTCGCAGCTACCATTTCTGGGGTTACAATTAACTGTCTTAAATAGTCTGATTCTGCCCCCTTGAAATTAGCCTCTGGTACTGGCAGTGAACTAGTGTCTTCTCTCGTAAACACTGATCTAAAATACTCATTCAGGTCTTCTGCCATTAAGAATCCTTCTGATATTAAATTTCTAGCACTGTCTTCTAGAGGACCGACCTTATCCTGAACTTTCTGTTTGCTTCGAACATACGCATAAAAACTCTTGCTGTCATGTTTTATATTACAAGCTAATTTATGTTCATAGTTTCTCTTTGAATTTCTAATTTCAGCTGTAGCTTGGTTTAGTGCTTCTTTATAAATGTTGTATTCTTCGTCATTTCCAGTACGTCTATATGACTTCCACATCATTTGGTTATACTTAATTTTTCTAATGGCTTCTTTCGATAAGTGTTTCTTTTTGGACCGTTTCCCGTGTTTTTTTAAGGGAACAAATTTGACGATGATGCATTCAATTTCTATATTTAAGATATTCCAGCATTCTGTTGCTGTCTTATTCTTCAGTGTGTTATTCCGGTCTATCTTTGCTAAATGTTTCCTTATGTCCTAATATTTTCCTTTGCGGAAATTTCTCCTGTACTGCTTTTTACTATTCCTTTCTGATTTTACTTTGATGGTAAAATGTATCTGGTTGTGATCACTATTCCCCAATGGCTCACATATCCTGACATTGTCAACTAATTCATTCTGTGAGGACAAAGCTATGTCTAACACATTCGCTCCCCTGGTTGGTTCTAGCACATGTTGAGAAAGGAAACTATATTGTACTAAAACTAAAAACTTGTGGTCCTCACTACCCATACTCTGTAGACACGCCCATTTTATATGCTCATGGTTGAAATCCCCCATAATAACACAGTCCCGTTTGCTCACTTCCCTTATAGCGTTTTGTATTTTTTCATTCTCTTCTATGCTTATGTTTGGACTTCGATACACTAATCCAACCGTTAACGTTGAGTTTCCTGTAACTATGTTACACCAAACAGCTTCTTCGCAATCTGCTTTAGCTTCCTTACTAGATGTCTGTACTTCTGAACTATCCCAGTTGTTCCCTCCTTGTCTGCATTCTTTGTCCCTACGTGTACTTGCCATGCCCCAATACCTTCTCTACCCATTCGGTCACATGCTCTATCCTAGCCCCCGGTAGACATACAACAACGTCCTTTCCCTCGCATATATTCTTGTCTGTTTTTCTCAGAATTGAATCGCCCATAAATACTCTCTCTTTTATCCTTGCCCCCTCATTCAAATTGTTTGGCGTGAGAGTTGAAAAAGCTTTTTCCAGCATGGATACGTCAGTCTCTGATGCAGTAATATATGTGGTTGTTTTCTGAATCAAGGTAATATATATATAAATATATATATATATATATATATATAGTCAAATCCTACTAACGGTGTACGCGGCATGGTTAAACATGTATCTTGGGTAATTATGTTACTAAAAGAGTGAAGACATGCTGGGTTTATCCGGCTCGACGATTCCTTTTGAGGGATGTATAGTTTTTTTCTAGTTTGAAAACCTTTGGATCTAAAGCTGATAAACGGGTGGTTTTGGACCATTTTTTAAATGTTGACCTCTGTATATTTTTTAAATCAGTTAGAAATCATCGTAAACCATGAATGTGCACCGTGTTTATTACTTTATTAGAACACCACATGCGTCTATGTTATTACTGCCTTGTGATTAATGCAATTTGCAAATAACCTGATTTTTCCTCAATATATTGGTCATGGGGAATATTGGTGTTATCGTCCGAGGACCATTTTTCCTAATGGCATATTCATGTAAAATTATTAATTGATAACATGCATATTTAGCAGTACATATATACTAACATGTGTAGTACCAAATTGCACAGCTATTTTTTAGATGTACCTTTTGGTAATTTTCTTTTTTCTCCGCCGACTCAGGTTTGGGGAAGTTTTTCGCGTTATCATCCGGGGCCGTTGTTTCTTTCGTTTTAACACAAACTTGTGAAGAATAGTAGGATATTTTTATTCCTACTAAAGAACATCTCTCTGGCTATCGGAACAGTCATTTGGACTCACCCAGAATATTTTCTCTGTATGATATGGCCCAGGAAAAACATAAAGTTACCGTCCGATTATAGTTATCGTCCGATCCGCGAGACGGTGGTAGTGTTTCGAGTGCTTTTGAGTAGCCTCTATCGGCTTCCAGCGAAACCTAGCGACCGTTCATCATCTTGTTAATGTGCGCTACAAAAGTTCGCACTAAATAAGTATATTTCCTGATTTATTACTGTTTTGCTACATGTAAATTGTTTTTGCTAGACTATTCTGATCTACGGTAACAGTCAAATACATGTTATTTATGCGTGATAGTGCTCGAACTTGATGTTATATGTGCCTCTCGATGACGACCACATGTCATAACGCATGAGGTATAAAAATGCGGAATACAATGTTTCATGAGAGTTTTTTAAAAGGGGGCCACGGTCGATAACAATGAACCACGGATAATAACGCAATACGTTGTTAATAGTAATACTGCATTAAGAAAGGCATTGTGTGAAATATAATTTTAATATCCCATTGTGTGTGTGTCATATGATAGCCAATATATCTTCCTGTCCAATTTGACTCATTATGTGCATTAATTACCATTATGCTTGGTATTAGATCGGTGTCGGTAGAATGTGTACATTATTTCCTGATTTATTAGGATTTGGAAAAAGCTGTCATACCAAATAGTCTGCAAAATAGTAAAAGTTTAGCATTCTATCCCAAGCTTTTGTATGTTACGCACACTGTGGAGAGGTTATTTTGGCCAAATTAAAATAAAGTAGTGCTTTCTAGAGGGAGCCACGGTCGATAACCGTGATCCATGGACGATAACACAATACGCTGGTAATAATATTACTGCATTGTGCTGACATGTTTTATCTTGTCTTTTTAACAGGCCAACTTGCGGCTATAAAGAAAAAGGCTGACATCTTGTCAAGAGTGGAAAGATCATCACCAACAGCGGTGAATTCTGCAACAGGCTCAGAGAAGCGAAGATCACAATTAGGTGCAGCGTTGCAAGGGTATGCTAGAGTCTTGGAAGGTGACAGCAGTGCCGGGCATCATAAATGCACATACGATCTTGCCAGTGGGTCCATGCATGATTATTCGAGAGAGACATCATACTTCCAAGATTGCTGCTTTGAACAAAGGGGTTTTTCCACCCTACGTGTGTAAGGTGGACGAAAACATTTCTGCAGATCGAGAGAAGAAAGACACTAGTGGCAGACAATGAAACACAGGTGCATGAGAAAGAGGTGAATGTGAGGAAGTTAGGGGTGCAGGAGACAGAGGTCACGGAGAATGTAGCAAAGGAAAAGGAGGTGCAGGAGTAAAAGGTGGATGTGAGGAAGATTGAGGTGCAGGAGACAGAAGTCGGCGAGAATGCAGCAAAGGAAAAGGAGGTGCAGGAGAAAAAGGTTGATGTGAAGGGGATAGAAGTGAATGAAAATGAAGAGAATCACAGTGCATTTAAAGAAAGGGAGTCGGAAATGGGAGTACAAAAAGTGGTGGTAGACAGTTGGTTGGCCGTTAGATTTAACAAGAAATGGTACATGGCCCGGGTGGTGCGTATCACGACCGATGCCATGTTTGAAGTAGCATACATGACCCGCACTCGAGGAAACTGGAAATGGGGGAGGCTTGAGGTTGGGATTGTGGAAGCCTCAGACATCATCAAGGTGGTATCACCTCCTATGGCGGTAGGCAATGTGTTCACCTTCAAGCCTCATGAAATAGAAGTTATAAAGAAATGCCACGCTATGGAGGAAAAGGTTGATGAGTAAACGATGTGGTGGACATTGAACACTGAGTAGAGAATGTGATGGACACTGAGTAGACATTGTGATGGACACTGAGTAGACAATATGATGGACACTGAATAGACAATATGATGGACAGTTAAAAACGTCAAAATTGTGTTATCGTCCGAGTACCATTTTGTCTGCGTGTCCTGTGCTAAAAACGTGCATGTTATGATCATAACATCAATACCAATGGATAACATACATTCTCCCCATAAACATGAACAGTGTGCCCATAACTACTAAGTGTTTGTCTTGTTGTACAAGTAATGACAACAATGCAGAAGTAGAAAATATACGATTATTCAACAACTTTAGCACTCGGAATACCAAGAAGAGGACAGCAGAGAACAAGGTATACATACTTAAGGGATATAGGTGTGGCTAATATTGCAACATCAACAACATGTACTAAGGCACTTTCATAATTTACTGGTAATCATTAATATTCCAGATTCTATACTGATTGTGTTATCGTCCGATTACCATTTTGTCTGAGTGTCTTGTGCTTCAAATTTGGAGGTTACGTCCATAACATAAATACCAATGGATAAAACACATCATCCGCTTAAATATAAAATGTTTGCACTTATCTACAACGTGTTTGTCTTGTTGTACAAGTATAAACACATTCGGAAAATAGAGTGGGGCAATATTGAAGTTATAACGTATGTCCACATGTTATCCATTCACAAAACGTTAAATATCCAACACAACAACTTTGTACTGTTGGTTATGTCCTGCCAACGGACGATAACTTGTGGTCCTCGGATGATAACATATAGAAAATACCTTTGAACATAAAGCAACTGTAAAAATCGTCAATGTTGTGAATTAGTGTGCCCAATTGATGGTGAATCGCCTCAATATTATGCACATTTAATACCACAACTGAACAAAAGATCCAGGCAATTCTATTTTCGACCTTATGTGGAGCCCCAAGACCCCCGTTCGTTGGATTTGACCATACACATATATATATATGCAATGTTTCGATATTGTTTGAGCGATAATTTACAAATGTTGTCTGTTGCGTGTTGCCTTAAAACCCTTCATTTAAGGTAAATATACCTTATCAAAGTAAAACAATGTAAAGTGGCGTTTTAATTGCGTGTCCAGCGCAATCGACGGAAAAGACTACCTACAAAAATGTAGGAATCGAATTGTATATATATATATATGTATATATATATGTATGCATATATATATATATGTATATATATCCTTTTTAAGCCAGTGATCATCGCATTGCCACATGACTGTGCAATGATGCGGAATGAAGGCGCGCGTTGTATGGATATACTGCGTTTTGTTAACAAAATCTTTTGATGCCACATTTTACGTAACAAATCTGCAAAAAATATGTCAGACATCGCTACTATTCTTTGTATGATTGAGAATTCTTAATGTATACCAATTCCATTTACACGTTTTATGTAAACATTGAGGATGAAACTCGAACGTTACATCTCGCTTTGCCAAGTAACCCTTCAAATGTGGATTTAGCCACAACATTTGTTCACGATTCCTTCGTTAACCCCGTATGAAAATAATACATATCGAAATAACCTGTAATCCACTTATAATGTAGATTGCGTATGCGGGTAGTTTAACATTATCCTCATAGACGGCTTGAACCTCGAGCGCCAAACTTTCAGGGATTAATCAACGACCCGTAGAATAACACCTAAAACACATATCGTGTAAAAAAAACATATATATATACATATATATATATGTATATATATATATATCAATATTATCACATTTTATGCGTCAAATCAGTTGGTCGGAACGTAAAACGGTATGTGCGGGTAATATGTAAAACGTAATTTAACAATTGCACGAACCTCAAGGGTCAACAAGGACTATACACTGACACATGTGTACTCCCAAGAGGTACCTTGTTTGTGTGTACTCCCAAGAGGTACCTTATTTACACGGGGAACTCATCAATAAAACGTAAAACATTGCATTTTATGGTAGCAGTTCCAACTTTGGAAAAGTCAATTGGAAATGCCATTTGGCCGTTTGGTGTTCCTTACGCCCACGTTGTGCCAAGCTTTACATATCCTGAGAGCGCATTGTGTGAACCACCTATGGTTACATTTTCATTAGCCTGACTGTATTTAATATAGCGATAGATCCAATGATAAATTGTTAGTAGCGCATTACAGCATAGAATATGCTGTAAAGCATGCGAATATAGTTTCATAAAATCGTTAAATAAGCACACATTCTCTACAAATAGTACAAATCCCACTTTAAATAAAAATATAAAATATATGTATCTTGTCTAATGAACATATCCAATAATACTAATATACTAATTTAATGTATATTTACATATTACAGTTAATTTAAAAAATGCATAAATTCGTTTGGAATATTTCTAAAATATTAAAGAACGTCAATAAAATACGTATACGTAGTTATACAATATTATTATAATAAATAAACGTATAAATAAGTTAATACAGAATAAGATAACTACATTAATGTAGGAACTATCACGTTGGACTAGAAAGAGAGTCGATACAAATGAGTATGTAGACGTGCCTTGAAAATAAATACGTACTCGACGAAAAACGCGGTCATCCAATAAATATCTATTTTGGCGTTGCCGCTAGTTCTAGATTCTCGGTATGTCGCCATAACGTTTTCAGCGTCTTCTCGCGAGCACCACGTTATTCCACATAAAGAGGCTGCGCCGCACATCACAAGGACCACTTGTATTAGAAAACTCATTATATGTGACAAAGAATCAATGTAGATAAATATTGAGCAGTTGTATTGAACATTGGAACGTAGTAACAGTAATGTTCCGCACGGTTCAAATTATCTGTCACACTATGACCAGAGGTTATAATCGTGTGGCAAAGCGAAAAAGACGTATTACTATATGAGATCATTCAGCTACCGCTACATTTCAGAATAACTGAACTAATGTACATTCGAATATCAAAGGGGATAGGTCGTGAATTAGGATTTATGTTTACAAAATACGGATTAGTTGTATTATACATCGCGTTATATGTGACAAAGAATCAATGTAGATAAATGTGGAGCGGTTGTACTGAACATTGGACACATACTAACAGTAGCGTTCGTACGGTTCAAATTATCTGACACACCAAGACCAGAGGTTCTAATCATGTGACAAAGCGAACGTATGTGTATTATTATACGTGTTAATACAGCTACCGCTACAGTTAAAAATAATGGAACTAATTTACATTTACATATCACAGGGATATAATTTGAGTTTAAAAAATGCGACGTGAGGACAAGTAAGCGTTCTGGCCATGGGATTATAAAATATATTATATATTTCTACTGGAACTATATAGGTAAATATATCATCCCAGGAGCCGACGTCCATTCGCCTCTTTCTACGCTCATCCACGTCCTTGGTCAATCACTTCAAACATGCCAATTGGCGATGCATTTCAAAACGACAAAGGTTTAACAAGATTTAACAAGATTTAACAAGATTGCCACCCAGAGAATTAACTCTAGGTGGCAGGTGGACAAGGAAGCCCTTTGGCTTATCGAGAGTCCGACCCTTTTATCTATGTGTATCCCGCCCGTCTGAGGTATGTGTCGATTTTATTTTTAAACATATTCACGCTACTAGCACCCACACAATCAGCAGGTAATCTGTTCCATTCATTTACAGTCCTTTGTGAAAAAGAAAACTTTCTTATATCCAATCTACTCTGCTCCTTTGCCAATGTAAGTTCATGTCCTCTAGTCCTTCTATCTTTCTTAACTGAGAAAAAAATATTTCTATCAATATTTTCATAACCCTTCAATATTTTAAACACTTCTATCTGATCTCCTCTCAATCTCCTGGTCTCTAGTGTTGTTAAACCGCATTTTTTTAGGCGTATTTCGTAACTAAGATCCCTCAGTTTTGGTATCATTTTAGTTGCTCTCCTCTGCACTCTTTCTAGCATATCTATGTCCTTCCTGCGATATGGCCTCCACGCTTGAATACAATATTCTAAATGAGGCCTAACTATTGTTTTGTACAGCGGTATTATTAGCTCTTTTCCTTATACGTTATGTTTCGCCTAATTAATCCAAGGATTTGATTTCCCTTTGAAGCTGCAATTCCGCACTGCTCTGAAACCTTCATATCAGCACTAATGGTTAACCCTAAGTCCTTTTCTTTTACAGTAGTACTTAGTACAGTACCCCCCATTGTATATTCTACTTCTTCGTTCCTATGTCCTGTGTGGAGGCATTTACATTTCTCAAAATTGAACAGCATTTGCCACTTTTCAGACCATTTGATCAACCTGTCAAGATCATCTTGTAAATGCTGTCTATCTCCATCACTTTTAATCCTTCTAAACACTTTTGTATCATCCGCAAATTTCAACACCTTGCTTGTTATTTCATCATCCAAATCGTTGATATATATTAAGAATAATATAGGACCTAATACTGATCCCTGTGGTACCCCACTCAATACTGATTTCCAGTTTGAAGCCTCCCCATCAACTACTACACGTTGTCTTCTGTCAATCAACCATTGTTCTATCCAGTTTATTATACCATTTCCTATGCCATGGGCCTTTAGTTTAAGCAGTAATCTTTGATGTGGTACTTTGTCGAAAGCTTTTTGAAAATCTAAGTAGACGATATCTACTGGTGATCCCTCATCTACCCACTTAGTGATGTCTTCCAAAAAACATAACATATTTGTTAAGCATGACCTCGCTTTTAAAAACCATGTTGAGATGGGTTTATCAAGTTTTGTTTAACAAGAAAATCCACCATGTGATCTTTAGTTAGTCTTTCTAATAATTTACAAATCACTGATGTTAAACTCACTGGTCTATAGTTCTCTGACTTGTTTCTCGAACCTTTTTTGAATAACGGTATAATGTTTGCTTCTTTCCATTCTAAAGGAACCACTCCCTCTTCTAATGACAAATTGAAAACTGTTGCAAGCGGTATGCTAATTTGTTCTACAATTTCCAATAGTAGTTTGGGTGGAATACCATCCACTCCAGGTGATTTATTATCCTTCATAGCCCTTATTTTCTTACCTACCATTTCCGGGGTTACAATTAATTGTCCTAAATAGTCTGAATCTGCCCCCTTGAACTTAGCCTCTGGTACTGGCAGTGAACTAATATCTTCTCTGGTAAACACTGAACTAAAGTACTCATTCAGGTCTTCTGCCATTAAGAATCCCTCTGATATTATATTTCCAGCACTATCTTCTAGAGGACCGACTTTATCTTGAACTTTCTGTTTGCTTCGAACATACGCATAACAACTCTTGCTGTCATGTTTTATATTACTAGCTAATTGTTGTTCATAGCTTCTCTTTGAATTTCTAATTTCAGCTGTAGCTTGGTTAAGTGCTTCTTTATAACTGTTGTAGTCTTCATCATTTCCAGTACATCTGTATGACTTCCACATCATTTGTTTTTACTTAATTTTTCTATTGGCTTCTTTCGATAAGTGTTTCTTTTTGGACCGTTTTCCTTGTTTTTTGAAGGGTACAAATTTATCGACTATGCACTTAATTTCACTCTTTAATACATTCCAGCATTCCAGTTGTCATATATATTTATTATTCCCCTTAAGGTATGGTCGACTACTACTGTAATAAACAATACTTGTTGCTATCCAATTATTGCGTCACTTCATTAACTTAACTTTTTGTCCTCGTACATTTTTTGTTTTTTAAGTGACATAAATACGTATATAAAAATTTATCTGACCTATGCATCTTTCACCATCTATTTGATATACACTCTTATGCTCCCTCTCCCAGAGTTGTTTACTATACTCACGACAGAACGCGCCCTTGTCCGTGTTTGTTCCTCGCCGGAGTGTTTTTGTAGAAGCTATGGGTTACTGTCGACAATCAGAGTAACCGGTCCAAATATACAGTTACATAACATATACATAACGGCACAAAGAATGAAACGCATCATCCTCATTTGTAGGGTTTTACAGAACAAATATATGATGTATGTGAAATGAATTGAACAATATACATAAGTTGAACATAGATGGTAAACATTGGCGGTATTATGCATCAATGCGTCGGAATCGGATAAAGTGCAAGACCGTGTTCCTCATAGGTGGGGTCAACATCGTAAAATTATGGTGTGTAAAACTAAGAAGTCAAATTAATTACATATCACAAACCTGAATCACAGATGCAGAAAGTAATGCAGGACTGCTAATGTATCAATGACGTTTTTTGAGACAATGAACTTCTCCCAACGTTGGACTTCGTGCCTCTCACCCTTGTGTGGTATATTGAGGATTACGTCTTGATGTTGTTGATACCAGATAACACGTCGTTTGTTTGATTGCATCGCACATAAACAAATATGTCGGAATTTGTTCTAATGCTAGGTATAAGGTTTATTTCAGCAGTTGTCACAATATGCGTTACGCAATCATCTGCGACAATTCTTGGAATAAGGTATCTGGATATACGCCACTAACTCATAATTAAGGCGACAATGCTAGAGAGAAGAATAAACACGGAAAAGGACACTTGCCGTAGTGAATACGTATTGACAACTCGAAAAATAAAGATTAAAAAATGTTAAGAAATTAATATGAAATATACGTTTACCGATAATTATATTTTAGGACATTATTGATACAAATATATATCATACAAGATAGACAGTTTTACTACTACAAACAAAGTTATGTTAATTGCTACAACAGGTAGGTGATTATATATAAATATAACCATCATTTATCTCCAGCAGTATGTGTACTTTGTTCTCTTACTTTGTTTTTCTGTTACAGATAATGAAATTTACAATTCAAGCTGTCGTGGTTATTTGTGGCGCCGCCTATACATGTGGAAGCACGGGGTGCTCGCGAGAATATTCTGATATATCGTAACGGCGACATTCCAACAATATTGAAGCCAGGGCAGCACCGAGGAACCTATAGGGGCACCCACAGCGTTTTTCGTCCAGTAGGTATCATCTCATCATCGATATGTGAGCGGGTCAATCACCGCCATTTAAATGAGTTGGAAAAACAAAATCGTAGTAAATGAAACGTAATGGGATTAAGTGAACCAGTAGCTTTCGCGCATACGTCGTAATGTAGTTAAATGCTTACATAAAGGGCTGTTGAGGTGATGGGATGAACACTCCATGAAGAATATACGCTATTTACTGAGAGCCACAAAGACTCTCTTCGCCATTATTAATGTTGACGACATTCACAGCCCAGAGTTTGGGGCGCACGCTTTTCGAGAGGCAAACGGCGCACACATCTGTTTCGGCGCACTGCAAGACATTAGAATCCTTTTGCTAACGCAATTAAGCGCCCGCGACCGTACGTCAAATCCGAACGCGACCTCACATTTGAAGTAAACAGCAGATCTCGCGTCCAATAAAACACCATTAGCTAAGCGCGGAGTGAGCGGTTTTACGATCGGCTCCAGCAGGTAATTGTTTTCTCATATGTAGTGATTTGTTGTGTGTTGCTACCAGTAAAATGCATGTACGAAATATATGTATAAATGTGTGTATAAATGTGTTAACGGAGCAATTTAATTGTTATCGCAATCGATAATCGCAGGAAGGTAGAATTTAGGACGCAAGAACGGCAAACGCGAACGAACCCCAATGCAATAATTCCGGCTGGTACGATTAGGCTAAGCAAACAAAACATGTTTTTAGCGTCCTGTGCCCGAGGTTATTAAGCATACTCGGTGCTCATACTCAACTCCATGCTCATACTCGAGATCTCATGCTCACCGGAGAATCCGTGCTCACGGTTGTTATAACACTTCTTGAGTACGTGCTTAACTGAGTTCGCCGACTTGAGTACGGGAACGAAAGAAAGAGTTCATTAGCGCAATGGCGCAGTTTTATTCAAATACACAAGCAGCCAAATGGAACTCTCTCGTTAGCGAAGACAACAAACCTACAGCTATTTCTAAACAACATCAACTTCCGACTATAAAACGATGACAGACAAAGGCCTTCGAGAAAATCGATAGAATAACACTGAAGGAACGTACTTCGCTGGGTACTATAGAACCAACATGGGACTAGACAATTCAACAGATAAAATATCGTAAATCATTAGTAACATGAATTGATGGCCAGATTGGTCACGCCGTATGAATGTATTTTTATGATGTTTTCTAACAATGTATCATTTATTGACTTTGTAAGTCAGTACGATGACCGCCGACTGGACGGTATTGATGTTACCAGAGATATTGAGCATATGATGTTACGGTGTTTTATACTAAATAAATACTATATATAGTCATACACACTTCGTAATGAGTTGGCATTCTTACATGTGTTACAACTTAATTTACATGGTCAACTGTTATTTCCTATGGTAACATACACGTTGTTTATTAAATTAATGTTCTTGGCATATACATTGTTACAATTCGTAAGAAATCTTAAAAAGTGCTCGTAAGGGAACCGCCATTATTTACCTGCTGTGCCGGAAGATTCGCGGGACATATATAGTCTAATCTGAAATTCACCCCACGTCCAATAATATATCGTTGCGCGTCCCAAATTAGTGTGTTATGCAATTCAGTGGCACGTAGTTATAACTTCATAATAGTTTCATTAAAAAAGTTAAAAATGGTTATTTGTTATTTGAATTACATCCATGTTACATAACCAAATAACATATTTTAAAATAAATATGCACATAAATGTATTAATATCACTGTACATGTGTAAACATGAAGAAAATACAAAAAAAAAAATTATGTGTATGGTAATTTACATAAAAATAATTGTATTATAGCACGGCATCTAGTTCTCAAGACTACACAAAGCGATTTACACTTCACCGCCTCGCAGACCGCTTCAAATACCATCTCAGTGCATCACAACTTCTCTGAAAGCAATTCAGCCGTGTTTCAGTTACTGCAGGAAGACTACATGTTTTCATTATATCCTCCATTGTCTATCGACATGTACGGATGTATACAGCTGAATGAATTGATGCAACGTGGAATAAACAAAATGCCCAAACTTTGAAACAATAGCCAACCTGCTTCGAAACCGAATTAACCAAATTGACAGTCCATTTTTTAAACTATGCTACCGTGCCACATATATGACTCAGTATTGCGCAAGAGTTTTGCAGAAGTTAAGCTATACTTACACTTCATGATACTTTATTATAACGTACCATTAGTATTCATCAGTTTAATAATGATATAAAATACTACAGTATTGCCAGAAGTAATGTTATGATGTTTTGCCGTACAACTACACGTTTAAAATGATCCTTGCCAAACTGTGTAATAGCAACACTTGTACCTAAATAGTTTGCACACACAAAGGTATCTGTCCTGCACTTGTCTCTATGCAATAACAATCTCAGTCAAATATGACCCTTAGCCTCTGTATGGCTTTTTAGTACATCGTATCTTCCACTCACAAACGTATGACTTCATTGTTTTTTTTATAATTGGCATAGTTTAACGTCACTTTGGAAGAAATTGTTTACCCTATTTATTATAAATATATAAACAATACGTTGTTTGCCAATTCAACCTACTAGTTAATGTTTTGGTTGCCTAGTAAATATGATTATATTAATTTTCTAATTGTACATCTTAAAAACAATAGTTTGTTTGTGTTCATCTCACTGACGCTATATATAATTTATTTAAAAAAATATATTTGTCAACTTATCCAGGAAGCATTGCATATTTTGTGTATTGTCAACTTGTAAAGGAAGGGGTCACACTCTGTGTGTTGAAAGCCTAACCCTGCCCCTGCCTTGTGTAGCAAAATAATTATCTTATTGACATTACAAATTTGGAATTTCCAGACATCCACAAAGCACAGAGATTGGAGGTAAACTGGAATGTAATTACAATATGCGACGGGCCATTTATTCCGATGACTTGAAAACGACCATGGCGGTGTGCGGTGGTCGCGCGGTAGAGCGACGGACTGTCTATCGAGGGTCGGTGGTTCCATTCCACCTGGCGTCATTTCGAAATGTTGGCAATTTCGTTCACATTGCGTTCCCTGTGTCGTTCTGAAAAAGCAACACAAATTATGATGTGTATGTAAAGTGATATGTTAAACTCGGCTGTCTCGAGAAGCAATTCTAAAGTTTGGACTTAATGTATTGACATTAAACTCACTAGTCTGCCTCGCTCTGCCTTATTTCTCAGATAAGGACTACTGCTTGCATTACGTCCGAATGTCGTACAATGAACATTCTGATGCTCACTCAGTCCCAACTGATATCAATGTAAACACGCTGTGAATGAGTAAACACAACTTTTGCAGTTCCCTAGCTCGGTAACGTCACATTTAGGCATCCCGAAAGGCGCTCCAAAGTATGCATAATCAAAGAAATCCAGTCGGACAGGATAAATGTGGAATTATCAATTTATTGAATTCTGATGATACGCTGGGAAAAGGCTAGAGCTGGGAAAAGGCTAGAGCTCTAAGTCAAGTAAGGTGATAACTTGTTTGGCTTGTTGGAAATATAAATAAACAATAGGACATAGTACTTGTTACTAGTCGAACTCCGGCCAAGGTATATTCGCCTCTCTCTCTCTCTCTCTCTCTCTCTCTCTCTCTCTCTCTCTCTCTCTCTCTCTCTCTCTATGTCTCTGTCTCTCTCTCTCTCTCTCTCTCTCTCTCTCTCTCTCTCTCTCTCTCTCTCTCTCTCTCTCTCTCTCTCTCTCTCTCTCTCTCTCTCTCTCTCTCTCTCTCTCTCTCTCTCTCTCTCCAGTCACTTCCTTGGCCCAATGACGTCTTATCTACCAAAATGGCTATTCATTTAAAAAACAAACGTTTTTATTTACATTGATTTACTTTTTTTCAGTGGATGTTCACCCGTTCCCCAGGTGAAGGCACGGAATGAGTATATGTTGCAAGCAATACCGTAATTCGTGACTGCAAAATATAATGGTTCAGTTAGAACGAGTTTATGGTGAAAAATGATGTATTGGTGCTAACAGCTGCACTTGGTTCGTTTTCCCGTGCGGGGTGTAAGTTAGTAGTATTAATTGAAGTAATTTGGGTTATTACTCCGTTTAATGTATGGTCTAACAGTGATAAACAATAACTGCTGGTGCCTATTCTACAATGTTCCCTCGTTGATACCACTTGTCAATTTGAGCTTTTATCTTTCTTAATTTAGAAAACTGCTTTATCAATATTACCACAATGTAAAATCTGTCAACATCGATTCGGTATTTTCTTAACTTCTTCGTCAACAGAGTTGTCAAATGTACTCACGACAGAATGTGTCCTTGTCCGTGTTTTTTCCTAGCCGTTTTCTTTTTTTTTGCAGTAGCGATGGGTCAGTGGCGATAGTACGAAAGTCCTGTTTCCCTAATCATCACATATTATACATGTTCCACGTCACGTAACAATCGGGTCATTGTGACCACAGCTATTATTGGACATCGCTCTACATATAACCTTACACAATGACACAAAGAATCGCATCGTTCTTATTATAGAACAATCCAAAACAAATATACGAAAACTGTATGACACACTGAAAAAAATACATCATTGAAACTGAATGATATTCCTCATAGCCGTGGGACCCAGGCAAGCCATGGGGGCGGGTTCTACAACATGTTGGGTGTGAGTATGGTATATATAGCGTTGCACCCAAACATGCTAGGAGTAACCGAAGCCGAGTTTGCACTATTCAACAGCGGCCTAATCTAACATTTATCCTTCCATTTTTGGGGTCAACCTCACACTTATTTTGGAAACCAACATCCCACCAATATATAGGACCAAACTCCGACCTCCCAATTCCTGCAAAATAAATCTCTCTATGCGTGCTTCCATTGTCGGGGCTTATGTGTCGAGACGCATTTATGTCACAATATACTCATGTCATTGTGACCTCATCTGATGTAGGTGAATGATCCAAATATACACTTCCAGGTCGGCACACTCAATCGCGTCATTCCTATTTATACCGTATACTAGAAATATTATCTTATGATCACTGTATTGTTCACTTTATTCAAGGTCTCACCTACTCTAAATATGTAGAGTAATGCCCTACTTCCACACATTGCTCTGCGGGCCATTTACTCCGATGACTTGACAGCGACTATGGCGGTGTGCTGTGGTCGCGCGGTAGCGCCCCGGACTGTCAATCGAGGGGATGGTGGTTCCACTCCACCTGGCGTCATTTCGAAATGTTGGCAATTTAGTTCACATCGTGAATATGGTGTGCATAGCGTTGCACCCATATATGCTAGGAGTAACCGAAGCCGAGTTCACACTATTCAACAGCGGCCTAATCTTACATTACATGTCACATAGAGCATAAACGCAGTAAGTAATGCAGCACGGTTGGTAAATCAGATACGTTTTTGAACACGTACCACCTGGAGCCATAAACCCGCAGGAATTAGGTAAGTAGAGTTGCGTGGGCCCCACAGGGGCAATGTACTTCTGAAACACAAAGGACTTCGCGTTTCTTATCCAGACGATCTGGTATGGATTACGTCGTAATGTTGTTGAAACCAGAAAAAGCGCAGTCCGGTCGTAGACTAGAAAACGGGGTGTTGGTAGACTACGAAGGAAAGCCGTTTATAAGACAAAAAATGTCAATAAATCATCATGATGCCAGTCAAATAATGGATAGCGTACAATATTCACAGCTTTAATATTGTAATAGTTTTAGGCGTGATTTTCTCACACACAAATCTGAACCAGTTGAGTTATGTCAGGAATTAAAAAAAAATTGCATTAATTATACTCATACTACAAATCTAGTTCAACAACAATCCAATAACATTTGTTACGCCTTCCAACATGCATAACATACATGCACACACAAAATACGTATGCGTACAATAACTCATGTGTACAGTACAAAAAAGAAAGTGCAAAATTTTTTCCGTACTGTATATTTATAACAAAAATACTTTTTTTTAAATCGTTGTTATTTATTGGTACGCTATTATTATTATATTACAGCACAACATTAATTGAGTGAAATAGAATAAACAATTTTAAAGCTGATGCGTTGTATAAATTTACTGCAACAGGTTCTGTACTACTCAACTTCTGTGAAGAAGCGTCAGTCGAGGTTTCCGAGATACTCGTCCAGAAGCAGTAGGGTTGAACGCGGAAGTATATAATATAAAGCATCTATTTTTTTAGAATATTAATAAAATGCCACATTTAGCAACACTACAAGCGTCGCCAAGTTTACCCTGTTTGCCTTCTCCACACCAAGTCTGGCATCCATGTTAGACAACCACTGTAGATGGTGAGCCTCTTCTAAGTCCAAGAGCATTACACATAAATATACCCAAGGATACTTGTAAAAATACCACAGTGAAAATGAAATCAAACGTCCCAACGTATACGCATTAAGTTTGCGTTGGTCTCAATTGAAATACACCGAGGACCAATATATGTCGCTACAGCGCAACGTCAGATCATTGATCAAGACCATCAGATCATTGATCAAGATTATCGTTCCTTGAAATACCGCGTTGTCGATGGTTAACGACATTATCGTAGAGTTAATGAAAGTTAGCAGTAGCCAGGCCGGAGAGGATGTCGTGGACAGTACTATCAACGATTAAGGACATTGCAAGCTTTGTCCTCGTCAACGTTTGGATTTTTAGCACTTCATACCTGGCTCACTTGTAATGTCACACGCAGTTTTGTAAAGTTGCGCTGATAGCAGAGTCTGTACATATTTGTGAGTGCCACCAAGAGCATTTTAGTAAAATAAACACGTTTGTATACACGTTAACAGACTTTCAGTTTTTGTTCGCATATCTTCAAAACAGCCATGTTTGCAGCCATCTTTCATTCGTAGTTCTCTTTGAATGTATTATGTCAAAGAGGTTTACAGTTAGAAATTGAGTAAAGTTCCCGCAACGGTTATTTGTATAACTAATTTTACGTATTAATGTCCTCTAGTACGAAAGGCAATAACCTTGTGTCAATCATAGTTCCCTCGGAAGGTATTCTTTACAACTATAATTTTTTAATGACCTCTTAACGGACATTGTTATAACTAATTTCACCTATTAGCATCCACACTCCTTCCAAGTATACATGATGCAAACAAAGTTGCAACTAAGTCAGTGTATTATTGTCCATATTCCTCTGAAACACATATGACGACAAACTTGTTTCAGTCCTAGTTTCCTTGAAATTACCCTATTGTATACATTTTGCCGTTATAAATTGACTTAAAACCCTCTAGCGGTCGACGTTGTAACTAACTTAACTACCTAACGTAACTAAGTATTATCGTCCACATTTCTGTCAAATATACACATATTGCGTGAGTCATGTGTCAGTCCTAGTACCCCTTGGAGGTATACTGACATATGCTTGTGCAACTAAATATTCCTTCCAAGTACCTATGTCGTCAGCAATTTTTGCGGCCTAGATCCTTTTGAAGCTATTCTGACAGGTACCTTTCTAATTTTGGTGACGTATGTGTGTGTATTAATAATAGAATACGTGGACTTCTGCTCGCACTAGTTTCGGGCAATGTTTTGAACGTACGCTATTTTCTCGTTTAGGTGACTATGTGTTATGAATAGACCGTGAGGACAACTGCTCAAGCTGGTTCCTGCACATGCCTGAACGTGTTTTGTAAATAACTCCAATTGGCTAGCCGAACTTTTAGGTTCAATGTTGCATGGGAAATGTGAAATCAGTCAGCTGTAATGTCTCCTAGTGGGTTATTCATGTGTGAAGTTACGTCTTCTGGTGGGCATAATTACTTTTATTGTTTCCAATTTTGGCAAAGATATTACATCTGTGTCGGTTTTTTTACATTGATGGACCTTTTGAGACAATGGTGGAAGCATACGGCACTGAATTGTGTCGGATTATTGATCACCATGCTCCCTTGCTCTAGAAAACCGTAACCTTGAAACCTAACTCGCAGTTGTACACCGACGAACTTCGGCGTGAGAAGAAGAACCGACGGCGAGAGGACCGGACTTGGCTACGTAGTGGCCTCGAGGTACTCCGCCAAGCATATTGGGCGCAATGTATGGCCGTGAATCATATGTTATTCACCATGAGGCGTAGTTACTATTCAGATAATATTGCGAGTTGTGGGAGTGACCAAAAGCAGCTCTTCAACATCACGAAAAACCTTATGGGATACAGTGGCTTTGCGAAACTGCCGTTGTATGTGTCTTCGAGTGATTTGGCCCAACGTTTCGGCAACTACTTCGTGACGAAAGTGAAAGACATCCGGCAAAGCATAGTCCACTGTGGAGGTGATCGTTCATATACTATGGCGGCTGCATTCTGTGACGGCACTGCTTTTCGTGGTGCTGTGTTGACACGCTTCACAGAAGTCACTGAATCAGACGTCACAAGATTGGTCCCTGTCGATCCGTGTAAGTCGAGCGGGCTAAACTCACTACCTACCTGCCTCCTTAAACTATGTTCGTCAGAACAGGTACCCATGATCACTTCGATAATAAACACTTCAATAATAAAAGGATCAATTACAGTAACGTAAGCATAATGAAATTACTAGTTTATGACAGTTATACATGTTATGACTGAATAATATACATGTAGCATAGCGTAAAAACACATATGTTTCGTTCACTTTTTGAGATTTGCAAAACTATATATTTTTTGGAAACATTATGATAATAATAAATTTGAAAACCAACGTTTACATTTTTAAAGATATATTTGGCGGCCATCGTGGATTTTTAAAATGATGGACACTGAAAACCTGTATTTCTCAATATATAAACTACTAAAGCACCCAGCCTTTTGATTTTTGTGGCAAAACCTACATATTGAGGGGCAAGGAATCCGCGATGTGTTTTATGCTGGTATCGCGGCGGACTTGATACTGGATTGGGTCATTCCCTCCATGTCTCTTTTCCCTGGTTGTGCTCTTCAGTGAATCCACATTGTAAGTGTCAAAGACTGGATGTATTTCATCATAGCCTCTTGTGAGGTCCATCACTTTGTCAATGAAACTATCACTGAGATCCTTCAATGTCGGCATGGTTGTTTATTCTTCGTCAAGCAAGCTTTTTGCTGCCAAACATGTATATCTTGTTGTTTTGTTTCTTGAGAGGTGCCCACAGGCTGACATTCCCATTTATTTTCTCTGCCACATAGTCTTCGTACAGCTTCTTTCCAGACTCGTCCATGTTCAGGATCTGTGGAACGTATTCGCTTGGAATGTATGCACGAGTGATCAG
Organism: Paraescarpia echinospica; assembly: GCA_020002185.1. Lineage (NCBI taxonomy): Eukaryota > Metazoa > Annelida > Polychaeta > Sabellida > Siboglinidae > Paraescarpia > Paraescarpia echinospica. Next base: position 9,932,054 of record CM034543.1, read on the forward strand.
GTTGAATAGCGTGCGACCTTCAACAGCGAATGGATTGCATGACTCATTATGGCAGCCTTGATCTTGCTGATGGCATCATGGTCCCGCTTGGCCACATTCGTGGATAGATCATGATGGTCACTAGCCTTGTTGTCTTTGATATTGAACTAACCCTGGAACTCGCTTGCCATGCACGACAGTTCGGGAGAAGCTAGGAAGAAGCGTTGTCTTGCATTGGCATTGTTGGAGATTCCGATGAGACTAGAATGAACCTTCATGAGCTTGTTCAGATGTTCACAGGCATGGTCTGCCCCAATGGAGACAAATGGGATGGCAGTCTTGGTGTCTGATATGTTGCCTAATTCAAGTTCCTTCCACGTCTCTGGGTGGTCAGCCTTGAGTACGTGCATGTCAGCTATGTAACGTGGCCAGAGTCTATTGTACTTTATTCGGTCCATAACAAAGAACAGCTTGCTCAATTCGTCTCCTGCTTCAAGATAGCGGTTTAGGTCAGCGTTACGGGATACTGCTACAAAGAACAGGATCGTCTCCACTCGATGCAGGTACACCAGCAAGGATCTGAACATGGCATTCTCGGATCTCTATGCCTTCCACCCCATGGAACTTCTTCAAGACATCATCGTCGGCCAAGGCTTGGAGTAGACAGGGAGCGCTTGTAGTATGCACATTTCAGGATCTGTCTGGTTGTAGCAAAACCGTACACATCAGCTGCTTTTCAGGCATCGTCTATTCCAGAGTTTTCAATGAAGTTCCCCGGGCCTCTTAGGGCAGCCATGACAACATGGAACTCACCCAGTCTTGGAAAAGCTGTCATATAAACTAGTAATTTAATTTTGCCTACGTGACTGTAAATTATCCTGTTGGATTCCTTGCTCCTCATTGTGTAGGTCTAGCCATCAAAATGTAATGAAAGTATAAATGTTAACTATGTGAACGTGACTAATAGCCTTGTAACATTTTCTGCAGAGGTGGGTTGCTTAATTTTCGCTCGATTTACCCAACTATTTCTGAATCTAATCCTAAATAGTTAATGTTTTACCCATTAGATGGCTCCGCCATGTAACGTAGTGCTCCAGTATTCAACTAGGGGGCGGTACGTCTGAAGTGCCGTCGTATCGGAAGTATTGTGACTGTTATGGGTGCACTTACGGTTCCACCATTCCCTGGAAGTGTGTCGACGAACAGAGATCCGGCATCCACGGTAGATGACATTACTCTAACTATTTACATTGGTGTCCGTTGGATGGCGCCGGATGTCCCATATCTCTCATGGCCGCGCCCACTGTTAATATCAACGGAAGTCGTGCAATATCGGAAGTGAATCGTTTGAAATATGGCCGCTTCCTAATAATGTGAATCTTCTAGATGACGCTACACCTCGCATAGGAAATTCTCTATTTGTAAATACGGAAATACGTTTCAATACCGGTAGTACGTCGCCGGTAAAATGGCCGCTTCATATACTTATCCTTTCTGCTAAATGAAGTGACACCTCATATTGAAATTTCTCGGAAATCATACGAGTCTCGTGACCGCCCCATTGAAAGTGAAACAAGAACAGATGGCTGCCTCTTGGAATTAAGGTTGGCACGTTATTTTCCTAAGATGGTTTGGACATTTACTTATTCGAACTGCTCGCCTCCCAAACTGACACGTAAAGTCACTAGATGACACTTCTTGGTAGGCCAATAGGTCAAACTATGAAGGATGGGTAAGACTTTAGAATTGATGAATAAGAGCTCCAATGTCAGCGCGTTCAAAAGACTAACATCTCGAAAAGATCAGATTTTCAAAAGACATACAAGACGAAACACCACTCAAAAATGGAAAGTCGACTAAATTAAACCTTCGACAGAATGTGCACACGTTCAATAAACAAACAAGTAGAAAATCAGACGTTCAGCAGGTAAATAAAGAAAACAAATCAAGTTAAACATTTAGATTTTATACATCATAAATTATACCTTTAACACTGTACACTATAACTGATGTGTTATGCCTTACACCTTATATTTAGGCCTTACTCACTATGCACTATAGTTTGTACTTTACACCTTATACACTATACACGATAACTTATACATTATACCTTCAACTATTACACATTATACACTACACATCATACTTTAAAATGCATTAGACACAACATAGTAGAGATAGTTAACAATACACCAAGTATTATCATTAATACAATTTACACACACATTCTATATGGTTTTTCAACATACACACACAACTTTTTAATTTCAAATTATGAATTCAGTTGTCGCATTCATAATTGCTTTATTTGTAATTCGTAATACGTATTGAAATATATACCTAAGTAGCCATATGTACGTCAATTTGTACAAGAGTACATATAATCAGTCCTTGTATTACGTATGTATTGACACACTGAGTAATTATCAACTGTAAAACAAGTCATATGCTATTCTGATTTGTCACATGTAAATTTAGTTGTTTGTTTATATTTATGGGGTGGCTCCTGTGCTAGCGATATTATATATCTTAGTGGGAGTCTCCCGAATTGATCTATTACTTACGTTATTCATTGTATATGTATCGTATTTGTAGGTCAAATAAATTGATTCTGAGTTCTTTGTACATTACACCTTATACCTTATACCCTACATACTTTACCTTATACATTATACCTTATACGTTATGTATTATGCATTATTATTTTTACCACACTCACGAACAAAAATGGTAAGAACTTACGACGCTCTCGCATTAAAGTTGAAAAACGTGTAGACATTCAATAACCACACGGCGAAATAGTTTTACTTTTTATCTGAATTATGATCAAACTACAGCAGTTATTCAGAAAACGCAGTGTTAATCAGGTCACGGCGATGTATGGCAAACGTTGGTGCCACAAAAAAACACGTTATTTTGTGTAATAAATAAACTTATTTTATAAAATACAATTATTTGTATCTATAGAAATTATGATTGCCATGGCTTAATTGACTTAACATCTATTTCACCCATAACACATTTGTGCTTGTGTGTACGTGTATGTGCGTGTGTGCTCATCAGAGTAGTCGGGTGAACGCGTGTGCTCGTGTGTGCGTGCTTGCGAGCGTGCGTTCGTGTATGTTACAAAGGGAGACAATAAAAGTAGTGTGGAATTTGAGTTTCCAGTATTATTTTTGAACTGATTATATTAATCATTCAACCACAATTTGCTAAGATAGTGAAAAGGCCAACTATAAATATTTACTTGTAATTGTATCAAATATGGCCAAAATAAACTTTGGTTCATCCCACAATTGCTGCCAAAATGAAAATTATAATAGAATCGTTTACGCGAGCGAAACAAAAAGCTAATTGAATACTAGTATCATATGAACTTACGGAATATGTTTCAAATGCAATTTGACGACATAATAGTTGTGATTGCCATAAAGAAGCAGCTCAAGGCCATCCAAATGTTACGTGTAACCTCTCGTAGTCTCGGTGAACACGAAGAAGAAAATGTTATTAACAGAAACGTATGTTAAAGGTTATATATAAACCTACGATGTTTGGCAAAGCAATGTTACTCCCTGCGCGAACACGACGAGAATGAAAATAAGTATACTTTTTTTCCAAGATGAATGGGTATGCTACGTGGCGAATATAACCCCCGGATGGGCGCATGGCATATAAAAAACAAGCAAACACACAAGTGCCAAATGCAAAATAACATACCGCAGGTCATGGGTAAGACAATCGTACAATGAATTGCTAGCTGCTTGCGGAATTTTGAATTTTTAGCATGCACGGCTAAAAGAGTGAACGTCTTGGAATTTGCACAAAGCGGGTTGACGAAAACGTTTAAAAATTATAATGTGTTGATGCTTCATCCATAACAGCCATGCGCAAGGATTGTTTAATACGAATTTGACAGCTAGTTTATAATACCATCAATTAATGACACTGGGCTCCAAATGTCAACAGCTGAGCAATATGTTTTATATATGACACAACGGAGGGGCCTACCATCCATGAGGGCAGCAAAGGGAAATTTGACATTTGCACTTATGTATCAAGTACGTCAGGGGTGTGAAATAAAACAAACACTAACAACACAGCGTTACGATACATATGGGCCGCAATGCAACTCAAAGGTACACAAAGGTACAACCGTTCTTTGACTTGACACAATGATCGTTGTTATCAGCGTCTGTTGAAGACACATGATCCAAGTTACTCAATTAACATCTAAATATAGGGTGTCTCCAATATAGACGGAAACTGGACACGACTGTTTTGTCAACAAATTCCGAACTCGCCCTAGCCACTGCTTTTGCAGACGCGAACCGAATTCGCATAGATCAAACAAAGTGGGGGCGTGTCTTACCTTTTCGTTATGTTTACAATATTAACTGCAATAGAACGTAGTACCTCATATTGTTATGAAAATCCGTTGATGTTTCTTGCATGATATGTTTACACTTTTCACGACTAAAGAATAACAATACACTTCTCAAAGTGACAACGTGAAAAAGAACGATCGGACAGAGAAACCTTTCGACGACAAGCCCACACATGTGGAATAGCTTTCCAAAATGTGTGCGGTAAGCTGGAACAATAACTGCATTCCTGAAAACAATATTAAAACACATGTATTTCGCCTGTATGGATACATGAATACGATTACGTGGCGCATATTGTGACGACTACGCAAATAAAACTTATACCTAGCGTTAGAACTAATTTCGACATATGTGTTAATGATCGATGCAATCAAGCAAACGATATGTTATCTGGTATCAACAACATCACGACGCAATCCTCTACAGATCAGGCGTGGGTAAGAGGCATGAAGTCTAACGTGTGGAAGGAGATCATTGACTTACTCTTTATACCGGTTAATTTTTTGAATGTGAAAAATCCCTACAAATGAGAATGATGCGTTTCATTCTTTGAACCGTTATGTAACTGGATATGTGGACCGGTCTTCGATAACAGCTGAGGTCACAATGACACGTTCGTTACGTGACGTCGTACACGTATAAAACTGCAAGCATCAAATACGTAGAACACTGTGATTGGCGGCAGTAACACGTCGGCGAGGAACACTGTCGTGAGTCTATTTATATACTATGGGGACAGGGAGCATGAGAGTGTATATTAATTAGACGGTGAAAGATGGATAGGTCAAAGAAATATTTATATACGTATTTATGTCACTTAAGAAAAAAATACGTGATGACACAAAGTGAAATTAATGAAGTGACACTATAATTGGATAGCAAAATGTATTGTTTTTCACAGTAGCCGTCGACCATACCTTAAGTGCAATAATAATCCATTTTAGTTGAATAAATACTACTAGCTTACAACCATAAGTACGGACCAACAATTCAAGGACAGCTATCATAACCATTACTAGTACGGTGTCTTATGGGAAGTATCGGTATTTCCGGGACAAACGCATGACAATTCGACCATATATGTAAATTGTCACGGCGAATCCGATTAGAGGCGGCTCAACGTAAGATGATGTGTACTTGACCTTGAATTTCAAGGTCAAATGTTATTGGACGTAATTTATAACTTTTTTAATAACAACGCAGTTTGTACGTATGTTTATGTGTAATTATATACGTATGCATGTGTGTGTGCATGAATGTATGTCCATTATTTTGAATTTCAAGGTCAAATATTTGTTTTTTCTAAAATACCGCTGTTTTTGAATATATGAATGTGTGCGTACTACTTATGCATGTATGTATGAATATATGTATGCCTATATGTATGTATGTGTTAATGTATGAAAGTATGTATGATTGCATGTATATTATTTACTGAACGTGAAATGAATATATATATATATATATGTATATATACAATAATTAATTTTTTTTACTACCTGATTTTGTACATGTGAATGTACGTGTGTATTTATGCATATACAGTGTGTGTGTGTATGTATGTGTGTGTGTGTGTGTGTGTGTGTGTGTGTGTGTGTGTGTGTGTGTGTGTATATATATATATACATATATGTGATTGCGCATGTGTATTTGTGCATACAAACGTGTAAGTACGTACGTATTGTTTTTACTTTTTTATTTTATCGTTCATAATAAATTTAATCATGTGTTACCTCATGATACAGGAATACGTGAAAGGTTCAGTATTAAAGCACGTACATCGCGCTGCATAAGGCCTTCTGCTTTTATATCGGCACTGCAAAAATTCCTGGCACGCCTTGACAGCGTCGGGAAGCGTTGTCCAAATAGGACAATTTCTTCCATCCTCGAAATTCTACCTAAAATCATATCCGGCCAAGCCATACAACTCAAACTTCAGACAAAGCCTTCCAAGCCGATCTTTCCCCACGCAATGGAACGCTGAACGAGACCACAGCCCTTGATGGCAGAATTCCCTTGGCCTTCCGCTCTTTAAAATTGTAACAAACGATGCTGACGTATACGTTTATGATGCTTCGCCCTCTTCCAAATGAAACCAACAGTTAGAAACTCGTGACGGTCGCTTTCAAACAGACGAACATCCAAACGAAGATTACGACAACATCCGTGTCTACAGAGCGCACACTTACTGTCTTATCCCTTACTGTAGAGCACACAGAGAATGGTACATTGCAGGCGGGTTTGTCTCCTCGTGAGAATATAACTCAACCATGACTGTTCCATGAGGAGCTACATTGTCATCATTTATATCGCTCAGCACCTTGTTTTCTGATCACTGCTCCGTTTGGATTTCTTCTCCAAGAAACTTGAGTGGGTCGTCCTCGTTTTTTTGTAATCCCACAGGAACTGTGGCCACGAAGATGCAGATACGCGTGTGAGGTAGTCCCATGCCATGACGCGATCTGATGTAGTTTCACTTTCAGCGTTCCATGGCGCGGGGAAAAGGTTGGTTTGGAAAGCTTTGTCTGAAGTTCCCGAGGTGACACAGGCATGTGCACCCATTGCGAGGTTACCTTGTTTGCAGAGTTACACGTAGTTAGACCAAAACTAAAGTTACTGGATTTCGACATCACAATTTATGACAAATTTAGAGCCGCGTTAATAAGGCAAGACGAGAACTTTTCATTTAAAAAACTGCGCCTTCGATCGTCTGCCACCATCAGAGGGTGCAAACTGAAACACGTCATGCACAGCAGCCACCGGGCAAGCATGTTGTTCTTCGGTTGTATGGCTCGGCCGGATGTGCCGTACCCAAAGAACTTTGGGTAGAAGTTCGAGGATGGGAGATGGTATCCTATTTTGTGAAAGCTTCATAAAGCTACAAAGGTGTGCCGGGAGCTTCTGTGATGTCGCTACACATGTAGAAGGCCTGTGCAGCGAGTTGCACGTGCTCTAAAGGTGGTCGTGGGAGGACCTTTACACGTGTTCCTATGATAAGACGAGATATATGATTATAGTTAGTATGGACGATGCAACAATAAGGTAAAGATAACACTTACATATATACTAATTTACTAATATATACACGCACGCACGCCTGAAGACACAAACACACACACACACACACACACACACACACACACACACACACACACACACATACACATACACGTGAGCAAGTTCGATGTATTTAGGATTCGTTTATGCCGTTTCAACGATATGCCCGGCCAATCCTCGCCATTTGACGCGGCTGATGACCCAAGATCCCCGCAATTGTACAGCTGTACATATACATACATTCCTTAATACATACATACATACATACATAAGTTGCAAAAAAGGCAGTTATAGCATAGTTATAACAGTAAATATAATTCCAATACTACACCTCTATTCAAGAATCTTGAATTACTAAAGGTAGAGGACATCTATAAACTATCATGTCTCAAACTTTTTTAAATATAAAAACGGAAACCTCCCAGGATAGTTCCAAAACATGTTTCAAACAGAGGAAAATACAATAATAAGATTAAGAAGGACCAGATGGGCATCTCAACGTTTTAATAACATGGAAAACAACCTTCCAAACAACAATAATTATGATATTCAAGTAAAACATACAAATTCAAAGTATTGCCGCCTTTGCATCGGACATGAAATTCCAAAAATAATCCAACAAAACTTTCTTCCAAAAATTGTACTTGAAAAAATTAAAATTCATTCATACCAAGGCTTTATAAACTATGACACAAAATAGATAATTAATAAATATATATCACAATGTAGCATTCAGAATTGCTATATATGCAAGCCAAATGGACCATATCAACAGTATACATTTTATAATATAAAATATTGTTATTAGTTATACTC